>JAPFBL010001921.1:1645000-1965000 GCA_026182355.1 Hermatobates lingyangjiaoensis | reverse complement strand
GCCTCGTCTTAGGAAAGGTCTTTCGGTAAAAAAGTGCCTCATCCTATGAACTTTGTTCCACCATACAAAAGGCTAAGTTCTCAAGAAGCGCACTCGTTTCTTCAACTCTAAAACGTAATGGACCTCTAAAATGTAGGTTATTTCAATTGGCAGTTTACTGAGACCTCAAGTTTTTCTGTAACACAAATAGCTTTCGTTTATCATGTTTGTGAGTGACTCTCTCTAGTTGTTATCGCATTGATCAACCCTTCTTCCTCCTCAAACATGAAATGTCCATTCCATCGGAGAAGGAGGATGTTATCTCAGACAATAGCAGTTAAAACAGGTGACGAATGAGAAGCAAAAAAAAAATATGTGTATAACGTTTGTAACACAGGATGAAATTCTGAAATTGGACTAAGGCATTTGACCAAAACAACTAGCCTTTGTCAGAGTCATGACCTTTTGAATGTTACTTTATTGTTCACATTTACTGTTAAACCTTGGTATAGATTTTATGCATCATTGATTATTTTTTAACTGTTAGGTGAACCTCTAACCACCCCTGGTTCGTCATAGAAATTATCTTTAACTTTAAACATCTTGACCAATTTCCAACAGTACTAACGTAAAATGGTTGTCAATAATGGTGTCGAGGGTTCAGTTCTTCCGACATTTATTGATGGGATCATCACTAACATCGATTTGAGAGTACCAAATCGTCATTTTCTTCTTGTGATCGTAACGCCCTGGGACAATGACAAAGAAAGTATGAGAAATACGAGTATAATTAGCAAAGTAAAATTCTCTATGTGCCCAGACACCCATAATTCAAAGATTGTAACTTCAGTTGGCTAGTACTTATTCAAAATATTATTTCGATTGTAGAAATAAAGCAACATTTGCAAACACAAAACAATAATTTCATTTTGAACTAACTTTTAGAGAAAAGAACAAACAATTTTAAAAAGTAAACTGTATTAATAAATAAATTTGAAATTGAAAAAAATCGCTGACCAAAGTTGTCTTTGTAAATTTATGATAGCGAACTGAAAACAATTTTTTTTTTAAATACGGCAAAATGGTTGTGGTGTTTAACTTTGAAACTTTTGCACACTGCTTGAAGCATAAATTTAGTTGAAATAAAAGCCTATATTTTTTTTAAGCTTAACTGAGAGATTGTGATTCGTGATGGTTAAAACGACGTTGAAAAAGAAATTCTCATATATTTCTTTTAAATGTGACGTGCTAAAGAGAATGAATGTTAATCTACCTGCAGACATATATATATAATATATATATATATATATATAAATGAGTCGATACCAGTCTTTCAAGCGACTCATATTTATGTTCCTCATTACGCGGCAACCAAAATATAATAGTGAGTTTCCGTGTGTTCTTTTTGTGAATCTAGCTGATTTAGTTCGTGGAATCGTTCCTTTAATTGATATATATATATATATATATATATATATATATATTGTTGAAATCTACTGCAGCTTCGGCATTAACGACTTTCAAACTAAGCTGATCCAGTCTTCTGACAGTCTTACGAATATAAGGTGGTAATTCCCAAATGAGTTGTCCAAAGTAACATTTGCTGCCAACCTGTACTAATATTATTATTTATATATATATGTACGTGTGTGTTTCACAGTAAACTATATATACCGAGAAAACATACGTACACACTTACAGTCTCTAATTTTCGGTTGAACCATCATCAAGAGAGTAGAGATAGGAACTCCAAGCGCAATTGCAAAGCGATGGTTGGAGTTAGCTATGGTTTACGGTTTACAGTAAACTATATACTATATATGTCTTTTGTGGATCGTTTTCTTGTTGATTATATATATAGCGGACTTTTTTTCAATGTTTAACCAAGCATATATACACCCATGGATATATATATATATAAATGTGAGTGTGCATGGGTGGTGTGAGTGTGTGTCTTTGTGTGTTTGATGATCTGCAGCAATGAAATATATTTTTATTTATAGTTATTAATGTCTTCATTTACCTAAAATACCAAAAATTGTTTCAATTATTTGGAGTTGAGTTGGGGTTTCATCTGAAATAATATTAAGAGGAAAAAATTACAATTGATGGATTTATTAAATACCTAAGATTTCTCAGTTAGTACAGAATTTCAGAGGAATGAAGAGTATTTTACTTTGAGACAAGTAGTAAAATTGTTGGAATATTGACGAACTTAAACACGGAAGGTGCAAAGCAAATTCTGTTAAAATACTCGTTGACGAGAGAATTTCTCGCAAAGAGAAACACCAAATTCATTTCTTGAATTTATAATTTATATTTGTCCATCAGCTAAATGAATTAACTTCTTGAATAATTAACTATATAACAATGAATGATCAATATAATCTTAAAATTCAGCTATAAAGTTGTTTATCTTACGATTACAAGCAGTTCTGTAGATTTTAAAAAAATTATGTATATTTTTCAATTGAATAAAATCATATACAATTTTGTATATTTAAACATCAAAAAGAATTGGTAAGTAACCAATTACAGCTACTTATGGTGAAATTAGATTAGAACTACATGGGAAATTTTGTAAAGCTACATACTTTACTGAAGCAATTATCATGAAGGTTTCTTCAAAACTCACGTTTATGGGTTTTGTTAAAAGCGATTCACAAACCAGAGTAAACTTTCTACTCTAATAAGTACAGGCTATTGACGATTGCTTGAGGTCACACAGTCTTAAACAGCGGATTGTTGTCTGATGGTCGCAGTGAACAATGTTCTTATCTCCTTGCTTCTTATACTGGTTCTAGGATTCTTGTACCGATTTGTAACTCTTCATTTTCATTCGTTTTAATGGTTGGGATACGTATATTGATGTTCCCATGTACCAGCATATTAATTGGTGCCAAATTTTATGGTGCTTCCTTCTATTTTATATGATTATTAAATACCATTTTTTTTTATTGACTTATCAATTTCGTAATTTAATAATTTTATTCTATTATCGTCATTATAAATTTGGTCTGTCTTTTTAATAATATCACTCATGAATATTAAAATTACGGAAAATAATAAGCTAATATACTAAAAGAGTAAATGCACGGAATAATAAAATGATAACTGCGTATGATAAAATATAACAATAGAACTAGGCACTAGTTGAAGGAATAGTATATAAACACAATTTCTACGATCTAAATCAGCTGCTTACGAAAAATGATAGTTTCCAAAGCCAGAACAACGACTCCAACACAAGGATATGAAGGTAAGGCCCATATCCTTAATTTACTTCTAAACTTTGTAACTGTAATCATCCTAGCACTATATCATTCCTGAACTGTATCATTGAGGTCATACCAGGTAAAGGTCAGACATAGTTTCATTTAACCATCTTCTGAACATCGTAAAAAATGAATAAACTAAAGCAATTCACTTTAAAATGCGGGTAATAGCATTGATATATAAATATTGATACATGAAACTTAGTCAGTTATTCATTTTATCGGGAAAACTTAAATAAACAGTAAATTTAAAACTCGTAAAATAACGCCATGTAGGGTAAATACTTATTAGGTATATATATATATATATATATATATATATATAGGTGTGTTCTCTAATCGGGGTTCGGTCAATTTTCCAGGATAAAAATCAAACTCTGGTTGCCAACGTTTCGGTTTTATTTAAAACCTTTTTCATAGGCCTACAAACAAAGGATAATAAAATCACATATCAACATCAAACATATACACAATATGAAAATGGATTGTTACAACTTATGAATAAAAAAGTAGAAAATTAATATTACAAGCAGAAATATTTCAGAGATATATCAAAACAACATTACTTACAGAAGTAAGGCATATTATTTACTTTAACTTTTAACGAAATTAGACTAATCTTACATGTCCATTGTAAAGGAACAGACAGTTTATGTTAACCGCTGAAATCGAAAACCTTAGACTAAGCACTGTCAGTCTCGTTGGCAAACGAGAGTAATTGATTGATATATAAATATCCTAAAAATTGACTTAGTCGATATCCCGATTTATCGAGAACACACCTAATAACATATTCAAACGGTCGTAATCACTCATTAGGTTGAATCTGTTAGTATATATAGTTATATATATAAAGATGTCACATGAATACGTGAAATAACAATCAATGATCAAACAACTTAGTAACATACTTAGTAACTTAGTCTTGTTTTCCCATTTCATATTGTGGTTTGATCATTGATCGTTATTTCACGTGTTTCTGTTAATTCTTATATTTCAAAATTACAAGAAGAGTAATACACAGACTTACAGACTCAAATTTTTTGGTTATCCGTCTTCAGGAGAAAAGAGAAAGGGTGACTAAGGACGTTGTAGTTACTTGCCAATGCGTCTACAACGTACTTGGTCACCCTTTCTCTTTTCCCTTGAAGTCTGATTACCTGAAAATTTGAGTCTGTAAGTGTGTTACTCTTCTTGAATTTTGAACTCCTATTGAGTCTAGTTTGAATCGTATTTCGGTTTATTAGGCGAATATATATATATATATATATATATAAATTAAATATATTCTATAAATTAGGAATTGTTATATTAAATGAACATTCGTGTTCTAAAGAAATAAATTGAATTAGAATTAAATCTGATAAGTTTTGAACTATTATAGTTTTCTATTTAAATATTCTTTCGAATTATAAATTGAAGAATTTATAATTATTGATGGTTTAGTGCTGCAGGAGACACCTTATTGACTATGTCTAACATGTGGCTACGCCTCACGCCATGGGTTTGGTCGATTAAATTCGTATTTACTCAAATTGGGTAAACGCAGCTTCTTTTTTTAAGACACAATTGAGTTATAAACAATATTTTTTCTTTCAAAAGTGTTGTTTTAGGAAACACTTTTTTTCAAATGAATTACCAAGTGTACTTTTGAAGTTTTTAGATTATTATGAAACCGATAGAATCACTGAAACATTTTAAGATTTTTAAATAACTTGAAGAATTCTTTTTAAAAATAAAATGTAAAATTTTAAATTATGAATTTTGAAGACTAATCAAAGCACTTTTTGTTCTTGATGGTAGAATGGCTAATAATTATGAGCCACTTCTTCGGTGAATAAGCAGTGTACAAAATTTGGATTAGATATTGTTTTCCTACAAATAAATAATTAGCATAATTATTCAAAGATTAACATTATACTAAAAATCTGCCATTAGGTTTTAAATATAGAAACATATTTTTTTTTAAAATAAAGATTTTAGTATGGATCAAAATTGCACACCATAAGAGCAAGTCAACAGAGCCGATTAACCAAAATTTTGGCTGTAGTTCAATGTCCTAGAAGTAGTTTGAATCAATTGATACTTTGCTTTAGAATCGAGTGATTCAGAACTAATAGGTGTTTTAATTCAAGAATTATAGAACGATTTACGAAAATCTGAGTAAATAATAACTAGTGCAGACACGAGATCTACAACCACTGACTTATGACTAATAAAGATTTTCCTCAGGGAGATGTCCATTCACATTAATTAGTGAAACTTTGACATTTTTATAACAATAGCACATAGAGTTGTAAAAATTGGTTGGTTGTTATATGGTAATAATTGTATGTTATATAAAAATATCAATTCTAAATTCGGATTGTGGTTAAATGTACGTGACCGTGCAAAGTTTAATGTTTTCCACAATGGTGATATTTATGTTATTCTAAAAAAAAACAATGTTTATTAGTTTGTTATGGCAACGATATGAAATTATCACTTTTTTTATTTGCTTGGAAGAGATAATTTGGTTAAAACTTCATATGAAGGTATTTGAATTCTTGTCGAAAGGTGAACATATTGGCGGAACATTATAATGAAAGTGGATGCGTTTAAAGCTTCAAATTGGAAATAGACATGAGACATGTTGATACTGATTAGAGAGGGAAATTTATGAAGTTAGATTCTGTTTAATCGCACCTGGTCAGTTAGTATCGTCTGAATGTCGCTGGATGATTTTAATTGGAGTTCACGTGACAACTTGATGGAAACAACTCCAACCCCACACATGTCGTTACCAACAACGTAATAATGACCTCCACTCAGTAATGACTCGAGATCAATTATCCAACACTATTGCATTTCGTTTTGTATGTGTCAAACAATTTCCACCTTTCCTCCTAACAGACAATTATCAGTTAATTTCCTATCCTGACTAACTCTTGCTTGATAGGCCCAAAACTGTGTTGTTTATAATTGAAGTAAATAGAGACGCTTATGTCTGGTTTCTCGTTTCAACATTTCAACAGAAAATTATTATTTATCGCATATGTTCACTAATAAATCAATCAAATAACATGCTTTATAATTTCTTATGTTAAAAGTTCCACCATATTACGACTACAGTGTTTAGTGTATTTTAACGAACATGATATGAACAGGAAGTAGTGTAACAAAAATGCATGATTCATCAAGACAATTAGTATGATAAAACCAATACCACATCACAAAGTAGTAGAGTGATAAAAATCAATAATCACAAAGATTAGCGTGATAAAAATCAATGGACCATCTCAAGCAGTTCTATAGCAAAACTCAATGAATCATGAGAAAGCAAAACTCAATGAATCATGACAAAGCAAAACTCAATGAATCATGACAAAGATTAGCATGATTGAAATCAGTGAGACATTTCAAAAAATATTGTGATACAAATAAATGAACTATTAAACAGGAATCAAAGAGTTTTGCTTTCGTAAGTAGGTAATAATTTAGTAAAATGAATTTTATCTTTCACCAGAGCTTTAAATTAAAATTGAAATAATGTTTTTGGGAGTACACAACATTGGCTGAATACCTGATAAATTAATTATATCTGTATGTTTAAATTGATTTGTTTAGTAAATAGAAGAAATAATAAGTAAAAGAATGAAAGATAATAATTTTTCAAGGTGACAATGGTTATTCCTGGTATTTATTATTGTTATAAGAATTTCTTTTAAAGGTCATAGACAACAATTTATTCAACTATTAAAGAATTTAGTTTAATATAATTTTTGATTATGTGCATATTTGCGATGAGATTGTTTCCGTGCATTGGTTTGAATACATTTCAAAATTCATGTTAAGAACTCACCAGCCACAAACTTCAATTTTAGAATAATTTTTCTTCCTTATCCGTTGGATCATCAATTGCCTGGTTTGTTTTCGTAATTTTTTGAAATTTTGGATAAAATTATATTTATGTAATACAAAAATCTTTCTAAGTTTTAAGTATGTCATCACGGTAAGCACGGACAATAGTTTAGTAGTAATTAAATTTATAACATTAATGGTAATAACTAAGTAAAAATCATTAGTAATAAACTATATTGTTCATTTCTCAAAAGCACAATGTTAACATTTAATTTCTTTTTATTTTTTAAAAACATATGTTAAAATGAAATGAAAAAGGCACTTCAATCCAATACTAACATCAAACAAAAATGAAGTCATCAGACTTTTAAATAAATTGCTTTTAATATCAGAGTTCTATTAGATCACTTCAATTGTCAGTTCTTTTGTAGCATTGCAATTTATTTTTGATATGTAATATTTCTGAACAGTTAGTAATATGTAAAAACTAATGGAAAATTTACAAACTTGATCTATACTGTCAATTAAAGGAAATAGAGCAGGACTAGAAAGATGAGAAATTGACAACTGACTGCTTCAATGGTAGGTTGAAGTGAGATTGGGTGTGGTTAAATGTGAAATAGAAACCTTCTTTGTTTTTCATTATTTTCAGTTCAGGTTATCTGAGATTCAATCCTGGCTTCTACTTAGATATGCATGTTGATGAAATGATAGTTCCTAAATCTATCAAAAAGTTAAAATCGACTTAGTAGAATTCCCAGTTTGTTCTATCAACATCACTTTCTTGACAGAATGTTATACATAGCATAAACTATAACACTTTGCAACCCTAGAAGGTATGCTATACCACTATTACATTTAAATCACAACTGTATTAAATTTTGATGCGTAGATAAAAATACTTGGTTTCCCGGAGAAAAATCTATTATTCCTCCATTTAATTTCTTTTTATGTGTAGTATTTACAGTCAAACAAGTAAATATACGGTCCTGATGCAGGGTTACTGTGATGGGGAAAAAAAAAAAAAATGTGTAGTATTTGAGAGAATATATTGATATGAGTCTGAAACTTCTCAGAAAGATCTAAGAAATATTTGCTTAGTTCTTAATCATTCGCCTTTTCTCAATCTACATATATAACCAAGTTAAGGTGTATCTTTGAAAGTTCGAAACTTTGTATCTTTGTATTTTTGACTTATTAAAGTTTGAAAATAATTGTTATATCGAAAGTTATAAATCTTAACTTTACATCATATATTGTTTGTCGATCAGTCTAGACGAGATGTAATGCGTATATATTTGGAATTATCTAGGATTTTAAATTTTACAAATTACCAGAAAAATGAATGCATGAAAAATAAACTAATTATAAACTTTCATTGAAAAATATTTTATAATAATCTTAAGAAACAAAAATTCTAGAGAAGTAGATTTTACTGTCTCCTCTATTTTCATCATGATGACTAGTCCACAAGGCGTAAATTTTTTTAATAGTTTCTTCAGGTTCTTTAATTTCTTTGAATTCACTATTCTGTAAGAAGTTTGTTTTTCTCAGTTTCAGCATAGGCATTTAAAATATCTCTTATAATAACGTTGATTTTGAACAAAATCCTCTCAATTGAAAGCTACCAAACATTTCAATTCACTGCAATAAAAGTTTTTAAGATAAATGAATCATTGCAATTAAAATAGTCATAAAATATAATAAGTCATGGTCTCTATCATAGAATACACTTTTCCATTTTTGTAACAAAACAACCAGCTTTATTTATTTCAAATTACATCAATGTCATCTGTTTATTTAGAATTGTGGAGCTTAAGAACTGGCACGAAAATGGGCGAAGAATTCAGCACACTGACAGATATTTTAAGTTACACCACTTTGATGTTAGTTCATCTCAACATATACTCAATATATATTATATCCAACAATATCGTTTAAACTGAATCTTTTTCAGAAATAGTTTTAAATTTAAATCTATAGAAAACCTAATTGTGTGATAGAAGATACGGATAATCTCAAAAATTTTATGATTGTGACTTACATCACAAGATCCTGGAAATACTATAAAAAATGACACGGTACTATACTAATACTAATACTTATACTAATACTATAAGGTACTGGTGCACGGTGATGACAGTGTTTGGCTAAAAATTAAACATCCAAAGTATGTCATGGTCTACTTCACTCAACAGGCATGCCCACTCTAATAATGATATCAAAACTGTGTTAAAAATATAACTGAACTTGTTCATTATGCATAAATTTTCTATATCAAATGCTTTTAAAAGAAGTTGCCGAATTTCACATATTTTTTTGTGGATCACCTAAACTGCTAGAGATACATTATAAGAAGGATATTTAAAAGGAAGATATGAAATATAGTAGATAGAAGAAGGATATGAAAAGAAAATATTCGATACAGACAAAATATTTTTCGCATCATATATTGTTAAATGCTAAGAAACATATAACCATTGTTGCAATCAAAAATATATGCAATGAAAATTGATAATCAGTTACGGAAAGAATATGTTAAGAGTATAGAATTAATTAATTTAATTGCACTTTTTTTTATCGTAAATAAACTCGAAATAAAGTAATTTCATACTTATAGGAAGCTATGTATATGTATATAGTTGACTAAATAAACAGAAACACGATCCAAACTGGACACAGTACGAGTTGAAAATTCAAGAAGAATAACACTGAGTGTAAAGAAACACACTTACAATCTTACAATTTGTATTGATTTTATATATTTTTTATTTTCTTTAATATTGTTTATGATTAATTAATTTAGTTTTTTTATTTTTTATTGATTATGATTTTTTATTTAATTTATATATTTTTTCTCTATTTCTTTCGCGATACTTTATTTTACACTAATCTCCTTTTTCTATATGTCTATATACTTTGTTTCTTTCTTTCAAACTTCTTTCCAATTCTCTTTGATTTTTTTATATTTACCCAACTTGTACTGCTTATCTGAATTTCTGTTTCTATTTTTTCTTTTAAGACTATATTCTATTATTTTAAGACGGGGTGCGAGAAGTAGCACTGGCAGTTGCCAGGTCGGTTTCTTGCCGTCTACAATGTGCTTGATCTCCCCTTCTCTTTTCTCCTGAAGACGGATTTCCATCTACAATGTGCTTGGTCTCCCCTTCTCTTTTCTCCTGAAGATGGATTGCCGGAAAATTTGAGTTTGTATGTGTGTTTCTTTACTCTGTGTGTTACTCTTCTTGAATGTTGGACTTGTTTATATATGACTCCATCATAAACCGCAATCATTATTACACTTCCACTAAGAATAATAACTTTTACCCTTTCTCTTTTAATAGTTCTTGCACTTCCAGTAATTACGTTTATCGTCTAGATTGCACTCAATGTGACTATTTCAATGTGGGCTTGACTTCTGCGTCATTCAGCCTCCGTATGAAGGGTCACAGGTCGTCCGTTAGTCAGCGAAAACAGCTGCCTGTTGATATTCATGCAAACTTTCACGGCCATTCTTTTAATGATTTTTTTAAGGTCCAAATTTTTATAAAACTCTGTGATGATGACACTCAGACCATTTTACGGGGTTCTGAGGAAGCATTCATTTGGTTATTGGGCGCCAGAAGTTCTCCTGGTCTAAACTTGATTAGATGACTTCTTCTATTTTATTTATTTATTCATTGTTTATTAATACTATTATTTATTATGTTTCATAACTTCTGTTTTAATTCTTATTTTTCACTTCTTAATTGTTTATTTACAATTTCATCTTTTCCTTTTTCCTTCTTGTTTCTCTATACTTTCTTACATTAATTTCAGTTTTATTGACATTTAGTTCAGCTTAAAGTAGTCCACGGGCCAAGGTGGCTACACTGTGTGTCACTTTGTATCGGTCGGTGGACACTTCCACGTCTCCGCTCCTGTGTTCCCTTCCCTACCTTTCCTGAGGACGGCGTGAGAGCCAAAATGATCGATAATAATCAGTGTTAGTCTCTTCTTTGTTTTCTTACGATAACTTTAATTATATTTATAGATCAGGTATTTGATTAGCAGGTATGACTACATATAGCAAATAGAATATATTGAAAGGTAACTTATTAGTACAATCTATGAACCTTTCCAAGTACTACATATTTTTCATAGTTACGTCTAGAAAAAAAGATTGAAAAGCAATAATAGCGAAAAAAGTAACTTGTTTTCATTTATAATGAAAATACATCTATTAATAATAGCAAAATTTTGATCAGAATTATAAAAGAATTTTTGAACTATAACAATAACTATACTAATGATTGTTAGCATCCAAATATATCAGAACTTCAATATTAAACAAAAGTGACACAGAAATTTATTTTTGCGATAACTTTGGGCAAAGACCGGCGTCTTTATTGTTCAGAGTTAAGAAGACTCATTAAATATAAGAGAAATCTGCTTAGTTTTAAAAGGAGTGTTCTCTTCTTGTAAAGCCTCTAACTTAAATAAACATGCATTATGGTTTACATGAAAAGTTGCATATTCAAGTTAATCATCCAAATGAAAGCATTAGGACAAGGTGTAAATTACGTTTGCAGTAACTACTGCCATTATAATGAATCAAAATGATACGACTTTCATATTAACGGCAATCAGGTGAAAGCTGCTTTCCTACTGTTTATATCAAAAGATCAAAAAGCCTTAAAGCCATATCATATCATATTCTTGAGAAAATTTAAATGAGTATTTTAGCAAATTTACATTAAGAAACAAATATAATAATACAATGAAGAAGCTGTTCAATCAATGTTCCCAAACAAAATAATCTATATTTCTAATGTTGTAATCAAGAAATCGAATTTCTCTAAAGTATATCAGTTAGCATAACCTGAGTATAGGACATCATCTTGTTTAAAATAATTAAAAGTGTATTATGTTTGTACACAGGATGAGTGTATTGTGGTATGATATTAGTTCAATGTACAAAAAGAAACATAGAGTAATTAAAAGCACATACTTTCAGTGTGTATGGTATGATACTAAATACCATAACCAAACCAAAATAACTTCTTAGTTTTTTTCTCATTTCTTCTTGTGGATTGGACAAGAAGTCCAATTCATTGCTATTTCACGTTTTTATAGTGAAATCTTATTTTCAATACAACGTAAATAACTTTGCAGTTCAGCTGCTTAACTCGAATTACTTGATGATAGAAAGAAAAGATAATGTGTTTGAACCTTATCATTAAAGTAAATATAACTACGAAGAATTTCTAATTAGCTTATAGTCTGAAGACATCCTCATAGATGGCTGAAATATGTAAGGCAATACAAAAATTAAGCCTTTGAGGATTTGAAATCTTATTGTTTTTGCTTATGTTCGTAATTTTATATTGTGCAAGTGGTAGGTGGTCACCATAATTTCCATGCGCCTACTTCGCCCATTTGCCACTAGGCTACGTGAGTGTGTCCTAGTAAAAATGTGTCTTGAATGAATCAAGAAAATATCAACTAAGTAATTGCTTTGCTCGGTGAAATTTAGTATAAACATTCTAAGGGGTTTTTATTTAAGTCCGAGTTCGAACACTAGATTAGTAGTTTACTATGTGTCAAAACTTTAACAGTCACTTTGAGAATTGTTCAAAATGCAGGTCTACGGATCCCAAGTTTAAACAGTCATTAGTTTAGTTCATTAGAATTTGTAGGGGCTACAGTAGACACTTAGCTCCTGAGTTCATCATGTGGTATTGCTAAACATGAAGAATGCAGCCTAATCACACATTATAACAGACACTATGTTAGTTAAGGAGTTTGCATCCGGTATTTGTCGGATACTATGCACATGGACATTGTTGTAAGACTGCTGTAAAATTTCCAGTTTTAACAGACACTAGGTTGTTCAAGTTATGGCCAGGCTTCAACATTCGCTAAGTTTATGAGCTCATCATGTAGCGTTGCTTAAAGTAAAGACTGTAGTCTATACTTAAGTTCAAACAGTCATTATATTAGTTTTTCAGCTCGTGGTCCCAGTTGACTCGGGACCCTTGAGTTAATGAGCTCATAACTTGGTACAACTCAATGAGAAGATTGAACATACTTCAAAGTGTCAAAGTGTCTTTAGCTAAGTTTTTCAAACTTTTTTCGACGCAGAACCCTTTTTGGTTCCAGTAACTTTCCCGGGAACCCCTGATTCTAATGATTTCATTCAATCATAAATTTTCATACGAATTTTTAAATATTATGTATGTTTAAAAACAATTAAAAAGTAATATTATTGCGATGTGTATTTTTCGAATAAAAATTCAAAACTAAAAGATTTTAATTTTCATATTTTCTACAATTGAATAACACATAAAACAGAATTACTAGCAATTTTAACACAGAGTTTGTTTTGTAATCATTTTTGGCTTTACAGTTGAGAGTTTGATTCTCAAGTTAGCCCCAGCGTTAAGTCTACTTCGGTATTTGGTTTCTATGGCAGTTTAAAGGGAAAATCCAGTTTCACATAGGTAGTGGGAAAAGACAGCAATGTGTGAAGTGCTAATTTTGCAATAGCAGGAAATTCGGGAATCGGATAGTTCGAAAAACTGACTAGTGATTCATCCTAAATATGAATAAAATTTTAACCACTTCTACTTATGGGTATATATAGATGTAAACACTATTCGGTTTCATGATTCACAAGAAATATAGAATAAATCCATACCCACAAAAAAAAAAATTTCACAAAAATATTTTTACTAAATGTTTTTCACGGAGCCTCAGACAGTCCGTTTAGGAACACCTGGTTTTCGCGGAACCCACTTTGGGAAACTCTGGCTTAGTTGTTTATCTTGTGACCACACTTTACATCACCATGCACATTTCCATTGCTTAGTCTAATCCCAAGCTTAACAAGTTATTAGGTTTAATACTCTATCTTACTGAAGCCTTTACAAGTTGATATGCACATTAGCATTTTTCAAAGTGAATACTGTAGCCTAATCTCAAGTTTGAACAGATATTACTGTAGTTCTCCCGCTTGCGGATGGGCTTTACTGTTGTCATATCTGATGCAGTATTATTTCTTGTCCTACGGTCAGTCGTAACAGGTGTCAGGCAAAGGCACCGCAGCCTAAACTGGAAAGTATGATTCAGATCTAGGAGAACTAGTAGCTTAGGGTGGTCCCTGATTCCCTACATAAAGAGGTAGGTTCCTTCAATCGAAGACGGGTTAATGGAAACATGTATGGATGATATTAAATATTGTAAATATATATTATTTAATTAAAAAATTAAATATAATAATTATTAAATATGGATGATAGTCCTTAAAATTGACACTATTAGAAGGCAGTATGAATGTTATTTTCTGACTCTATTTATTTTATTTCCAATATTTTTCTTTATCCAATTAATTTTTTCAAGTAACTATTTATACAGAATCAAGTGCATCACGACTTTATGTACTTTCTGAGGTGGTTTTATTGCCTGAAAACGTGTTTTTTATACTTACCGCTATATCCTTAACTACCGAGGTTTTCTGCAGACACTCAATGAAATTGCTCATTTCGTTTTTATATCTTTTTTTTTTTTTTTTTTTTTGAACACTCTAGTACAGTTGATATGTTCATAATTTAGACTTTTTTAATGTATAAAACTTGATATAGCGCTATTTAATTTTAGTTTTAATAACTCTATCATAAAAAAATAAATATAAGAAGAACAGGAATATAACAAGGCAAATAGACTTATTAAATATTTGATTATGGGGAAGTAAGTTCGTTATGTTACAATGACACAAGATTAGTATAAAGTGGTAGAAAATATTACCTATGACAGTGATGAGTATCATGATGCCGAGGATGAGAGACAGGACGACGACGAGGAGGACGTCGACCGAGTCCTCGTCGTCGAAGAGGGTGCCGTTCCGGCCAGTCCCGTTGGAGACGAAGTGGCCAGACTCATTGCCCCCCTCCTGGTAATAGTACACATAGTCCAGGCTGATGTTGAGCCCTAGCTTGGGACCCTCCATTCCACCATTGCCCCGCACCTGTCCAACACACATCCAATCTAAACATCCTCGGTTTTTTTTCTATATATATATATATATATATATATAATATATATGATTAAACCACCATAAGAATGGGAAAACAAGACTAAGATCTTTCAACCGTAACAAGCGGACTTCGTCAGAGTCAAAAACCCAACTGCTGGGTTTTTGTTGTTTAAGTTGGGTTTTTGACTCTGACGAAGACCGTTTGTTACGGTTGAAAGATCTTAGTCTTGTTTTCCCATTCTTATTGTGGTTTAATCATTGATTGTTGTTTCACGTGTTTATGTGAAATCTTTTTATATATATATATATATAATTAAAAGAAACGGTCCAGCGGCCTTTTTTAAATAAAATAAATTCAAAACAAAGGAAACACACAGAAAGACACAGATATAACTCACATCGATATTTCGACCATCGTCGTCATCAGGAGGTGTGAGTTATGTGTCTTTCTGTGTGTTTCCTTCATTTTGAATTTATTTTATATATATATATATATTATATATACACATTACTTCGAATAAAATGAAAGGTCCGTGTGGACAATAAACACTTTAACACAGAAAAGAAAAGACATAGAAAAGAACACAGAAAGACACTACAGAACTCACTTCGATATTCCATCTTCCGATGGTCCGATAGTCATCTTCCCGATGACGACGGATGTCGAAATATCGAAGTGAGTTCTGCAGTGTCTTTCTGTGTTCTTTTCTATGTGTTAAAGTGTATATATACACATTAGTATACTTTGGGAAAAGACCTTCTTCTAAACATATATCATTAAATAACTTGCCAACTTTAAGTCTAGTATGTTTCTTACATACCTTCTCGAGTTTTCTTATATTATTCCTCCATCTTTCCGGTACAATATATATCAACTCACCGAATGATTTTTTTTATTTCTATTTTCCATATTTGCACTGGGCCAACCTTTCGGTCTACACTCACCATTATCAAGGGGTAAAAGTAAAAAGAATTCCTTAATAACGGTCAGTGTAGACCGAAACGTCGGTCCTGTGTAAATATGGAAAATAGAAATAAAAACAAATCATTCGGTGATTTGATTTATATGGTACCGGAAAGATGGAGGAATAATATTAGAAAACTTGAGAAGGTATGTAAGAAACATACTAGACTTAAAGTTAGCAAGTTATTTAATGATATATATATATATATATATATATATACGAAGTTTATAGTAATATATATATTCGATATTATATATATATATAATAAATTCAAAACGAAGGAAACACACAGAAAGACACAGACATAACTCACATCGATATTTCGACCATCGTCGTGAGTTATATCTGTGTCTTTCTGTGTGTTTCCTTCGTTTTGAATTTATTTTATTTAAAAAGGTCCGCTGGACCGTTTCTTTTAATTGCATATATATATATATTAGTATAAATAGGGAGCAGACCTTCTTTTATACATATTGTGTTGAACTGAATTGCCTTAATTAAACATACCTTTTTTTTGAGCAGTTTTTCATATTTCCTTGATAATTTTAAAATTAATTGATTTTAAAATTATCAAGAAAATATGAAAAACTGCTCAAAAAAAAGGTATGTTTAATTAAGGCAATTCAGTTCAACACAATATATATATACATATATATATATATTCTTATGTTTCTATGATATGACAATATCAATGGTAAGAATTGATCAAAAACAGTAAAGCTTAATTTTGTTATTTTTTGTATCTTTAGCACCATCTTAACTTTAGCAGATAAGAAATAAAGTTTGTAGAAAATAATGTGTCAAGTTGTACAAGATTTCAAATAAACACGCGAAACAACAATCAACGTTCAAACAACAATCAGAATTGAGAAAGAAAAACTAAGATTTTTCAGCCGTACCAAACGGTTATCGTTCGAGTCAAAAACCCAACTCAATTTGATTTTTCACTCAGCTGGGTTTCTGACTCTGATGAAGACCACTTGTTACGGTTAGTAGATCTTAGTTTTTTTTTCAAATTTCTTTCTGTGTTTTGAACATTGATATATATATATATATATTTCGATAAAGCGTTGATAAGCTCTAGGGATATAGGCAGAATAGAAGCACACATGGGAGTAGACACAGTGTTATATCTACAATAGTTTGACTCAGATAATCAGGGCAATAGCTTAGTCACTTGGACAGATGGATGCTCAATAGGTCATACCAAGCGTGATTAATAACAGCTGCCAGACATATAGCCTCAATGTCAAATTGAAGGACTAATCTGATGTTCTCAGTGAACTATATTATAGTATTGATAAAGTTAATCCATAGTACAAATAATATCTATTATTATAATATATAATTTATATAATGAAATTATTAAAACAACTGTATTTCGATTAGATATTATATAATAACGTATATAATTGGCATTATATAAGATATTATGCCAATAACTATACCACATCAAATACATCTGTTCTTAATTTATGTGGGTGAGTGTTTATTCACAAGTTTGTGGACACGCTACGTTCCAGAATCTTTGATGGATCAAATTGATATTCTACACAAAAAAGGGCAGCATAATGTGAATGTGCCGTATAGTTTTGGAGCAATTATTCATGATGAAAAAGTCACTTTTTTTGCCAAAAACCTGTTCTAAGACAATTTTTCTTTTCCTAAAGTAGTAATTCTAGAGTCTTAAAATTTTGGCATTGTCTTTGAGGCTACAAAATCAATAAACAAAAAATAGCCTCAGTTTTTAATACAACGATATTTTTTTTCAATAAAATGTAAAAAAATTTTTACTTATAACTCAATCTGAAGGCTTTTGAGGGTGATACCAGCCATACACTTTGATTGTTCAAAATAGATACTTCAATATAGAGCACTATCTAGCTATAAACCTTTTAAGTTATACTTAAAAGCCGAGTTTGAATTTGATTTGAGTATTTTTTGAAAAATAATAAATTAAATTATCCCACCTCTTAAATAAAAAATTATCTAAAAACGACATTTTTTTTTAAAATATTTCTGACATTTTTCAGACAAAATAGCAAAATTTTTAAGTTTTAAATAGGAAACTCGGTATTAAATCTTCAAAAGTAGAAGGAGGTCAGACACACTATATAAGAGATCCGCTGGCCATTGGAACAAAAGCCATGTTCTCTTGTAAGAGATTATAAGAAATCCACACTTTCACTTTTCAGAAATGTTATTACTGCTGTAGTTATACTAGTGCATCAGGGGTACACTACTATATTGATAAGTAGACCAATCACTGTCGGTACTACTTCCAGGAATGAAAGACTAATAAACATCTCCAATTTAGACATTTATGGTATACCTAATTGGGAGACTATATATTACATATCCAAGAAGTTTCATATTAAGTTTACTTATACTTATACTAACCACCTCGTAGTAAAGTTGAGTATCCTCAAGATTTTTTAAAAAAATCTCCACTTTTTTTTAAGTAAGCATATATTTTATATATATGTCAAGCATTGGTTATGTTTTATACAATAATTTTCACTATGCAAATTACAATATTTATTATATTTTGTAAAGTAAATTTAATTTGATTATAATTATTATAAAGAGGAAAGAACTGTTCTAACTTTGGTAATAAAAACAGCCGTGGTAAGTGGAACGTGCCACCCAAGTGTTCTAGAGAGTATCTATTCCACTCCGGTGTATTTATTTTGATCTTGGTAGTCTAGGTTTCGAACACATAGTATTCTTCTTCAGGTTTACATCTATACTATTGAGATTGTTATGGCAACCTCCACCTAGGAAGAGTCCTTACAAGTTTTGTGTTGCATATTGCCCTTAACAGATCAGATGTAAACCTGACGAAGAAAACTAAGTGTTTGAAACACGTTGTAAGTTTTAACATAAAGCTAATTTGTGTGGAGTCATAATTTCTTTAATTCCCCATCATGAGTAAATACCACACTATAACAGATTGCACAACTAATAAAACTTCTTTGAATTGAAATCATACGTCAGTCCATTTCTACCACTTTGAGCTTGTTGATACAGCCTTTCAACAACCACCAGTCCTATATCTGACATGTTATTTATTAATCAATTAAAACGTTATGATTTGTATTTTAATTATAATCCTACAAAAAGAATTATAATTGTTCAAAATGCCTTGTGATTTATTAAACTGTGAGATACAAGTAATCCAATAATGAAAACATTTTCTATAATTTATTTGCATAAAGTAGATAAAGCAGTGGTTCAATTGAGTAGAACGAAAGTTATTACACCTTTTTAGTAAAACACAACTATGTTAAATCTCAATTAGAACTTCAACATTTCTCATTACTTTGTTTTGTAGAATCTTTATAAAGCATTTAATGTTGAAACATCTTTGCACTAATATTTTTAATTCTCCAGCAGAGTTTTCTATTTGAAACTAAAAAATCTGCTATAATTGTTACATTTCATAAATAGCTCCAAATCTGTATAAATCTTCTGCCTTTAATATGAATAGTAGAATTTGGATATACATTAATATAACAAATATGAATAGTAGAATTTGGATATACATTAATATAACAAATATGAATAGTAGAATTTGGATATACATTAATATAACAAATATGAATAGTAGCATTTGGATATACATTAACATAACAAATATGAATACTTTTTCGCAAATATGAAGCCAAGTAAATTGTACATTTCTAACAATTCAATGCAATCATAAGACCAAGAACTATTTGATTAGTTATGCAAATATATTAGAAACTGCTATTGACAGTGTGTTTTTAAACTTTATCCCAATGGCTGAAATAATTTCAACTTTTCTTAGATGGAGTTATTTTCTATAAGAGAAAGACTCAAAATAGAGGGTATAATAAATTTAATGCAGGGCTAAGACAGTCTGTCTATAACATGCCCTTACAGGTTCACAATTCTTTAGTTTGCCGCATGATTTATATAGACATAACCCATGCTGTAAAATAATCAAATGATGTAAGAAAAACCATAAACATGAACACAAGTTTCTCACATCTGCATATAAAAACACATATTTCACCAATTAACTTTGATACGAGCTGAGGGCTTTTATTTTATTTTTGAAAAAAAATATAAAATTTGCTAACTTTTAAGTATTGCTAACTCATATTAATTTGTGTATAAATACTTTGAATGCATAAACTTATACATAAATGAATCGTTCAAGTAACTTGGTATCAGAAAACACTGAATAACCTTGCATAAAATGATTGCCAATATATTGAATCACAATATCTTTACGCCTCAACAGAAGTGATTGAGATTCTACTGGAAGCGTTGTTTTGAGAACTACGAGCCATATTTCTCTGCGTCTTGGTGGATTTACCACAATTTATAACCTAGATTCAACTAGAGCTCTGTACAAGTGCAGCAGATATTACAACCATCTGCTACAGCACGTATTTCTCTTCTAACAGCAAACTTTATTTCTATATGTTTTAATTTTTGTTTTTTTTCTATAAATATACCAAAAAAATTAACTAATATATATCAATGATCGAACCACAATATGAAATGGGAAAACAATACTAAGATCTTTCAACCATAAAAATTCTTCAAATCAAACTCTTAGTATGCCAATATTTTGGTTTTTATTTTCAAGTATTTTTAATAGGCCTACAAACATAGGATGATAAGAAATCATATATAAACTTCAAGATATAAGAATCGAATGAGTCAGCTTGTGGGACATTACAAGTATAAGTATTTCAGAGATATAGAAGTCAAAATTTTTTTTAATTAGAATATGAAATTTTTATTATATAAGACAAACTATTATTTTTGACTGTTCAAAACCTTCGACTAGATAATCAGTTGACATTACAAGTAACCTAGATATTGATCAATTAAAGAACACAACAGAAACTAAGAAAATCAAGTTTTATTAAAACTGAGCGAATATTGTTTAAATTAGTACCATCATTTCTCTGATTAATTGAATGTTGAACCTTTATAATATATAACTTACAGAAGTAATATTTCATTTTCGTTTGATAATTAACTTTATATTATATAAAGTAAACTAACAATCTTGACTGGTTAAACATTTCGCCTAAACTAATTAGATGATAGTATAAGTAAACCGCAACACTGTCCACATAAAGGATACAACACAAACTAAGGAAATTAAATTTTACTAAATATCAGCATTATACTCCAGAATAAATATTACTTAAAATGATTTGTCCACCTTTAGGCCTTGCTAATATGGATACAACTAGAAAACTGTTCTGTCATCCATCTTAGAGAATAAACTGTCATATTTTCAAATTGTATAGATTTAACTATTACAAGCATGTTTTTCGCGCCACCTTTTAGAACGCATTATAGGTAAAACAATATATGTATATGTCACACTGTGTCAAGAGTAACACAGAATAAATAACCTTATTCCCAAATAAAATATATTGAGGGTAACCAG
The DNA here is from genome assembly GCA_026182355.1 of Hermatobates lingyangjiaoensis. Classification (NCBI taxonomy): domain Eukaryota; kingdom Metazoa; phylum Arthropoda; class Insecta; order Hemiptera; family Hermatobatidae; genus Hermatobates; species Hermatobates lingyangjiaoensis. The sequence continues at coordinate 1,943,487 of JAPFBL010001921.1, read as the reverse complement.
ATCCCAATATGGTTTTGTAGAATTCCCTTTTATTCTTCTATTTTCTGGATGACTCGAGACTATTGTGTTTGAAATAAGATAAAGCAATTGAAAAGAAAAAAAATATTTTCAAAAACCATTTTTTTACAACTCCTTTCAAGGACTATAAATTAAAGCTTAATAACATTGATAGAAGAAATGGAGGAATAAAGAAAGGTCTCAAAAAGGAATACTTATTTCTTTAATTTGTGGAAAATAAAATCTATGCTTTATTTAGCTGAGAACCCCATCTGAGGAAATGATTGACCAGTCAAGATTGTTAGTTTACTTTATATAATATAAAGTTAATTATCAAACGAAAATGAAATATTACTTCTGTAAGTTATCTTTATAAATAAAATAATGATTTTGTCTGTACATTGCTTAGAACTGACTCATTTCAAGTTTTCTTTACGTTTCATACATTGGAGAAACCGAATCCACCCTTAGAAAAATTTCTGTCGGTTTGTCGGTTTGTCCGCAAAACTTTGTCACAGGTAAACTCAGCTACCATAAGACATATAAAGCTGAAACTTTTACAGTAGATTTGTGTAGGTCTAACTTAAAATATAGGCTATGAATTGATTGGAAATTCAACGTAGAAGTGAAGTTATGGACGTTTAACGCAAAAATGTTTGTCACAAGTAAACTCAGCCACCATAAGACATAGCGAGCTGAAACATTGACACTGGATTTGTGTGTGCCTAACTTAAAATATGGGCTCTAAATAGATTATTAATTCAGTACAGAAGCGAAGTTATGGGGCTTTTAGCTGTATTTTCCTAACTTCACAGACAAGTTTGTTTTGAAAATACACAGGTGTGGCAAGTAGGTATTGTTAGTTGATTTTAATTTCAATTGAGCATATGAATATATTGCGTATTTGACATCATTGAAATGGTGTTTCACAGAGTTAAGGATGTACTATCTATTGAGAATAAATGTTTTGTAAACGAGCAATTCTCAGCCCTTAATATGAACAGGCATAAGAAATCAACAAACAAGTTCTTACGCTATATGAAGCCGAGGAAAGAACTTACAAGTCAGTAAAGAGATTGGATTAGTGATGAAGAAGCAGTTCATTATCTAATTGAATTTCTTGACTCTGAATTTATTTCTCCTGGACTGCCTGCTCATGAGTAAAAACTTAAAGTAGAGCACCAATCATGCTGCAATTTAGTAGCAGTAACAAATTTCATGTTACGAAACATGAGTGCCCCAAAACTGTGCAACGGGACACGACTCTGAGTTCGTGCTCTACACAGATATGCCATAGAGGCGGACATAATGACTGGATGTGGTATTGGGGAGTCTGTGTGTATACTTCACATACCATTGATTCCGAGCCACTGTCTGTTTACGTTGAAATGATTGCAAAGTCCGGTCAGAGTCTATTTCGCAATGACGTTAACTAAGTCGCAAAGGGAGACTTCATCTAACGCAGGAATAAGGTAGCAAAACCAAGTTTTTCTCACATGGTCAAATGTAGTTTACATGCTCAACGGTCAGAGGTTTCAACTCTTTCTTCTACCATGAACCTGAAGGACAGACAGCTAATGTAGTGTATTAGCTGGAGGCATTTGTTTAACACTGTAGTAATAATGGTATTTTCTACTATTCTATAATTTCTAATGACATTTTGAAATACCAAAAATGACGGAACTTCTGATTCCTCAGTGGTATAGCCAAAAGGCATAGGCACACGGCAATAAAACAAAACAGGAACTTCTGATTCCGTCAAAGACGGGTACGTTTGCTATGTATTATATATAACTGTCAACTTTTTTTTAATTTAAGATTTGCTTAATAAATACACTGGTAATAATGTAAGGTATGGGACCAGAGTAGCCCAGTGGCTTGCGTGATCGCCGATGACAGTAGTGCAAATGTATTATAAATAAATGTAACAAACAAATATTTTTTTGAATTTAAAATGTGGATAATATAAAAGATGGTAATAAAGTAAAGGGATCTAGCCAGGGTAGCCAGTAGCTTGCTTGCTCGCCAATGACAGTAGTGCAAATGTATTATAAATAAATACAACAAAAATATTTTTTTTTAATTTAATATTTGCGTAATATAAACACTGGTAATAAAGTAAGGTATGGAACCAGAGTAGCCCAGTGGCTTGCGTGCGAGCTTTTGACTGGGAGCACGTTAATTAGAACTAACTCATTTCAAGTTTTCTTAACGTTTCATAGTTCAGAGTAGCCACATGTACCCTTAGAATAATTTCTGTCTGTCGGTTTGTCCACAAAATATTGCTACCATAAGACATATAAAGCTGAAACATTGATTGTAGATTTGTGTATGTCTAACTTGAAATCTAATCTTTGTATACAGAGGCATTTGTTTAGCACTGTACTAATAATGGTATTTTCTACTATTCTATAACTTCTAATTGTAGTATTAGTATAATACTATAATTTATATTTTGGAATACCAAGTATAATAGAATTTTTGATTCCGTCAAAGACGGGTACGTTTGCTAGTATATTATAAAGGTTCAACATTCAATTAATCAGAGAAATGATGGTACTAATTCAAACAATATTCGCTCAGTTTTAATAAAACTTGATTTTCTTAGTTTCTGTTGTGTTCTTTAATTGATCAATATTTAGGTTACTTGTAATGTCAACTGATTATCTAGTCGAAGGTTTTGAACAGTCAAGAATAATAGTTTGTTTTATATAATAAAAATTTCATATTCTAATTAAAAAAAATTTTGACTTCTACATCTCTGAAATACTTATACTTGTAATATCCCACAAGCTGAGAACCTCAGCTAAAGTATGCTTTTAAATAAATAACTTACAGGGCGTAAAAAAATTTTTTTTTTCTTAAAAATATAAACAACAAATTATAACTACTATAATACAGTAGTTTTACATATTATTGTAAAAATCTGTTTTTTTTAATCTTGAGTTTAAGACATTTTCACTTTTATCACATTTGTGTAAATAAATTTTGAGCATTTGGAAACGCTAAACTATTACCTCAAAGGAAACTTCAATATTCGAAATGAGAGCCTGTTATTATAACCACTCTAAATGATTACTAGATCATGGTGTTATGTTTACTCTTTGTTATTAGCTACAGATAACTATATAAATAATATTCTTTTAAGTATCTTATTCATTAACTTATATTTATTTCAACATTGAAAATAAACATATATACGTAGTTGATATGAAAAGAGTCAATACTATATTGTCAGTAATTTTCTGCTCATTATGCAATTTTATCAAAATATATACTTCTCATCTTTTTTGTTGAATATATTTTTGTGCCGTTTTCCATTATGGCTAGTCTTATTGTGACATATTTAACACATTTCACATCAATGTTTTGCTATCAGTTTTACATTATTATGCAAACTTTACATGTTGACTATAAATACATGTAACCAGCAAACGTACCCATCTTGTAGCCAAACGTAGCCATGCACAAATCTTGTGTCAAAGTTTTAGCTCGCTATGTCTCATGGTGGCTGACTTTACTTGTGATAAACGTTTTTGCTTTAAACGTCCATAACTTCACTTCTACGTTGAATTTCTAATCAATTCAGAGCCTTTATTTTAAGTAAGACATACGCAAATCTACTGTAAAAGTTTCAGTTTGATATGTCTTATGGTGGCTGAGTTTACTTGTGACAAAAGTTTGCGGACAAAACGACAAACCAATAAACCGACAGAAATTTTTCTAAGGGTGGATTCGGTTTCTCCAATGTATGAAACGTAAAGAAAACTTGAAATGAGTCAGTTCTAAGCAATGTACATACAAAATCATTATTTTATTTATATAGATATACAAAGTTTTACAATGTTCAAAGTTTGGGATTATTAAGGAACTGAAAATAGCATTGACTGAAAAAAATTACAGTATTTTAAAATAACCGACAAGTTTATTGCTAAACTTTTAATATCAGAGAAAACATTACAATACACCAGACATATGCATTTAAGTTACCTATTAATAATTAGCAATATTAATTAATTATTAAACTATTAGTTGACAATTAAATTAAACAGAAGAACTATACTGTATATAAGAAACCTAAAGAATTATTAGTTTATTTATCAATATTCGTCAAAATTTTGAGATCAATTTTTTTCAAGATCCGTATACTTTACTTAGAGTAAAGTGAAAAGAATAAACACAACACGTTTCAATTTAAATTAGCAACTTTCATTAATAATTTTAATGTAATTAGGTGATGATTAGAAGTCACATATTGAAAGTTCCTTTGAGGAATAATTCAGAGATTCCATGCACTGAAAATTTATTTTCATAAATCTGATGAAAGTGAACATAATATTAGTGATTTGAATATTAAAAAGCAGAATTTCAATTATAGTTGTAGCTACTTTTTTAAATTTTTAATAATAAAACATTTTTTTTCTTTCATGCAGGTCATTTATTTGAAAACACGTTGCTTTTAGTTGAGGTTAGTGAATTTCAGGGAATGGTACTTCATCTGTTTGAATGACATTAAGCTTTAAATACTGTTTGTCCTTCAATCAGGAAGATACAACTTTTATATGTTTAGTGATGAGAATACGCAATTCATTTTTTTAATATAATAAGAAAAATCATTTATTTCTTTTAATGTTTTATATTCTTCAAATGTTTCTATTAACATTTATGTGCTTTTATTTATAGAAGTTGTTATTCAAAAACTTAACTTATTTTAAAAACATTGCCTCCCATCATTCACAAAATTGAAAAAAAAATAAAATAAAATCTACAAAGTGAAATTTATTGCATTTTATTATTAGTTGTAGTACAATCTGTGATTACCTATTTCTGAGAGTCAGTCGACAAATGAGACATGAATTAGGCACTGACATGACAGGGGGAATAATCTTAGGCATGACATTTCAAAATCGATCGCATGATCTACACCTGTCATCGTAAACCTTTTGAGTTCAACGTGTCAAAATTTTGACAAATAGAGGCATAACTTTCCTAGCGAGGTACATTACAAAAATAAAGACTAAAAAGAAAATATAAATATTTATAATTTTGTTTGAGTTAATTATTTGTTTAGAGCCATTTAAAAAACAAGAAAAGAAATTATGAAACCAAAATGTAAGACTTTAGCTCTTAGAATTTAGCATGTTTTCAGAATTTAATATTTGGTATTAATATCAATATTAAAAAAAAATATTTAAACATTAAATTATTTTTTTAATGACGTTTTAAAATACAAAAACCAAAATTATGAAACCAGAATTCAGCGTTCTAGAATTTAGAATTTAGCATGTTTTCAGGATTTAACATTTTTATATTAATATCAATATTAAAACAGTATGTTTAAATGTTGTTTATACGTATATTTGTTACGCAATATTATTGTACTTGTTTATACACGTCTCGTTTCAGAAATAAAGTATTAATTTTATTTAATTGATTCAAGAGTTACATGGCGTTCTATGAGCCTTCAAGAGCTCATAGAACTCCATGCAACTCATGAAGATTTTCTTGCATTTTTGCTAAACAATTACAATTCCTACGTAGAAATTCATAATTTGAAACCATAGTTTCTAATAATGCCGAGTAACTAGACATCAATCTACAAAAGAAGTATTTAATGGTATATTATTTTTTCTTGTACCCTGCTCATATTGGGTACATAATCTGAGTTAAAAAAATCAGATTATAGAATAATATTACCAGAAACTAAGTTTTAAAACAGTTTACTTATGTTAAGAAGTCAAAATAAAACGGAACATTCTTCTTTACAAGGAAGACGTAAAAATCTTGATGTAAAGGGTTTTTGGAGATATATATATATAAAATAATGTGAATTGTACTTTGGATAGTTAAACAGAACTGAAAGCAAGAGAGATGCCATAACGAAGGAATGTGAACTTCTCTTATGCGGAGAAGGGAGATGGTTAGAGTGGTGTTTTTAGCTTCAACTTGAAAGTCTACACTAATAGACTTAATGGAATTGGTTTCACCTGGGTGGGACATTTCTCAACATCCACTTGACACAGCAAATCATATTGTCTTTTCAACGTTTGAAACCACACAGACGTGTCATTCACCAGATTCCTCTTAAACAAAAACCACCATTAGCTTCTATTTGCAATATTTCTTATTTTTTATTAAACCTCAATACGACATTCCTTCATTTTTCTTTTAAACAAAAACTAATTGGACCATTTTTATCATACAATTTGTTGACTTATTTGAATAGTTTATATATGATGTGGTAGACTCACTCCTCACCACTGTTAAAATCATTATTTTCAGTTGGTACGAACATATCATTTGTATTCTCCAAATAATTTTATATTTTTATTTACAGTATTTATATTTTATATTATATATTTTAAATTTATATCATCATCATCATCATCATCATCATCATCATCATCATCATCATCATCATCATCATCATCATCATCATCATCATCATCATCATCATCATCGCCACCTCATCATCATAAATTAATCGTCGTCGTTATTGTCATCGCCATTATAATGATCACAACTACTATCTCCTCAACCACCATCACTATAGTCACATCACCATCTGCATTCAAACCCTGTTTTTTTTTATTGCCATGTATCTTTTAGCCTTTCGACCATGATATGGAACCCTGCATTCAAAACCACTACCAACCAGATGACTACCACTACTGGCACTACTAGTGTGTTATCATCATTAATAATTAAAACAATTTTGCTAACAGTTGCACCAATTTTCTGTTCTCCTTGCTTTTGAGCTACTAGGTTTCATGATATCGTGCATTTATAAAGAGTGAGTTGACCACCTACTGTATCCGAGTCTTACTGAGACTACTTATTTTCTTTAGAAAGGTTTAATCAATGTTAGGGCAGGACCTTATATATAGATATTTATCCTTCTTCCATCCTTCACAAAGTTGTAAGATATGCGCCATGAAGCATAAGGCAGTATCCCAGACACTATAACGATTTCCTGTTAATATTATATTATATACTAATACTTATTCACAAAAGCCGTTTTATATTGATACATGTAAAACATTTTAGCTGTCATTTTAGTGCCAAACTTCTAAATATAATTTTTGTTATATTTCTTAAATATTCTAAGCTTACTGAATATTCTTAGTAAGGCAATACCAAATACAAAATTGTATTTTTATTGATTCAATATAGAAGTGGATTAAAATTAGAAAGTTTTCAGTCATAAGGAAGAAAAAACTCTTACCTATGCATTAATATTACCCAAACACAATGGTGTTCCTAAACATACCATGAACTAAAATCTAGATATTTATCCTCATCATCATGATGAGTATAAATCAGACCTGCAACGTGTTCTAGATACAAGATGTGTTTGAAAAACAAGACCTATCATTCCAGTTATTGGAAAACTTGAAAGGATTTTTCAGTTAAATTAACCATCTGTTTTATAGTTTGAAAATTCAACATTATACACTTTATAGCTTAGATAAAGAAACATGTTTAAAAGTCAAATTTTGTCCAAAAAAGTAAAATTTTGTTGAAGCATGATTGCCCAATATGGTCTATTTACTAATAACAGATAAATTTGATCCATTAAATAGGACCAATGGCAATCTTATTTCATTAGAGTTGGATAAAAAACATTGCGTCAAAAAAAAAGAATGGTGCTCCATCAAGGTAGCCTGTAGTGGGACTTGACACATCCGCCCACATATCACGTGCAACATTAAAAAAAAAAATGGTGCTCCATCAAGGTAGCCTGTAGTGGGACTTGACATATCCGCCCACATATCACGTATAACATTAAAAAAAAAAAATGGTGTTCCATTAAGGTAGCCTGTAGTGGGACTTGACACATCCGCCCACATATCACGTATAACATTAAAAAAAAAAATGGTGCTCCATCAAGGTAGCCTGTAGTGGGACTTGACACATCCACCCACATATCACGTGCAACATTAAAAAAAAAAATGGTGCTCCATCAAGGTAGCCTGTAGTGGGACTTGACACATCCACCCACATATCATGTATAACATTAAAAAAAAAATGGTGCTCCATCAAGGTAGCCTGTAGTGGGACTTGACATATCCGCCCACATATCACGTCTAACATTAAAAAAAAAAAATGGTGTTCCATTAAGGTAGCCTGTAGTGGGACTTGACACATCCACCCACATATCACGTGCAACATTAAAAAAAAAATGGTGCTCCATCAAGGTAGCCTGTAGTGGGACTTGACATATCCGCCCACATATCACGTATAACATTAAAAAAAAAAATGGTGCTCCATCAAGGTAGCCTGTAGTGGGACTTGACATATCCGCCCACATATCACGTATAACATTAAAAAAAAAAAAATGGTGTTCCATTAAGGTAGCCTGTAGTGGGACTTGACATATCCGCCCACATATCACGTATAACATTAAAAAAAAAAAAATGGTGCTCCATTAAGGTAGCCTGTAGTGGGACTTGACATATCCGCCCACATATCACGTATAACATTAAAAAAAAAATGGTGCTCCATCAAAGTAGCCTGTAGTGGGACTTGACACATCCACCCACATATCACGTGCAACATTAAAAAAAAAAAAAAAATGGTGCTCCATTAAGGTAGCCTGTAGTGGGACTTGACATATCCGCCCACATATCACGTACATTAAAAAAAAAATGGTGCTCCATCAAGGTAGCCTGTAGTGGGACTTGACACATCCACCCACATATCACGTGCAACATTAAAAAAAAAAAAAAAAAAAATGGTGCTCCATTAAGGTAGCCTGTAGTGGGACTTGACATATCCGCCCACATATCACGTACATTAAAAAAAAAATGGTGCTCCATCAGGGTAGCCTGTAGTGGGACTTGACACATCCACCCACATATCACGTGCAACATTAAAAAAAAAAAAAAAAATGGTGCTCCATTAAGGTAGCCTGTAGTGGGACTTGACATATCCGCCCACATATCACGTACATTAAAAAAAAAATGGTGCTCCATCAGGGTAGCCTGTAGTGGGACTTGACACATCCACCCACATATCACGTACAACATTAAAAAAAAAATGTCAAAAATGGACATTATCAATCTCAAAACATAAAAATTTGGCAAACCACCGAAATAAAATGTTATCATGATCACACTACTTTACACATAGTATAATTAATATGTGTGATCAGGAAGGTAAGATCACTGTGATCTCTCCAGTAACGAGAACTATGATGTGCATTAGAAGGGAGTAGTCGACTATTAATAAAATTAACCAGATAACCACATCGAGAATATTTAATTTTTAATTTGTCAAATGGATGCCACAATAATTGAAATGGTTAAAAACTTGATAATGTTATACAGATTGCGATCTGAAAATTACCTCTAGGGATACTTTTATTCTTTAAATGTAACGACTGGCTTTCGTCAGTATCGTTTTCCAGTCAATCACATTCAGTGGAATTAATTATATTTAATTTATATATATAATATATATATATATATATATATATATATATATATATGATTCTTTTTATGTGGGTTTGGCTTCCACCAAGCTAAGCCTGCGTATGAATAATCACAGGTCATCCGTTGGCAAACGCAGTGACCTTCCCGTTGCTACTCATGCCAGTTCTCATGGACTCAGTTTTAATGACTGTTTCCGTGTACAGGTCCTGAGGCAGATTGATCAGACTAATTCGAAAGTTACTCTGAGAGCTTCAGAAGAAGCACTTATTAGTCTTCTGGGCGGTAGATCGGCTCCTGGGCTTAATCTCAATCGTTGATATTTTTTTTTTTTTAAAGTTGTTATCAGCTTTTAATTTTATTTTAGTTAAATGTTTTCATTTTTTAATTTTTATTTGGCTTTTATCTCTTTATCTTCCCTGTCTACCTTTCCTCCGAAAGTTGGCTACACTGTTTGAGTGCTTCAGTTCGAACGCCAAGTCAGTCGTTATCAGCCTTTGGAGCGATTCACTTCTTTTCCTGAAGACGAGGACATCGAAATATAGTAGTGAGTTCAGTGGTTTCCTTTCTATGTGCTCTTTTTTAAATTCTAGTTTATATATATATAACAGTATATGTAATATATAATAATAAATATATAATTTGGTCAGGGTTAAAATACGGAATCACCTATTAACCCTGACCAAACTCCAAGAAGAAGAAAAAGTGTTTATTAGTAAATTGTAGTCAAGAAAACAATACTTTATATATATATATATATATATATATATATATATATATATATATATATTTAATATATTTTAATAACAGTCGCTATTTCTTAACACTGAGTAACACAAGGGATCACAGGTGATCTTGTCAAGTAGTAAAATTAGAGAGTATTTCAATGAGTCTATCTGCCGTGCATTGAACGTCTCTGGTATACATTGTCCCTTCAACGTAAATGTAAGCATATTTCGTATTTATGCCTGTATTTATTTGTTTTAGGATGCATCATGGGAAATGTACTTGTTCCTTTTTTATAGCATTATTTGCAGACTAAAACCAGTGTTATTGTATGACAAAATAATTTGTTAATTGATATTGTCAGAGTACCAATATATCATGATATATGATGAGTCATGTTACAAAAATAACAAAAGTACTATTCAAAGTAATATGACAAGTTTTAGGTAAAGTGTCTTCACTAGCGGTGACATAAAACAACAGAATATATTTCCAAAATTTTGGTGAACAAAATAAAAAAATATTTACTCCGTAAAAAAATTACTCTCGACTTGTTAGAAAACCCTTTTGATAACATACCCTGTTTAATCCATTGGAATTAGAGGAATATATAATTTTTTTTTAGTTCAGAATGGATTAACGCAATGCTAAAGAAAGTAATAAGAAAGGTTTTCACTGGACCAACCCTTCAGCACCACATCATTGGTGTCTCTTCCTGATGATGAACACAAAGTGTTCGAAACGAGTTGTTGTTGTTGAATAAAACTTCATTTGTGTGGAGAGTTTTGTTTGTTTATCCATTTTACCTCAGAAAAATTAATAAGAACTTTGCTAATTAGAAGTATAGATTTTACAAATATTGTTTTACAAGAGCTTTTTGTATTCAAGAAAAGAACTCCAGTCTTTATAGTGATGTGACAAAAATTAATAATGAATCAAGTAAAAATAAGTTAGCCTTATGCAGGTACCTGGGAACAAGGGAATGGAGAAGAATGAGAGAGTGGACTGATTGGAAAAGATTGGTAGAAGACATACTGTATACTGTATCTACGATACAGTAGATATCTCGTAGTACACGGTTACTGTATCTACGATATCTCGTAGATACAGTAACCGTGTCCAATATAGTTTAAAGAAATTATTCCAACTGAAACCATATTTATAAGAAAATAGTATATCTTAAAAGGAAAAAAAATCAATAAATATTTTTAGAATATATAACTAAAATTTGTTTTCTTAACCACTTTTTATATAATACGCAATTAACAGCAGACCAATTAACCAATGGTGTTAAGTTGAGTGTTATTATGTAGTTCAGTATTATTTGAAAAATTAAAATTTTAATTTTACTTCACATTTTTATTAAATATGTTATTACACACAGTCAAAGGAATTCTATGTTCGAACGGCATATAATTATTCTTAAACACCCTAATGTTGTTAACTGATAATTCATCAGATTATAAGTAAGATTATATTTGCTTTATTTTGAAGAACTACAACGTATTTATATTTTGATTTTTAAAACGTCATAAGCAAACTATCAAATACTGAGAGTAATTCATTTATATGAACTGTATTTTTACAAATATTTCACAAATATTTCGTGTTTTGTTGAAATATTACTTTTAAATTCCATAATATCCCTAGCAGGTAACATCAGATTAAAGGTAACTGTATAATTCTTTTGAAATGAAAAAATACAGGAAATTATATATGTATTTCATGATTGCTATTACCTTATTATAACAAACAATGAAATCATAAATGTAATCCATTAACATATAAATATTTGAAACTCAATCATTCATTTATCTGATTATAAAGTCTGATTATAATGTCTCATTATAAAGTACTATTTTTAATTATTGTCTTATTACAGTATTTCATGTTTACCTTATAACTTTTATTAACGATATTATTATAAAATCTCTAGTTAATGCCATGGATAACAATTTCATTTTAAATATCCATGTTCACCTAACTGAAACTCTTCAAATTTTAAGGTAAATATAAAATTCTTCCTTAAAGAAGAATAGCATATTAAATTCATAATTTTTATTTTTTTGCCATTTAATTTTTTTTAATTGTACTTTAAAATATTATACAATATATATAAGAAATATTGCATTGACGTTTACTCTAAATGATTTTTGGATTACATTTTCCTTTTTGAGCACTTTTAATAAAATTCGTTGGTTTTTATTTTTATACAGATGCCTACACTATGAGCAGGCTACGTTCTATAGTTTTTAGGACAACCGTTTGAATACAGCTTTCACGTCACTGAGTTAAGTGGAATAGCATGTTTTGCTGCTATCACGTCAGTCATATGTAGGATCATCTGACACATCAACAACAGAATGAAACATTGATTCTCAATTCATTCAGACTGAAATATTTCTATGACTATGGAGGTCCATTAATGCAAGTGTCATTGTACGTTCAAACATGTAAACTAATAAGTTTAAAAACTATAAAGTTATATTGATATAGCTTCTCCACTACTGATTTTTTAAGATCACAGAAGGGGTTCTTGAGGATTTTGGTCATAAAAATTCAACTCCTAATTATATGCCGACGTTTCGTCAAAAGTTGTTTGGCATTTTCAAGGTGCCTATAATAAGAGATCTGATATATCCAGTCTTAGTCTAATTTACTCCAATCTCCTTCAATAGTTTTCATTGAACTCTATTCAATGTAAACCATTGAAGGAGATTGAAGTAAATTAGATCTCTTATTACAGGTACCTGAAAATGCCAAACAACTTTTGGCGAAACGTCGGCATATAATCAGGAGTTGAATTTTTATGACCAAAATCCTTAATAACCCGTTTTGTGAATTTATAAAGTTATAATACTATACTATAAAGTTATAAATTATACTAGTTTATAAACTATAAAGTTTATAAACCATAATCAGATATCCCAATTTTTTTAGAACATAGATCATTAGAAATAAATAGACATGTTGAAACTTGAGGAAACGTGATTAACATTCTCTCTGAGATACTTATAAAGTTTAGTAGACGTTTACGTCCCTCGTGAAAAAGACATTCATGAAGCCCACTTATTATCAGGCAGACTATTCCAACATATAAGTGCAGTTATATATAAATATAACAAACGCCCATCTGTGCCTGGAGACGTTATAAAATTGCCCAAATAGCTCCCAATTTAGAAACAGGAGACGTCTCGTTTCCTTTTATGTTTTTTCTTTTTCTTTTTTTTTTTTTGAACAAGTTTACTTTAAATAAATGACGAATTGTTTATTCACATATAAAATAAAAACATAGATTGAGGTAATCCCAATGCTACTATAAGTATGCATATTACCAAACTTAATGGAAATCACTTTAATTTGAAATCTCTTTTAAGGCATCTATTGTTGGTGAAAATATAAAATAAAGACAGTCAGTATAGCGGTTTTGTTTAAGGGCTTTATATATTTTACAAGGGTTAACAAAAATGAAATAATGGTTCTAGAAAAATGGAAAAAGAAACTTCATGCCAATTAATGGTTATCAGTTTGAGTGTAATATTTCCTCTTCGGATATTCTAATTTAATGAAAGTATTATTATTCAATGCGCATATCAATTTTGATACAAAGTTTAAAGCTCGTAAAATTTTGGTAGTGCAGGTCCAATTAATACCCATTTTGGTATAAAGGGCAGTAACATAAATTTTTGATGTTTCCTCACGGTTTTAATACAATAATATTTTTTGACTAAATCAATAGATAAGTAACTCTTAAATACCATTAAAAATTATCATAAAAGAAAAAGTACGATTATGTGAAGAATCGACAAATATTATTATAAAAATATTTTTCCTGATATATAAAGGACATGATAAAGTAATAAAGGATGTATTAGCCTGGCCAATGAAACTAAGAAATTAATTAATTTACTCAAAATATATAAATCCATATTTCCTTTAACAGATGCAAATATATTCCAGTTTTCAAATATTTTCAAATTTTCAACTTTTTCTGTTTTGCCAAATTATAATAAAGATAGCACTAGGTTAATGTAAAAAAAAAAAAAAAAAAGGACAGAAAAAGTATCATTGGAAAGAGAGATTTATGTTTTTGGGTTATTTTTTCTTGTAAGTTGAAATGATTGATTGTTTTTCAAAATATACTAATTTTAAGTGAATACTATCTCCAAATCATTAATATTCTGCTGTTTGTAATAACAAGCGTAACATGTAGGCTAGCGAAATAAACTTATTCTCTAAAGTTGCAAAATTTCTGGTAAATTTCATAAACAAATAATTTGAATGTGCATTGGTAAATGTCTATAAATAATATCTTAAACCCTCCATAACTTATATTATTTGTTCTGAGGTAAAATGGATAAACCAACAAAAGTCTCCACACAAATGAAGTTTTATTCAACGCGTTTCGAACACTTTGTGTTCATCATCAGGAAGTTTATTCAACGCGTTTCGAACACTTTGTGTTCATCATCAGGAAGGACTGATGATGAATAAAACTTCATTTGTGTGGAGACTTTTGTTGGTTTATCCTTTTTACCTCAGAATGAGTAAATACCACACAATTACGGATTGCACAACTAATGATTTTTATTATTTGGCAACCTTAATGATAGTTAACAGTTATTTATCTATTGATTTAGTAAAAAAACATTATTGTGTTAAAACCGTGTTGAAACATCAAAAATCTGTATTACTGCCCTTTATACCAAAATGGGTGGGTCTAATTGGACCTGCACTACCGAAATTCTACAAGCTTTAAATTTTGTACCAAATTTTATATGCGCATTGAATAATAACTTTCATGAACTTAGAATATACAAAGAGGAAATATTGCACTCAATCTGAAAACAATTAAGTGGCATGCAGTTTCTTTTCCAATTTTTCATTTAAATTTCATGTTCAAATTTAGGTCAAAACTTAGCTTTTTTTAGGAATGTTGTACAATTTTTATTACTGAAAAATGTTAATTATTTGTTTATTAAATAAAACATTAGTCTAAACTTATTTCTATAGCAGTACTCTCTAATTATAGTAATTCCGGAGGTAAATATGAGATCTATGGAAACATAATTAGCATTATAATATAAAAAATAAGTTTTTATTCTCGAGGCAATACTGGTCGAAAGCTATACTGCTGCTTATCTATAATCTAATCGTAATACTTGAAGGTAATATTATCACTCTCATCTATTCAACAATGTTATCTATAGCGTTTCAATATATGTTTGATAGATACCTTTTCAATACAACCCAAGAGAGGCTCTATTGCAAGTAATATACATGTTTAGCTTGCTTGAAGCCAAGGAGGCATAACAATCATCACATTGATTGCATTCTAGTTGATTATCGAATTAGCAGAAGTAGATGACCTAATAATATGAATGAAGTAGACATATTAGTTAAACAAAATAGAGAAATTGATTAAGAGTTGAAAACAAGTCTAGTTGGACATTGAAACGAACAGTTTCAATGACCATATTATTACGTTCTTTTAATAGTATTGATAAGTTTTGAAGGAATATGCAGAATCGCAGCCTTACCCGTTTGGTAAAGAATAAGTGGCAATATCCTTATTACCGCTTACCTTATTACCTAAACAAGAGATAAGTTTAGTATAAAATAATAAGAGAAGAAAAAAAAATACAACAGAATATTTAATATTAGTGAGAAGCCCGTGAACACTAAAAAATACGAATTATTTTTTAGAAGGAAGAATATCTTGGTCCTTTATGGGTTTAAACGGGTAAGGATTTATAGAAGGTAGAACACGGGATTTAAATTAATGAGCAAGGATAACACCCTTCTATAAATTTTCTTTTAAATGGATTAGATGGAAAGTACAGTATCTGAGATTTCAGGAAGTGTCAGTGCTACCATATAATTCGTACATGAAACAGAGAAGAATTTAATGCTCTTTACTTTATATCTGAAATGACGTTATTAGTTTCTAATCAACATTTTTACAAATGATTGATACCAATTTGTTTAGTGAAAATAATTAGTTTTGTTTGCATATATAAAAATCTACTTGACTGCTCTATTTATGATTTTATCTTATGCTAAGGTTGTATCATTGACTGTGTACATTACGAGGAGTCCTCCATTAAGTTCCCTGAACAGATTAATTACATCTCTTTGTATCGATTCCGTTACTACCCAAATATGAATTCATTATATTTGCTAAACCTACTGAGAATAATCCTTTTTATTATGATATTATTTGCTGATATATTGATATATATATATATAGATATATATATATATATATATATATATATATATATATATTATATATATATATATATTTAAGTTACAGCTAGAGAACACAAGAAAAAGGACTAACACTCATGAATCTCGATAATTTCGGTGTCTTGCCGTCTTCAGGAGAGAAGAAAAAAAAAGAAAATAAAAAGGAGAAGGAATGAAGGACCGGAGACGTAAATGCGTCCACTGGCCGATATAAACAACGATACAATGACACGCAGTGCAGCTACCTTACCAACGTGGACCAGTTTAGGCTGTGAGTAAATAAAATTATAAAATTGATATTTAAGTAAAAGGGAGGAGAAAAATAAAAACGAGAAAGGAAAGGAAAAAAGATATATATATATATATATAAACCAATTAAAAAGAATATAGGGCACAGATAGACACAGGAATAACTCACTTGTATATTTCGACTATCGTCGTCATCAGGAGGCGAAGAGTACCACAGGAATGCATCTTTTCTCCTGAAGATGGATTGCCCGAAAATTTGAGTTTGTGATTGTGTTTCTTTACTTTGTGTGCTACCTATCTTCAATTTTGAACTGTTATATATATATATATATATATCTGTTAAACGATATGTGATATATATATTTCTATATACACATTTATATATAAATATATATATATATATATATATTATATATATACGGTCTCCGTCAATTCACTTCTTCTCCTGAGGACGACGTAACGGTCAAAGTATTGAAAAGTGAGTCTTTCTTATGTTTCTTTATATGCGTCACAGTTACAGAAATACGATCCAAAATAGACACAATACGAATTCAAAATCGAAGTAGAGTAACACACATATTAAAGAAACACACAAGCAAACTAAAATTTTTTGACAATCCATCTTCAAGACAAAATAGAAAGAGAGACCAAGCACGTTGTAGACGCAACGGCAAGTAACAGACTGTTACTAGAAAGGTATAGTCATGCTAATCTAAAATTATCTAAGAAACTATGTTTTTAAGCAATATAACTATTTATCAAGCTTTTGAAAATAAAAACTAAGAAAATATTTTTCTTTTGAAAGTAAAATAAATACTGCCTATTATTTACTAGTGGAAGCATAAGGCTTTCTAACTAATATAGAAGTGGAAGGTCATGGTAGGGGAGGGGTGGGGGTACAATAAACTATGACTTGCTCTTTCTGTTCGCCTCTCCCAGCAAGCCAGCACTATTCTAATTATTTAGCATCTTAAATTCATTATTAAACATTTTACAACTAGGCACTATATTAGTTTTTATTGCTATTATGAATGTTAAATTTTTGGTTCTGTTCAGATAAGCTCTAAGAAAATAATTTGTTTGATTTATGGGAAAATAATCAGATTAAAAAACGCAAAACTTTCAACAATATATGAAACAATTAATTCATAAATATTTAACATGAAAAACAGTAATTCCATAGTACTACTTCTGTAACATCATTAACGACTCTGTAAAAGCTAAAATAAAAAAAAAACCTAGAGAATGGAAAAATTGTTCTTTCTAATTGTTTACAATTGGACATCCATTTAACATTTTTCTTTTGTTAAAATTCTTTCATTGTTTCATTATTAGTTTAACTCTTCATTGATACAATTCATTTGTTATTTCACATTTTCATATTTATTTATTAAATATGTTTCATATTTATTTATTAATTGTAAAATTAAAAGTTGTGGAATAATTAATGATTGATTTTCAAAAAGATTATTCTAATTTCACACATATAACCCTATCAGTAAAACACTTTGTTTTGGTAGTATGAACTACATTTGCATTTCATTAACATCATGATTCCTTCAAAGTACTATGGTTTGAAAATTTAGGAAACAGAAATAACTTGTAACTTATCCTTATTTTGAAAAGAAAACATATATTACAATATTTATTAGTTTTTTTTATTTGCCATGCAAAATCTTGGATTCTGTCAACAATAGATAAATTCAATATTATTCTATAATTTGTTCATCATAAAAAAAACCAATAACTTTTATTGTAGAAACCTTATATATTTTGATATAACATCTTATAATATTTCATATATATTCTTATATATTTCAAGTATATATATATATATATATATATATATATATATATATATATATATATACATATATACTTGCTGCAGAAACAACAAAAACAATGTGTTGAAAAACTACCAGAGAACATCGAAACGATAATAGAAATAAACTAACAAGAATAATAAATAGTATCTGTTAAAAAAAGGTCCTAATTGGACATGCACTATGGGAGAAACCGATCGGACGAATATAATAATATTTGCACGTGATATGAGTCACTAACACTAGATTTGTCACTGACCACTGTCGTAACCGACAAATGAATGCATTTAATGGATAAATATTTAGACCAATTTGTTTGTGGATAAACATAACATTTGTTCATTACAAAAAACCAATTTATTAAAGAAAGGGGTATAAAACAGACCAATTAACAATGACAAGGTAACATTTTCATTTGGCGATCACACTTCACTGTTATTCGGTTATTATCTATATAAAACTTGGTAATTCAGAAACTTGTTTTTAAATATATAATATAAGAGGCAAAATTGTAATAGAAATGGTGAGATACACTGTTCAAATCGAATTCACGATAAATGACAACTTTGGATTAATGTTATATGATGCACTAAAAATAAAGAGACAACATGAAAATAGTTGAAACACACAGATATAAACGAAACCGTTTGATATCTGATTCATCGTGAAATGATAGAAGGATGAAGTAAGAAATAACAAACCAAAGATCTATTCTTAGCAAACACCAGGCGGATTATCTAATCTCTTACAAGATTTATTCCTCTCAATGTTTTCAAAACTTTATTTCAAATGCCTTTTCTTCTTACTGTCACTGCTATTTTCTACTTTCATCAATTCCATTCAGTGATATTTTTTTTCCTAAATGCAGATATTGGCTTACCTATAATTCTAAACAATTGGCTAAATTTAACAATGGAAACCTTTCAGTACTTGATACAATTGAATTCAAAATAAAAAAATAAATCTTTCAATTTTTCTTGATTTCCTTTGATGGAAAAACACTAATGTGTTACAAAATTGAAGACGAATAGCTAAAACTTTTAGAAATTAATAATTGTTGTTCCAATAACAGACAATCATCTAATTTTGTGGATGTGCTAAGAGAAATAATATTATATAATTCCCCGTGAAAGAGTGTTGAATTTAATATAATATCATATAATCATTATTTCAAAAATATTCCCATTGCCATACATGCTAATAGCCACAGTTGGGTTTTTGACTCTGACGAAGACCGCTTGTTACGGTTGAAAGATCTTAGTCTTGTTTTCCCATTTCTTATTGTGGTTTGATCATTGATTGTTATTTCACGTCTTTATGTAAAATCTTTTTATATATATAAATTGTGATTTTAGCATATACATACATATTTTTACTCAGCAATCAGAATTATACTCATTAATCGGCGATTTGGCAATATGTAAAAAAAAAACTAATTTTCGAAATAAAAGACAGTTAAATTTGTAAAATATGGTAGAGGGATATGATTTGAACAACAGATTGTCATTTCCTCCCTTTTCTCTCAAGGCAACTTTGAATATTTTAGATAGTAAACACACCCACGGACCCAAATCCTCGGGCAATGGCAAGTAACGGTTACTTGCCGTTGCGTCTACAGCAGGGGTTCTCAACCTTTGTTTGCTTGTGGACCCCCTAAAAGCTACTTGTGGACCCCCTAAAAGATACTTGTTGATCCCCTAAAAACTACTTGTGGACCCCCTAAAAACTACTTGTGGACCCCATAAAAGATACTTGTGGACCCCCTAAAAGCTATTTGTGGACCCCCTAAAAGCTACTTGTGGACCCCCACTCCCCCGGATACTTAAAAAACTTAATTATAAGAAGTTATAAATAAATATTTGTTTTTAGGCAAATGAAAATCGTTAATTATGAAATAATTTCATTACATCTACAACGCATGCCGAAATAAAAAAATGTTTTTAAAACAATAACAAAATATTTCTTCATTAACATTTTATAAAGAACCCTGAAATAAATTGTAACCGAATAAATTTTGAATGTACGTACCATAAAGAGAAGTGCAATAGAAAATTTTAAAACATTGGAACATTTTAACAAACTGACGAGGATATTAGGCCTTATATTTTAATTATGTTTGAATATTGTACGGCCAAAGCTTACTACGCTTTGATTTATTTTTGGTTTACTGATGAATTCATTTAAACTTAACATAGAGCTCTAACCACGTGTCATGGACCTTCAGAATACTTCTTTCCTCATGAACCCCCAGCAATCCTCTGTGGACCCCTGGGGGTCCATGTGGACCACATTGAGAACCACTGGTCTACAGCGTGCTTGGTCTCCCTTAGTCCTCAGGGAAATCCTGAGGACGGATTGCCCGAGAATTTGGGTCTGTGGATGTGTTACTCTTCTTGAATTTTGAACTCGTATTCTGTCAAGTTTCGACAGTATATAGTTTTATTAAGGGAAATATATATATGTCTTGTGTTTGAATATACAATCTTAGCAACGTAGTAATTCGTGTCTCTATGTATAAAATGTCCTCGTCTGAATTAATATTCCTTCAATTAGATGATTACTTACTTTATCTAATAATAATATAATATAATATAATATATATTACACAAATAAATATATATTATATATAATATAATAATAATCAAAATTTATAATGTTTACTCAAGATTGATCGTGTTAATAACAAATTTTCTGTTTGATTATACACCCTTAATTGAAATAATTTACAGTTAGATTTGGACCAATAAAAAAGTATAGAAGATAGTTATCTTAACTGCGCTTGTTTCTACGTATGAAATAATCTTAGCAAGTCTATTGGTGAGCCCATTACTCCTCAAACTTTCTCAATTAGCTACGAATCTACAGTATCTCGGTGTTCAAGGCACATAATTCAACTTTTAGTAAGAACACTTGCAGTGCTGATATTACTTCAATTATAGGAGTATGTTCTGTTTAAATTAATACATATTATATTAGCTTAATTGTCTATAGATAATAAAATGCATTATTTTGTAAGCATTTAGGGAAACATTGCTAATTTCACAAGCAAATCTGAAGGGAAATTGATGACTCCTTTGTTTCCCCAAACATCCCTTTCTGGACATTAGTCCTTTCCTGCGCTTTCACCCTTTTAAAATGCCACTCTCCCTCCCACTCCTCTCAACCCCTCACCAGATGTTTTCTGCATCTAGTGTTTCAGTTGGGTTTTGGACTCTGACGAAGACTGCTTGTTACGGTTGAAAGATATTAGTCTTGTTTTCCCATTTCTATATGTGGTTTGATCATGTATTGTTATTTCACGTGTTAATGTAAAATCTTTATATATATATATATATATATATATATATATATATATATATATATAACTAAAGTGAACCGCAGTCTTGATAATCACGATCTCTGACTGACTAATCCAGGTAGCGATATCTTTAGAGCAATGAAAAAAGTGCAACTTTAATAATGAAATGAAGATTTTAATATATTTAACACTTCGTGTACTTGTCAGACGAACTTTAGTTAAAATTGAACGCAATATTACAAAAAAATATCTATCTGATCTTTTGGTATTATTTGAGAATATAAATAGTATATTTAAGAACATAACTATTTGAGTATAGCATACGAGTACATTTTGTTGTATACAGCTGAGTGTCAACAACATCTTTCACTGCTGAAAGGAGAAATCGAAACAAAGTAATTTGGCCAATACTGAAGGATGGGTGAGAAGTACCCATATTTTCTTAATGACTTCAGTTAGTCTATAGAAATGTTGTACAGTTAAAAATATAATTAGTTACTTTGAGTGATAACTTGATCTTTGGACTTGTATGTTTCCGAAGCATTTTAAAAATGAAATGATTAAGACATTTTACTAGTTTTTTAGGCAGAAAGCTTGATTCTTTCGAATAATCAACCATCTTTAGCACTGTAAACATCACTATTCTAAACGAGTCAAAGAAAACTGGGGTAGCAATTATATATAATGGAATTATCTGGCATGCAAGTAACTGCGACGAAGTAAGTACATTGTACAAAATATATTAGGCTAGTAAGAGCTATTTCATGAAACGGTATAAAGACTAAAATAGGTGATGGAATTAGATGAGGTTTGCAACTGTGTGGACTCCGTAATGTTCTCTGAACCCATTTGAATTTCACGCCATATTCACTGTACCTCAATAACGAGCAGTATCGAGTCTATTACATTGCTTCCAATGCAAACTCCATAAACATATATCTTCTTCACTACATTGATTCACTAATATGTTATAGTCGACAACTTGATCAAAAAACTAATACAAACAATTCTTGTTTAAGTTCTGTCAAAAAAAAATTGCTTTTATCAAGTTTTAAAACATGGAATCTAAAAATAAAATCCGAAGTAGCCTACACTCAGTATTATTATAAGTGAACATGATATCAGACTTCTAGGGTACATAACATATAATGTCCCATTTAGGTATAATACTCCTATAAATGTCTAAATGGGGGATGTTTATTAGTCTTTCATTCCTGGAGCTAGTACAGAAAGGGATTGATCCACAAACATATATATATGCTTATCTTTGTATATAACATCACTGATGGATAGAATATCATTAGTATAACTACAGCAGTCATAACATTTTTAAAATGCGAAATTGTAGATTTCGTGTTACCAAATAATCCCTTACAGGAGGACATGGCTTTTGTTCCAATATACAGAGTACTTTAATATTGTACTATAAATGTACTGTAACATTGGTGAATTTAATATACAAAAAATTATCTGAACTCATCCTCCACAGAATGTTGTATTTTTAGGTATAGTTTCATTTTAAATAGTTTAACAGAATGGCTTGTATTGTTCTCACAAGGTTTTAGTTCTAATTATAAGTAAAAATTTATAATTTTATTTGAAAAAAATTATTCCTCTTGTTTTAAAAATTTCCAGACTATTGAATTAGTAGTTTAGGAAAAAAAATTGCCACAATACAGATTTTTGGCAAAAAAGGTGACTATCACATCACGCATAATTGCTCCCAAACAATATGGTTCATCTATATAACTGTGAGACAAATTTTTGTGTAAAATATCAATTTGATCTATCAAAGATTCTTGACCATAGCGTGGCCACAAACTTTAGATACCTACTCACCCATCCACCCACACATACCGGCATTATCGAAAAAACTTCATAATACTTCTGGGACCTCAAAATATGTAATTCGTTAAAAACCCGAGATCGAATTTTTTCCAAACGACTATACTTTACTTATAGTCAAGTAAAAATATGTTAGCTCCAGGCTTTTGACATAAACTGCAAACAGTTCTCAATAGATTCTCATTTGTTAGATGGGACTTCTTAAATCCAAGACTAAAATCCAGCTGAAGAATGAAAATCAATAAATAATTGCATTATAAAGAACAAAATAAATAACTCTGAGAATAAATTATACATCAATAAAATTGTATTATAAATAACACAACAAAATCTGACGTTGGATACACACAAGATTCTTATAAGTAAATATGATATTTCACTAGTCTACAATCTGTCCAGTTTTGATTTTTTTTTATGTGTCTATCACGTAGATGGACTATCAAACTCTCGGTAAGTTATTCTTCAATTCATATATATAAATATATATATTTGTAAATTTAGGGAGAAATCCTTCTTTTATGCATGTTTTGTTGAACGACCTTTGTACTGTGGCATGAATCAATTTCATAATCAATCTTTCAAGTTTTCTCACCTTTGATTTAAATCTTTCTGGTATTAAATACACTAGTTCTCCAAATGATTTATCGTTATAACTGACATGTTTCGGTCTCCTTGACCATCTTCAGAGTTAATCATATTTATAAAAACTTATTCCTACTAATCACAAATACCTAGAGGCATTTCATGAAGTTAAGTGGTACACCTGATTATGACTAGTAACTGTAATCTAACCTAACAGACTAAAATTTATTAGATTTTTTTTTTAATTTTTTAATAAAGTTGGTATTTCTTTAATAAAGTTTTAATTTTATAAGAAACAGGTACAGAAAAAGTTAGTGCTCCTATACAAATGTGAAAATACTATGTGATATTTATGATCAAATATATGATTGATCTAAAACAATGGATCCATGTTTATCATAACTCTCAGAATGGATATAGCAAAATTAAAATAAAGAAAATCCATTTACTTAATACAAAATCCAATCCAAAATATCCTGTTTATAGTGTTTATATTGTTGAGTAAATTAAAAAATAAAGTAATTAGGCCTTGTTATAAATTAAAAAATATTTTTAATACTTGTTTTGTTATTAATGTAATAACAAGTTACTTCAAATGGTATGAGACTAATATAAATTAGAATTTCTACGCAGAAATTATAATAAACTGTAGTCTCTTAAATATACGTATTTGACTTTGTCTTAGTCTCAATTACCTTTGCTAGTTGAGTGAATATTTTCTCCCTCTTGTTTCCCAAGCTATATTTCATCCTGACAGGCTGTAATGACACCTAGTCGAAATTATTTTCTCCCTGTAATATATGATGCCTTAACTCTCTGGCTTAAACAATTTTCTTCATGTTGTTATAATAAAAACTACGTAGAATGAAGAATAGGGGAATATATTGTCAGTAAAATGTAGAATAAATATTAAATATTTACTTAAGTAATTGTAATTCTTTAAATGTAAAATTATATATATTTTAATTCAAGACCAATGGTATTCTAAACCAGTTTTTTAAAGCATTTTGTAGTCGCGAGATATTGTTAGGTGTGCCGTGAGAAATTATCTAATTTGTGTGCTTGTGAAGTTTAGCGACTTACTGAGGAATCATATAGTATCCAAAGCTGTAGGTGACAGCAGCAGGGAGCTAACTGCATTGTGCTTGGAGACAAGCGAGTTAGTGACGGATAGATGCAGCGACAAGTGTGATCGTTGACAGTGAAAGTGATGGATAAGTTATTCAAGCGAGAAAATGTGATATATTTTCATTATATGAATGAACTGAACACATAAATGCAAAGCTAACTTGAAAACCTGCTTACAGGAACAGATAAAATAAATAAGTTCATTTCAAAAGTGAAACTCTGGAAAAAGTGGCAATCTGGAAATGTCACCATTCACTAATAAATGACAGGATGTTAATACAACTGAAATATGTGAGATGACAGTGAAATATTTGAAAACTCTTGAAGAAAAGATGTCATGTTACTTCCCTTCACGCACAGTGGAATGCCTAAACTGGGTTAGAGACCCATTCATCCCAGCGTCACCTGTTAAAAAGATGATATTACAGGAACAGGAGGAACTAACCCAACTGTGGAAAGATTGTGGTTTCATTCTAACCTTTGCTGATCTACCTTTCAAGTGTTTCTGGAGGGTATTTCCAAGACCTTCTTCATGCTGGCCAACAAAGCTATTTCAATATTGCTCCCATTTTTCACAAAATGAAAGTGGGCTTTTCAAGCCTGACTGCTGAAAAAACTAAAAACCGAAAGATTGAGAGCTCTAGAGGAAGAGCTTAATTTGTGTCTTTCATCAATTCCTGCAAGGATATCAGGTCTGCATTCATACAAATAGACCCAGGTTTCTAAGTCAATATAAATAACAATCATTAGTTGTGCAATCCGTAATTGTGTGGTTTTTACTCATTCTGAGGTAAAATGGATAAACTAACAAATATGAACCAACATCTCTTAATTGAATTTTATTATTTCACTCTAATTTTTGTAACTAATTAGATATAATTTGTATTATAGTGTCTTCCTGATGATGAACACAAAGTGTTCGAAACGCGTTGAATAAAACTTCATTTGTGTGGAGACTTTTGTTGGTTTATCCATTTTACCTCAGAATAAATAACAATATTTATGAAATATTTGCAATGAAAGAAATGACTGAAAAGTTTGAAAAATATTTCTCCAGAGCTTATCCTAAATAGTACTTTTATTATAGTGATTAAAAAAAATATATTTATTATAGAATTTAGTCTATTACTGGTGTAATCAACATATTTGAAGAAAATGAAATTTATATTTTCAGATAAAGAAACATATAAGTATAATGGAAGTGTGTAGAACAAGAAACTGTTGGGAAATATAATCATTTGAGTGACTGAAAACTGAAGAGTCCAAAAGAGTTGTGAGAAGACTCAACCATCGAAGACTCAACAGATAATTACTAAGAAAATTTTTTAATTGTAAAGCTAATGACCAAAACCAAAGAAAGGTTTTGGAAAGTGTTTTCGATCTCACCATCAATACAACTTATCTATTTTGCCATAATTTTATCCTAAATTTCAACTCTATATTCCAATTTTCAAATTTAAAAAAAAAATATTTTAAATATTGTGTTTCCTTTTTTTTTCAAATTTACCACATTAAGACAAAGAAATCTAATTATTGAGATAAAAATAAGTCTAAGTCACTTAGAAAATTGATTACAAATTTATAAAGAAATATAAATGTTCAGACTTACACTCAAATCTTGAGAAAGTTGTTCTTTTTGCGATGAATTACTTCAGCAATCAGGACATATCGGTTCCCTTCTCTGCCAGTCAGAAACAGTTATCTAAAACAGAAATGTGTTCTGGAATAATGACTAGTAAAAAAGTAAAAATTTTGATTAAGTTATTGAATAGTATTTCTTTCATCAAATTAAAAATACCAATATTAATTCTTCATTACATAAATATTACTGAATAATATTAATAAGTATTTTTTTTAAAAACCTACAATTACAAAGACCAATGCGATATATTCATCCAACATATCACTATTCACTTTTCTTCATCATAAAATATTTGTAAACTACATGTATATTTATATCAATCATAGTAATTTGTTAAAATAATTATGACGTAGTATAATATACGATAAATCTATACTGACTTAGGTCAATTTATTGTCATTTAGATCAATGTTTATGGGTATGGTATTGGGGTGTCTGTGAGTATACCACGCATACCATTGATTCCGTGCTATGATCTGTTTTCATCGAAACGATTGCAAAGTTCTATCAGAGACTATTTCGCAATGACGTTAACTAAATCGCAAGGGGAAACATTATCTAACGCAGGAATTCAAGTTTTTGGAGACCAAGTTTTTCTCACATGGCCAACTGTAGTTTACTTGCTCAAGAGTCAGAGGTTCCAACTGTTTTTTCTTCTATAAACCTGAAGGACAGACAGCTAATATGATGTATACTGAGGAATTTGCTTAACACTGTACTAATAATGGTATTTTCTAATAATCTATAATTTCTAATGGCATTTTGGAATACCAAGTATAATAGCATTTTTAATACCGTTAAAGACGGGTACGTTTGCTTGTATATAATATTAAGAATAATGGTTCTGTGTTTAATAAGATAATTTTAAGGAAATTTGTATGTATAATTATTTTTGTAAGCATTAACATCAATTCAATAACAACAATATAAATAAAATGCATAAATTGTGTGAACATTGTAAATAGGATGTGTACTGGTTGGTTTATGTGCTGTTTTTGACAAGATATCGATGCAGTTGGGATAACAGTTTGCATGGATGTGTCTCGTATGGGTTTGTATAAAGTAGATCTATATTCTGTAAAATGGATCCTGTTTACTGTCCTTCTGAGGGAATCAAGGGCTTGTGTCAACACATCTCTGCCTGTCACCTATACACTCTAGACTAGTAAATAATATCCAAATGCAATGTTATCCCATGATTTACAAAATAAATATTTTATAAAACATAATATAAAATAAATACTCTGAATATAAATAAATAATGAGTTTATACATATTCACATTAACCATGGCATTTATATTATTGCAATTATTACACAATTGTGCCATCTACCTCGTACATTGTGTCATACTTCAAACAATTTTGAAATCATTCATTGTCAAGAGAAAATTAAAAAATAAAACATATTTAGCGTTATAAAGTAATAATAATTACTTTTCTCCTAATTAAGTGCTTTAATTTATATTTCACTCAGTCTAGACTATTTATCTTAAATTCTTAAATTCTGAAGTTAGCAATCAAACAAGCAAAAGTAAATCAGAAATAACCTCAGTGGAAATAACTTATTAACTACATCAAAATATATTTGTTTCCTCTAATAATCATAAGTACAATGCAACATTCAGTTTATTCTGGAATCTGGTGAGTTCCAAAAGCTGTCAGAGAGGAATATGATGCCTTTAAAGTATATTGAAAAGTAAAACATGTAAAATAATAAAGTAAATTAATTTCTTTATATAATATCAGTTATAAAAAGCACATATTATAGTGATAATGAAAATATCTTTAGGTATTTACGAATTGTAAAATTTCACCTCCAGTACTGTTTAAGTGTTTTAGAACATGCAGCGCTTTTGTATTCAACAATAATATGGCAATAGAAATGATATTTATATAGATTAGTAGGGAAACTTTAAAAGTTATCTAGTAGTTGTCCTGAAAAAAAATATTACTAATTTTTTATTTATTTTTGTTCGAATAACAGATGTTATAACAATAAGATGAATGAACCATTTTATTTTGTAAATTTTCTTCTGTAGTTGACCATTTTCAGATCTTTTCTTTCAAAGAAAGATAGATGGTTAGATCTTGCTTTGAAAGATGAACAATTCTAAAACCGGTTGTGTGAATGAAGAGTTTAACTTTTGTTTGTCAGATTAGAGTTTTTACACAATAGGAATGATATCACAGCAAATGAATGTCACTTTATTGACAGAAGTAGGGGCCTCTCCATATGAACAAGGTACCTTCGATAGGTTCATTAATGTCTACATCCCATCAAACTTCACAATTACCTTTTATTGAGTAAATTTCTTCTTGTTTCATGACGTACTTGTATTGCCTTGGATTGTACTGAATCATACTTATGACACTCTTATTACTTGTCGAATTTTTTTAATTAAACTTCGTAATTTTTCTGTTAGAGTGGTGCAAGAATATTTTGTTTTATATAAACATGTTTTTTTTTAAAATATATTAAACGCATTATTTTTAATAAACTATATTGAATAGTAAAACCTACAAAATAATGGAACAAATTAATTTCTGAATATAATAAATTTGTTCATATAATATCCGTTATAATCAGTACTTATTACTCTGATAATGAAAAAAACTCCTTTAGATTTTTCCGGATTAAAGGATTTCAACTTTAATACTGTTTTAGAAGTCGAACGTTTAGCGTATTTATTATTTATTAATAATAATCTATTCTGTGTATCCACTCTGTCGGTTTTGTGCATTTTTCCTCATGTATATGTATCACGTTTATGTATATCAGATGATATGAAATATAAATACCGTATCAGATATGATAGTGGTACATAAAAGTATTATATGGTTTACTGAAACAACAGACGTAGAAATTACTATTTTGTATTCATGTAGATCCTTTAGTCACTGCGCCTCTAAAAAGGGTCACACAGTGACGTTGAGAACGTCTGATCTAATTGCTTACTGGTGAGTTTGATACACTCTTGTGTATGTATGTGTGTGCATGCGTGTAGAATTGAAGGTCTGCTAGAAAGATACGCCTCCATTGCTGATTCCTCAAAGGAATATTATATCTCCCTTGTGTTTCCACCGGCGGCTTAACTCCCTCTCCAAGAGACTACGTGATCAGATTTCTTCGCCTCTCGTCTGAAAATATCGAGGGTCACAGAACCAAACAGAAGATCCATATTAAAATTGACTGTTTAATTAAATTGGCCGCAAACTAGTTTGATAATATGAGAATACAGTTAATGGAAGCGAAATTTGAGATTATTATATGCAACTTTTACTTAAGAACACTACACTATATGCTGTATATAATAGTGTTTAAGATCACAAAATATTTGTTCCCTTAATATAAATAAAGCAGATTAATCATGAATCAATTTGATCATGATATTTTAACAAATATACCATTTTTAAGATAGTCAATGTATATATTTCATGTTTTTTTTATAATCCCTGCGTTAATGAAATAGTATATGGTTGTTTATCTAAAAGTTTGTACACTCACCACAGATCACACTTATCGCGGTACCCATAAAAATTGTACAAAATATAGCTCATCATAAAAATAAATACTGTTTTAAAATCTTAAACATTTAAATTTATTGTCAAACTTATCCCCGCTTTAATGAAAGATAGAGATTTTTTTTGTTAAATATAAGATTTTTTTTTAAAAAAATGAAAACAGTTTTATTTGTTATTAACATTAGAAGCTTTTACGTACAATTCTCGTCATGATAACTATCGGATGAAATAAGGCAACATAAAGAAGAATCCAAAACATTAGACCATATATTTTCTGGAAAAAAATGAGTAAGGAATAAGAACATTATTGTATATCATATCTAGTTATTTCAGAAAATACCCTCTTCTTACTAAAGATAGGACTCTGCCATATTAAGGTTTTGCTTATAGCATTTACAAAAAATGTATTTAGCAAAAAGATAATAAGGAATTTTTCCCATTGGAATAGAGGATAAGACCATAAAACCCAAAAAACTTTCACCCTGTTCTACTTAACAGAATTGTTTATATTGACTAAAGAAAAAAAAAAACTAAAACACATTTGGAGTCAATACTAATAAACTTTTAAAACTTTATATTTTATACAAAATTTATTTTATTAAAAATTGATAGGTTAGTTTTAAATTATAAAAGAAAGATTATTCCATTCTATTAGAGTAAATATGTTAAGAACGTATTATTTTCGTGCATATGTATTAGCATGTATTGTTTGGGCATGGACTTCACATTCTTATACACTTCCATGATAATTTGAATATATAAAAGGAGAAACAGTATAATTGTAACGTATGCATAATTATAATCGCACAATGCCAGTTAATGGCCTATTTGATTTTTTTTATGGGACCACCACTGCAACCTAACCTAACCTATGTATAGTTATATGTTGTAATATAATTATTAAGTGGTGCATTTAAACACTATATGCTGTATTTTTATAGCATTTACGTTCAAAATGTTTATGTAATGAACACATAATGATTTTTTTTTGTATATTGACACAACAAAATATAACAATAATGCAAGTAAAATGTATTTTACAAATACCTATCTTGAAGTCTACTGATTACATGTTTCATACAGTCAGCCTGAATTATGCTGGGTTGAGGTATGGCAATGAAATTTTGAATAATAAATATGTTGAGTCATTTGATATAACAATGATATTAGGCAGCTACTTGGAAACCAGTTTTTTAAACATTGGAACATGTTTTCAAGTTAATCTACATATTTATATTATTTTAATATGAATACTGCATGAAACAAATTTCAGAGAACATTTTTACGACTGAAAAAATGACACAATAAATGAAAACTATTAGTCTCCATCTGCTGTAACTTGTCAAATTGTTTTAGAAAATTGGTTCATTTTTTTTAAAGTAAAAAATAGAAAAGCAGCATTGAAACAAATGAGACCATTTGTTTATTTAAATACTAGGTTACACGTTTATATAGTTCTAATATATGATGGTAACTTCCAATTACATTCTGGAGCAAATTTATTCAAAATAATTTTCAATTTTATTTATATTTTCAAAAAAAAATTATACAACCGTTCCTGAGGCATAAAAAATTGGTTTTTAAATGTCTTTTTATCGTTTAATTCATGATAAAAATTGAACAAATTATAGATTATTGTCAAATATACTTTAATGATAATGAAAAGTTACACGCTTTTCAAAAGTTTTAAGCTTTAACAGTATTTACTTCTTGGATACGCTTAACTTAATCTTATTAAAATGTTAATGCTGAAAATAAGAAATTAGTTAAAAGTATGCTTCCATTCAAATTAAAGTACTAATCAACAACGAAATAATTTTTGAAATTATTATTCTAAGATAGAAATTTTGGAAGGATATAAAACCTATTATTACTTTAGTTAAAATGTCCAATAAGAATAGTAAATAGCATAATTACTTAGTGATTTTATAGTATCACTTAACCAGTTCAAACATTGTATTTATTGTTTTTTGTCCAATTTTCTTACTTAATATACTATTTTAAAGTAATGACAATCTTTAGTATGACAATAATAGAATGTAAAAATAATATACTTCCATGTCTTCCCTAAATGTTCTAGAAGAAGATGTCAATTACGTCTTCAATATAATTACCTTGTATAAACAAATATGGCAGTTACAATTAGATTGATATAATTTTTTATCGTGTTTGCTGAGTGTATACCTGTCCAAATATATCAGTTTAATATAAAAGAGCAGTAGTTTTCCCTGGAATTAACATGAATAGCCAATACTGAAAATGTTTAATTTTCACTAAATAAAAGAATTTATATTAGTTTTGTAGTAAGATTTTTTTTTATTGGAATATACATATTTGGCCCATGCAGTTATTTATCAGTAAATTTATAACGTGATATCAGAAATATGCTTCATTTTAATGTTAGTGATAGTGATATGCTTAAATGATCTGCAGACTCTTTACTACAAATAACGCTTGTGTTCAGTAATTGTAATAAGCTGAAGGTAAAATACTTCTGACACACACACTCTACAATAGCTGACCTTTGGTTTATTATAGCGTGGTGGAGAGAGAGAGAGAGAGAGCTGATTACGCCCTAGCAGTCCATACACAGTGTGAGCAAATAATTCGACGATGTTTGCTTTATCAATTTTATATCACTGCATTTCTCGGATCAATTGATATTGAATTTATTGCAAGCTAACAAACTATTGTTAAAATTGTTTGTTTGAATTGAATGAGTTAAAAAAAAAACTATTTCAATGAGTTACACAAAAAGAAATTATATGTAAAAATAAAAAATTAATGTCATTAAAACGACCTGGAACAATAGTTGGAAGATAGTAAAAAAATACAAACTTAAAAAATATTCAGAAAAAATCTATAACTTTTGGTTTCAATAGTCTTCAAGATTTTACTAAACACACATCCCTACGAGGATTGGAAGCAAAAAGAATGAGGCACCATGCCTTTGGTTCACAGAATGAATATTCAGTATTCATTTGAATAAGTAGTAACAAATTTATCACTTTTTTTATTGATTTTATGTTTTAATTAAAATATTCATTTTTGCCTTTATCTGATATAATATATACATGCCAACAGAATGTAAATTTAAAGCAATTTATAATCAAAATTGTAATTTATAAATGTAAAAATGCATATGTTACTCTAGTTTTGTGTCCATTTTTACGATAAGAATAATTTAAAAGGACGTTATTTAATAATTTTAACTGTAGAAAAACCTGGAAACTTCGTTTGCATGTAATTTAAAAAAAAATATTATATAATGAAGTTTTGGCACTTTTTCAATCATTTTAGTTGTTATATTCCTTTATATATGCTTCTAGGAAACAAAAGAGGTATTCAGTTAATTTATTAACTAACTAGTTTTACAAGGATGACTTTTAAATTTTGACCTTTGTTTAAATTTGTAAGGGATTACAAATAATCACTTATTTTAAATAACCTTATTTAAAATAATAAGCAATAATAGATCTAAATAATTGATGTCAAAATATTTTACAACTTGATGGCTTTAGAATAAATCCAAAAAAATCATGGTTTATTAGAAATACAATTTCCTACCATTGTTTAATAAGAACATTTTTATGTGAAATCATTTAAACTATCAAAAAACTGTAAACATCTTAGATCTTCTAAGTGAGTAGAGTCTGAAAGGTAATCTACAGTAATTACACGGATAACAAAACGCAATTTTCTGAATGTCAATGACTGAAAATATTTGAAATCTTAGTGAGTATTCAGTAGATGGGTAGTTTAGGTTAGCTTACGGTGGCAGCCGTACGTGAAAACAAACATAAGAAATGCTTATGAAGTATCTGCCATAGTACAGGCTCAGGGACTGATGGATTAACATCTTTTCTGAAGGAGGATGTACTCAGATTTATTTAATTTCACGTGAATAAATTGAGTGTCAGAGTGGGTATTGAACCCCAGAGATCCTAACAGAGGTGATACATTATCACTGAGCTAACGCAGCCCCTGATTACAAGCAGAGACTAGGAACGAGAAGTTTCAATGCAGCTAAATCACTATACAGCAATGAGAAATCATATATCAGAATTTTAAATTAAAAATATCTAGCAATTAGTGAATACTATTTTGATTCACCAGCAAGTACCCCGACCTTTCGTTCACACCATTGATGAAGCAACCACAGATTGATGTTTTTACATAGTGTCCTATAGCCACATATGTACATTCTGTTTCTCCTTCAGAAACGGGGAAGGTACAACCGCCCTGCAAATAAGCCCAAGGTGGAACTCATAATAGGTAGTACTATTATTTGTTTCCCATATAAGGCAAAATAAAGCTTGTTTTCAGGTATTAGTATTCGTTCTAAAAAGAGGAACGCACAATAAGTCTCCACACAAAAGATTTCATCTAACGTATACACTTTTGAAACACTGAGTGTTATCGTTAGGTTACATCTACAATATAAAGTATGTATAGAAAATGTTGAATACAGAATAACGAACAAAATGTAAAATAAAAGGGTTTTATACAAACCTTTTGATTATATTCAATTTTAGTTTACACTTTGGTTCTTTTTCTGTATTCACTTCCACATTATCTATTCATTTTACATAATCTGATGATGAACACTAATTGTTCGAAAGGTATCAACGTAGGAAAGCAACTTTTATATCGTAAGAAACTTACAGTTTCTTTCCCTTATTCTAATCATGAGTAAATACCATATACTAATACAATAAGCATCACACAATATATACCATACCAATGCAATATCGTATTGCTCTGCTCATGAATGGTAGTAGCATGCAGTTTCAGATAAGTAAATTTTTTTTGTTTCGTTGTGAAACATTTCTTTCACATAATAAAATTACTATAATTAAATCATTAGTTGTGCAATCCGTAATTGTGTGGTATTTACTCATTCTGAGGTAAAATGGATAAACAAACAAAAGTCTCCACACAAATGAAGTTTTATTCAACAGCAACGCGTTTCGAACACTTTGTGTTCATCATCAAGAAGACACCAAGGATATGGTGCTGACGGGTTGGTCCAGTGAAAACAAGTAGGAAAAAAAGTACAAAAAGTTTTATAAAAAGTTTTTCCTACTAGTTGTTTTCACTAGACCAACCCTTCAGCATCACATCCTTGGTGTCTTCCTGATGATGAACACAAAGTGTTCGAAACGCGTTGTTGTTGTTGAATAAAACTTCATTGGTGTGGAGAATTTTGTTTATTTATCCATTTTACCTCAGAATACTATAATTAAGTTGTTTTTAACTATTGGCAATAGAAAATATTTAAAGGATTAAAATTTTAAGTTACAAAGTCAGTTGGGTAATGATGTAGAACATTCTTTAAACTCATAAATATGAAATATGCGGGATATGGAGTGCAGCCAATACTTTCACACATGTGTGACTTCTGGTTCAATGAACTAAGTATTTCTAGGCGAAAATAAATTCTCAGAAAAGACATTCTCTTATGAGAAATCCTGTGTAATATGTTGAATTGAAGAATGAAAGAATAAACGCTTTTATTTTATAAGCATTCCTATTTCATTTTTGTAAAGGCAGGTAGTTATTAAAATAAAATATTTAGTTTGATATCTAACTTAAATTTAGATGTCTGAAAAGGATAGCATATGATCCTCTATAATGATGTATAAATAAATATATTTTACCATAATTGTATAAATATGTTATAACTATCTTCCAGATATTGTTCGTAGACAGAAACACGATAATGATTGTACAGTGTACATGATATTGGATTGCTACCAGTTTCTATCACTTGGTTTCCACACAACTGACTGGAATAAATTCGTTGATACTGTAATCGAATTATGTAGTACTGAAGCTGGAATTCATTTTTAGCAAACAACCATTGGCCGGAAAATTTTTAAATCTTCTCTTAAAGCTGTAGAAACAAATAGTTTGCTAACACAAACAATTTTTTATTCAAAAATCTTTATTTAATTAGGTTGCAGTGGCTGTCCTACAAGGGAACACACGTAGGCCAAACATTGGACTCTTTGTGATATCACACAATAAAGATTGATTATTCTACATTGGGAGTCCTAAATTTTGCTTAACTCAAGTTTATTTAGAGTAGGGATCAAAAGGGTACTAACAAGTACCTGACATCGTACAGGCTCGGGACCGACGGCGTCACTCTCTGAGGGATGACGTATTCAAATTTATTCACCACCCACGAGAATAAATAGAGGTTCAGGTGGGTTCGAACCCCGTATCCACCAGTTCAGAGGAGAGTACGTTAACACTGAGCTAACCTGGTCCTCGTTTACTTACTTAATTATTTTAGATATCATAATCACTTTCAGATGTTTCTTGTATTTATCATTACACCTTTTATTATTCCTTTATTATCTTCATGTCGTTATATTAAGAAAAAAAATTAATACGTCATTCTTCATTGGAGCGTATAATTAACATTTCAGCATGTTTCATTGCCGGAAATTTGTTGGAAGATGAAGTCCAACAAAAGATCACCCAGTTCTAAATTTTAATGTTTATATTGAGTTATAATTTGGGGGAAAATTATTATTTGATTTGTTTATGATTTAACCATACAATGGAAGATTGAAAAGTTTACGTACCATCTACCAGAATTCTTTTTTCATTAAATCAGCTGTCTTCATGTAATTATACATTGTTATATAGAGTGACAGAGCGCAGTCCTTGTTTATGAATGATAGGTTTTATGGGCAACGTGCTCATTATTTGTTGAACGACCTTTGTACTGTGGCATGAATAAATTTCATTGTCCATCTTTCAAGTTTCCTCACCTTTGTTTTAAATATTTCTGGTACTAAATATACTAGTTCTCCAAATGCTTTATTCATTATAACTGACATGTTTCGGTCTCCTTGACCATCTTCAGAGTTAATCATAATCATATAAAAAAAAAAACTTATTCCTACTAACTACCACTATATACACTATACATTTCTGAAATTAACAGTATAATCTTCCATAATATCCAGAAATAATTCTATCACCTAAATAAACATTTAGTTTGAAGTACTTTTAGCCACCTGACATAATCAGGTGTACCACTTAACTTCATAAAATGACTCTAGGTTCCATCTTTTGGGTCTTCAATCTTGGTTCGTGTTCCTGCGTTGTTCTACAATATAGTTTTAACATCCTGTTGAATTTAAAGGTCGTTCAACAAAACATGTATAAAAGAAGGATTGCTCCCCAAATTTACAAAGATATATATATTTATATGTATCACTACTTTTAGAGTATTTTCTAAATCTTTCAATTTTGTATGAGAGTTGGAGTCAGGGTTTTATTGAAACTTGGACAAGAAAGCGATCATTAAAACAAAATTGGCTTCCTCAGGAGGCACATGTTGGTCTCCTTGGAGCCCGCTCACATCTCTTCAATCTCCACTGTTAATTCTTTATTAGTTCATATTTTCTTGCCAATACTTTATTCTTATTATACTTCTTTTCTTATTTTTCTTATATTTTATTTTATTATATTTCTGTTTCTTATATTATTCATTTGAATATTTATTTATCCTAGTATTTTTATCTTACTTACTTTTTAAAGATATTTTCATATAATTATTCTTTACATGTTATTTTTTGGTTCATGCAACCATTTTTTTTTTCATTTATACTATATTTTCTTGACCTAAACATTTATGGTTTTTCATTTTTAATATTTGCTTAGTAATTTTTATTGCACTCGTTAATTTTGATTTATGTATTTTTTTCATCTTACATAGGATGGAAATACTACAGAGACTATAGGTGTCATCGGATATGTTACTGTCAGTTGGCTGATGATAGTTAAGAGTGAACTTTTATTTGTGATGAATCGTCTTCCTCTGATATCTTATACTCTGAATGGTAAAGAGCAACAAAATGTTGATGCTAGTAGTAGGATGCTAACTAGAAGGAGCCAACCTCCCACAAGTACACCTGAGGACCCGAAGAAGGAGAAAGGAAGTAACTTTCTCCTAAAACATAGGGAGCCTGAATGGACATCAACAATGATGGTTTGTGCAGATTCTGCAAACAAGAGGAAGAGACACCATTGTACCTGCTGACTGACTGTCAGGCAACTTTGCTTCACAGAGGTACGTGTTTTGGGACACACTCAACAAAACCATAGTAAAACTTTTACCACTGAACCCAACAAAAGTTCTTGGAGTGTCCATCCAAAAAAAAAAGCTTCTTGGAGGCGTTCAAGCTAATTGCTGGGGTACTTTAGTACAGAAGAGGGAAGTACAATAGGTTTTAAGACACTGTGATATGGTCACTCAAATAATAATAATAATTTTACAAAGATTGGTTATTCTCTAGTTTATCTATCACCAACTAACTGATTTACAGCTGTAATCAGATTCAAGTAATGAATAAAACATTTGTCTAATTTTGATGACTTTGATGTCATCAGATAATCTCAAATCAATATATGCTGATAGCCAGTGATTGCTAAATCCAATTAGTTACGCCTAATTATAAATCTGTATTGAGTACATTTACCCAGCAAGCAAATATGATAATTACCCAGTTGAACAGCTAACAGACCCTAACATCTCTATTTATATAGATGATGAAATCAAACACCCATATCCTAATTATATTCATTTGGATCATTTTACATTGAAGTTCTAATATACTGATTTGTTAAAGAGTACTGTGACAATAAAAAAACTGAGATAATAGAAAAATGATTCTTTTATAGAATTTTTTCGTAAAATTTAAACATTTTAAAAGTTAAAAAAAAAACAAAAAAGGAGTTATTAAATGTCCAATCAAAGCCATTACTGCAGTCTACTAATATTTTGTATAAATATAACTGCATGACAGGGAGCTGCGAATACCTAAAATCTGCATACATTCTTGCAACAACCACAACATTATCTAGACACCTCAGCAAGCATTTCACAGCAGGAAGTTTTAAAGAGCATTCGATAAATATCCACAAACATATATTGATAAGAGAACATACAGCACAGAGGTTCATTAGTAACAAAAGAACGAGACCATGCTAATCATAATGTAAGCTCTAAATATAATAGATAAACGGTCATGAATAACAAAGCAGCAGTTTCTTTATTCTGTGCATTACTGTTCGTCGAGTTTGATCTTAAAATAGGTCCAGTTAGGAATGTATTACCGTTTATTAATTGAATATATATATCTGATTGGTTGATGCGGAACCAAATAAGCTTGACTCATTTTATTCAAAGTTGAAGGCTTCTAGCTCTGATCAAAGTCACGTACAGCGGTTCTCTTCCATGGAGTCATCTCCGCCGACACAGCAAATAGTATAAGGGCTCGCACTCCCTCAGAAAATGAACAGTTGCCGTGCGATGTCGACTTTTCCACTTAGAGTTTTCCCGGTCCCGGTTCCCGGTCGAAGTGGAGAAGTCGACATCGCACGGCAACTGTTCATTTTCTGAGGGAGTGCGAGCTCTTATACTATTTGCTGTGTCGGCGGAGATGACTCCATGGAAGAGAAGAACCGCTGTACGTGACTTTGATCAGAGCTAGAAGCCTTCAACTTTGAATAAAATGAGTCAAGCTTATTTGGTCCCGCATCAACCAATCAGATATTAGAACCAGACACCTCATGTAGATTTTCAATATATATATATATATATATATAATTTTAAATTACACAAAGCACAACACAGAAAAGAGAATAAAAAGAACACTTACAGAATTCAATATTTCGAACTGTTGTTCGTCATCAGGAGTAGACTAGAAGAGAGAACGAAGTGAGAGAGATCTCCCCACGTCGAAGAATTGAGCGTGAAACTTAGTAATTTAGTAATCTTATATTTAGTAATTTTGCGCATTAAAGTTTTATAGTCCTTGTGGACCGTCTCTTATATTTAGTATATATATATATATATATATATATATATATTGGTATAAATAGGCAGAAGATCCTCTTTTAAACAGGTATCACTAAAATTAACCGCAGTCTCGGCTTTCACGATCTTTCTGCTAGAGTAAAGCATCATAATTGAATCTCATTAGATTAACAAATGGACTGATGATGGTGTTTATAGAAATATTTTTTGTACAAATATAAACTCATAATAAGTGAAATATTTTATAAAATTTATTTGTGTTCCTAATTTATTAACTTTTGTAAAAGCTATAATATACAAAATAGTATTCATACTCATTATTTATAGCTGGTTTTATAAGTTTTTGACTAAAATGTTTGAGTATTGATAGGATAATTTGTGTTAATGAAGTAATGTTAATTGTACGCTGATGATTGGATAAAAGGGATGGACTCGGGTGAAATGCCTGACTTGTTAGCACTGGTCGAGTGAACCCAGTTAACCACTGATATGTCCTTTCTTCACTTCCATTATAATCCGTTTATCTCCATCAGACTAACTCCAAATTCATTTAATATCAGTTTAAACCTCCCATCCATAGTAACAGAAATCATTTCGTTCGATATTTAATTTTTATAACAATAAACCTTATTATGTATCTATTAAAAATTTCAATCTGAAACAGTGGTAATTTTTGACAAATCCTGATAGGTTTTTTTTCTCTAAAAAGAGAGTAATATTGAAATTGTGAACAATGAATCAAAAGTCACGAAATATTATTACAATTATAGTATAGAATTTTCTTATGCCACTATTGTGTACTGAGGCGTATAATATACACCCTAAAATTATTCATTGTAACTATGATAAAACACAATGAATAATCTTCTATATAAGTGGTAGCATCTGGTAGTATAATAGGTGGAAGACAATGTGGGCAGTGTTGTGAAGAAAAAACAGCTGCGCTTGCAGATGAGGAACCTTGCCCTGAACATTCCTCAAAAGCACTGCCATACTTTTCGGAAGGTAATTCAAAATATAAAGTCTACAAACATGAAAAAAAGGGTAATATGACAGAGACATATTAGTCAATCATTATCTACTTGGAACAATAAGTGTACTATTTTTCAATTCTCAATCAGACACGCCTACAAGTCTACATCACACCCACATAAATGTAAATCCAACCTCTGAACAACAACTGAGCGAGGTGTGAACATGACAACGTCTAAACAACAACTCTGCGGGGTGTGAACATGACAACGTCTGAACAAAAACTCTGCGAGGTGTGAACATGACAACGTCTAAACAACAACTCTGCGAGGTGTGAACATGACAACGTCTAAACAACAACTCTGCGGGGTGTGAACATGACAACGTCTGAAAAACAACTCTGCGAGGTGTGAACATGATAACGTCTAAACAACAACTCTGCGGGGTGTGAACATGACAACGTCTAAACAACAACTCTGCGGGGTGTGAACATGACAACGTCTGAGACTACTCTGCGAGGTGTGAATATGACAACGTCTGAACAACAACTCTGCGAGGTGTGAATATGACAACGTCTAAACAACAAC
The DNA here is from genome assembly GCA_026182355.1 of Hermatobates lingyangjiaoensis. NCBI lineage: Eukaryota > Metazoa > Arthropoda > Insecta > Hemiptera > Hermatobatidae > Hermatobates > Hermatobates lingyangjiaoensis. The sequence continues at coordinate 1,901,594 of JAPFBL010001921.1, read as the reverse complement.
TCTGCGGGGTGTGAACATGACAACGTCTGAACAACAACTCTGCGAGGTGTGAACATGACAACGTCTGAACAACTGCTCTCCGAGGCAAATAAATCATTGAAACTCAAAGTTTGAGTTTCAAATATACCGGGGCCTGGGGAGTCATAACCAAGAATTCAGAAAACTATAGGAATTGAAAAACTTGTCATATGGATATTTTATAGCAATATGCAACTAAAAATTATAGAAACTAATGCACTAAGAAATTTAAACATGATAAACTTGATAACGTTGTTAAATGAAATGTAACAAAATTTGTTACAACTGACAGTTGGGTTTTTGACTGACGAAGACCGCTTGTTACGATTGAAAGATCTTAGTCTTGTTTTCCCACTTCATATTGGTTTGATCATTGATTGATATTTCACGTGTTTATGTGAAATCTTTATATATATAGTTCACACATGAAAGAGAAAAACAAATAAAAACACACACAAAAAAGACTCACAACGATATTTCGACAGTCGTCGTCATCGGGAGAAGTATTCCCTTTGAGTAGCTGAAGCTAACTTATATATATATATATATAATGGGTTACTTTTATATAGGCAAAGTGGAGTCAATTAGAAGGATTAAGGTTGTTTGTCAAAGCTGGGTGGTGGGTGACCTACTAAACATTATTATAGAGCGTTACAGTTAGCAACAGCGACCCCTTAGGGCACTCACCTCCTAGCTTTGAACAAACAACTATAATCGTCCTAATTGACTCTACTTTGCCTATATAAAAGGAAAAACATTTCAAAATCATTCTCACCTCGAAGATGGCTCAAGAAAGGTGTTATCTAGTTGATTGTAGGAAGTATGTCATCTAGTTTAGACGCAATAACGAAATCGTTAATCAGTAAAACAGAAAAACTTATCAAGAAGCAAGTCTCTGCAAATCGTGGTTAATAATAATAATTCATATACTATATGAATAGTATTTACTATAAATATATAATATATTTATTATATATTTAGCAGCTATTTAGAAATGGAACAAAATCACTGGAGGAAAGCCTCAGGCATTCGTTGAGATTAGTTCTCACACTTGTAGAGAGATTAAGTGCAATTATTTGAGAAATATATTTTTTGATCTGCAGATTTAATTTGGTCTATATCTAATTTTTTGGCGTATTAATTTGTTTTGCTATTTGAAGGAGTTTTACAGAGGCAAGTGTTTCACTATAAATGTCATGTGAAAGAAAAAGACGGTCTTAAGCATACAACAAACCATATGGAAAATATTGCATCAAAACATGAAAATTGTATCAAAATCAAGAAAAAATCATCAGGAATCATCAGGAACATTTTGAAAGAAATTTCATGATTATTTTTTTTTAATTTCCACAAATAGAACCACAATTTAAAAGTAACCTTCGCATAAGTTCATAACAAATTATAAGTCAATATAAACTAAAAAACACACTAAATGTTTTGTTAAACTACATCAGCAGAGAGAAAAAAGTTGAAACTAATCTCACTAGCAAGTTGGGGGTTAGCAACTCGATTAAAGGTTGCTTCATTTCTCTAGTTTATCCTCTGATAGATTTTCAACCATAATTTGAAACAATCAATCCGTTATTTTACTCTGGATTAGAATAAATTTATATATTGAACTTCTATTTCTACAGTGTTGACTCTTTTCTTACCATTTCAATATATATACCTATAATGCACAGTCAAATTTAGTTATAAATCAAAACGACTATTTATGAATCTGAAGGGAATATAAAAGAGCGAGAAAATTTAATGATTGATTAAGAAATGTTTAACATTTTGTGTTCCTGAAAAAAAAGATGGTGCAGAGTTATAAAAGCTGTCATCTGCTATGACTAAGTATCTCCGAGGTGTCTCCACAGAAAATAAACGATCTGTACATCTTTTATGTATAGAATTCATCAATGCCTTAACATTTTATGACCTGCAGGTGGGAATTTCATTCTCAATTAACTAAAGTCAAATAAAATATTTGTGTTACCAGTAAGTGAATGTTACATAAATGCCAATACCCCATTCTGCAAATGGTGAAGATTTGAATATTCTCTTATTATTAGAGATTTAACACACAGTTCAAACAATTCAGCTACTCTTATATTAAAGATTAAGAGTAACATTCTACAATTGTAATTCATTACCATCAATATGTCGAAGATGAATTGAAGATACTATGAATAATATACGATAATAGTTTGTATTAATAATTTAGCGCATTTAAAAAAACATTTGGCCACTGTTATTTTAAGTGGAAAGAACACATTATTTGTTTTAATGATTTCAGTAGAAATCTAAAAATTTAAATCGGAAAAAATAAAAATCTTGATTGGCTTGCAATCATTTTTTAAAAAGTGATTCATTTTAAAAATAATTAAACAATACATATGTGTAAAAAAAATTCTATATAAAGTCCTACATTTTGTGTTTAAACAAAATTAAAATCCACATACTATTTTTCTTTGTAAAATAATTTGTAATGTAATACTTGATTTTTTGTTTCAAAATTTACACTTCTGTTTAGTTCTCTCACTAACCTATAGTTAAAATTTCTATTGTAATTTCTTAATTGTAACTAATTGCACTTTTATGTATGTTTGATTTTTGAATGATTGTATTATTTGTTATATTTCCTCTGTTTTTGTAGTCCTATGAAAAAGGCTTTAAATAAAGACCGAAACGTTGACAATGAGAGTTTAATTTGAACCTGAAGAACTGACCGAGTCCCGATAAACTTTAGTTTTGTTTCTATTCCACGGTCAATACTTTTATAAATATTTATATATATATATCTGACAAATGAAAAACGATCTGGCAGGACAGATTACACTTAAAATAAACTGTGACATATAGAAAGAAACATAACAAAGATTCGCTTGTCAATATTTTTATCGTTATGGCGGTCGTCCTCAGAAGAAGAATTGAATTGACGGAGGTACGACAGTCAACTAAAGAACTCACTGGGTGAGGGCTAAAGAAGAGAAAAATGAAAAAAAAAGAACCAAGGAGTCGAGATCAAAAGAAAAAAATCAAAGAAGAGTCGAGTCTCTTCCTGGCACCGAATAGAGGCTCAAGAACAGATATACCAGCATTAAAAAGGAATGAAAGTATTTAGTTGCTTCTTAAAGACCTTGGTTATTCTTTTACCATAGAGTTTGTTAATACGTCCAGAGGATAGTCCATTGCAATAAATCATTTGATTTAGGTAATTCCTATACTTTTCATAAAATGCAGTGTAAGGTAAAAGGCTACTGAAGTGGTCTTCACATACAAAAATAGAATGGTATAAACAACGCGTTTCAAACACGTAGTGTTCTTCCTCAGGCTTTAACTAAAAAATACAATGACACCTTTAGTTAATGCCTGAGGAAGAACACTGCGTGTTCGAAACGCGTTGTTTATACCATTAAATTTTTATATGTGGAGACCATTTCATTAGCTTTTTTACCCTACAATGAGTAAATACCACATAATAACTGATTGCACTACGTTAGAATTAAAATGCAGTATATAAATTATGGATTATAAATTATGCAAATATGTGAGTAACAGATATTTTGTGATGAAAAGTTGTCAACAGGTTAGGCAGTCTGATATATTGAGAAAAAAATATGTGTTATTGATGAACTCGAGTATAATGCAGGAGAGTGAAAGTTCTTCTTATTTTGAAATGTGAACTCCCACATGAATTCCCCATTAATGGGTTCGAAATTGAAAGTGGTAGTGGTGGTTTATAGAATGAATACTAGCAGTCATGCTCCCTTGTGAAACCAGAAAACTGTGTTTTAGAGAGAAGTATACTCAACAAAACACTGCGTTTTACACTGTGTAGTCAGAAGTTACAAAAATGCAACAAGATTTATTATTTGTTGCTATGCTTTATGAAATCAGTTCCTATTCCACTCATTGTATTTGGTTTATATCTAGGTGAATGTGGAACTCTTTTTATTTGTAAATAAGTTAAAGGAATCAAATGTGATTATCCTCATGTGAGTTCCTAGATAATATGTTAAACTAGATAATGTGATAGCTGACTAGCTAGCACACTATGGACAGGAAAGCTAGATTGAAACAAAGCTTTTGGGTGTATATACAATAATTCCAACATAATTATAAATCATAAAGTATTAAAAGACAGCAAACATATCAAAAAGATTTATTTTGTATAGTTTCGTATCACTTAACAGATTTCTAATCCAATGAAAGTTTGTAAGAAAACATATCTTTCATTCAATAAGCACAGTTGAAGTGCTTGGTGAGAGACAACCCTGATCACTGTTCTGTAATGTATTCCCTTCACAATTTTGGTAAGACAATGACAGAACCAACAGTTTTACTAGAGAAGTTAAAAATAAGACCACGTTTTAGCCTACTGTGGACCTTATTTGCCTTAAATGGTGCACTAATTTGAATCATGATTTTTGAAATAGCCTGAGGTAATAAACTTTAGATTTCAGAAGGGATTGGCAAGAACTTTCGGAGCTCAGTAGTGGGGGGGGGGGGGGGGGGGGGGGAATTGTCTATATCGAAATTACCAGGAATAATAAGATACTTCAACCTTCTTAAATTAAGATCAGTTACATTGCATTCTAATACAACTGATAAAATAATTAAGATAATAAGCCATTCCACAATAATATTCAGTAGTCTTTAACAAAACATGGTTATAGTTGAACTGCTTAAGTACATTTAATATTCTTTAAGTTTGTTGGTGCAATACATTAATAAAATACAAAAACAATAATCAAGAGGCTATTCATTATCATAACCTAAGACCATATAGCTGTATTGAAAGTGAAATACTACAAAATAGATTAATAAACATCATGTCTACAATTCTTCGTGTTTGATTTGTATCCCTAGAAAACATAAATTACATTTACTGTTATAATATATCAATCTGAATAACCAATATTTAAAAGTATGAATAAGTTTCTTCTAACACACACAAAAACTCAACATCGCATTTTACTTGAGAAATGTAAGACTCCATAAAATAGAATTGTATGTACAATGAGGCAGAATAAAAGAAAAACAGGTTCATAAGTTACTGTATTGTGAAAAGACTCCTTTCATCGGGAATTGGTTTTCACTCCATTATGAAAGGTCTGTTTGATTTCAACCTTATTCTATTTGGCAAATAAAATCTCTGATTCTGACAGTTTCTTCGCCTTGTGATACATTAAATGACCCCTAATCTTTTCAAGGCAGTATCATTGAATTTAGTAGTATCCAGTAAATGGACATTGTTTTAATCAGATATATTTTAAAATAAACTACCCTATATTTCAGGAGCATTAGATAAATGAGTTGGTTTGAATGTAGGATAAAAGATAGAATTACATAGTGTTACTCATTCATTAGATTAAAGAAGTGGTGGGGATTTATCCCCAGTAATAATTGTACCCAGTTCATTACATATATTCACGAGTTTCCTTTGGTTGGATCTTATCACTCAAAAAGGGCATTTTCCTTAAAAAATTATAAATTCTTTAGTTTTATAACTATTTACTCTAGAGAGACAGTAAGAGCAAAAGGGTTGATGTGAATAATGCAAAATTCATTGCCTCTCGTAAGAATAGTACTAAAGTACAAAATAATCATAGAATTTTCAATATATATATATGTATATATATACATATATATATAACAGTTCAAAATTGAAGATAGGTAGCACACAAAGTAAAGAGACACTCTTACAAACTCAAATTTTCGGGCAATCCGTCTCCCTTTCTCGTTTCTTCTGAAGATGGATTGCAAGAAAATTTGTGTTTGTAAGTGTGTCTCTTTACTCTTTGTGTGCTATCAATCTTCAATTTTGAACTGTTTTTGTGTCCAGCTTGGATCGTCTTTCCATTTATCAAGTGAATATATATATATATATATATATATATATATATATATATATATATAAAGATTTTACATAAACACGTGAAATAACAATCAATGATCAAACCACAATATGAAGTGGGAAAACAAGACTAAGACTTTTCAACCGTAACAACTGATCAGAGTCAAAAATCGAACTGATCTTAGTCTTCTTTTCCCATTTCATATTGTGGTTTGAATATTGATATATATATATATATATATATATATACAAAACTAAAGTTTATCGGGACTCGGTCAGTTCTTCATAAATTAGTTCTTCTATAAACTTTATCAGGAGAGTTGAGATAGGAACACCAAGCGCACTCACAAAGCGACGGTGGGTCTCCAACTGTCGCTTTGCAATTGTGCTTGGTGTCCTGATCTCAAATCTCCTGATCACGGTTTAACAGAAAATTAGAGACTGTGTGTTCGTATCATTATTATGATAATAATCACTTTTCAAACAGTAAAAAGTTTGTTGTCCTTTGTGGTTCATTTTTCTGTTGACCATGCATATAAATATACAAAATCAAAGTTTATCAAGACTCGGTCTATTCTTCTGGTTCAAATTAAACCCTTATTGTCAACGTTTTGGTTTTTATTTAAAACCTTTTTTATAGGTAGAATTTGGCATAAAACCAAAACGTTGGCAATGAGAGTTTAATTTGAACCTGAGGAACCGACCAAGTCCTGATAAACTTGTCTTTTGTTTCTACTTCACTGTGGATACCATTATCAATATATATATATATATATATATATATATATATATATATATATATATATCAATGACCAAACCACAATAAGAAATGGGAAAAAAAGACTAAGATCTTTCAACCGTAACAAGCGGTCTTCGTCAGAGTCAAAAACCCAACTGGAAAAATCCAGTTGGGTTTTTGACTCTGACGAAGACCGCTTGTTACGGTTGAAAGATCTTAGTCTTTTTTTCCCATTTCTTATTGTGGTTTGGTCATTGATTGTTGTTTCACGTGTTTATGTGAAATCTTTTTATATATATATACACGAGAATATGTACAGATAACAAAGATCATTATCAAATATTGGGAAATATAAGACCTTGATATACTATTTTTAAGTTTCAACGAATTTGTACTAATGCACAAATAATTAATGTATGAATAAAAAATATGTGATTTTTTTATCTATGAATAGATGTCGTGTGTAGTAATAAAAAACAAATCTAATTTCAACATTTGGATACATTAATTTATTTGAGGTCCAGTCAATAATGTTTCGAACTTTTTGAATGATATCTCTCTGTATACTGATGGGTCTAATTCTTTTCAAGAAATTAAACGGCTCATAAATTAAAAATTTAAAAAAAAAAAAAGCCACATGCAGTTGTCAGATGAGTAAATAATTGCATTCTCCTGGCAAATAGAGCAATGAAAAATAAGTAGTGTTGAGTATTTTGTGAGAAGAATAACTATTCTTTTACTTTGATGGGGAAAACTTGAAATATTACACATGAAATACAACATTATTGGTTTCATAAAATTCTAATGATGAATTGTAAAAAAAGAACTAAATACTAAAAAACTATTAACTTTAATTTAAGTTGACTTAAACAATTTAAATACTTCAATTTTAGAAAATGAGACACCCGGAATAGAATGATATTTAGAATGGAAAATGATAACTTATTGCCGATTGATATTTAATTTGTAAAAATAATTCATTAATATATTTTATGAGATTAATATCATGAAAAAAGGAAAAAAAACAGTGAGCAGTACATGTTAATACAAGTCATAGGCATACATGGCAACAGAAATCATTGTTTCAAATTTTGTCAAATCATGACACCCAATTGGAAGATGAGTGGTTTCATTTATTCAAATAGTTTGGCTTACTTCTGTGTAATACCAACATTATTTACTATACATTTAAAAAAAGCGTAATGTAGAAGCTAAATTTATAAATTTATGTTTTTAATGGGCTTTACTTAATTAATTAATTATCAAATTTAATGGGCTGCGATTAATTAATTAATTAACCAATTTAATGGGCTGTGCTGTTTCTGTATAGAGTATAAACTAAACAGCCATGGATATTATTATTATTATTATAATCAGTATGAGGGCCTTATAGTTCTTGCAGACTCGTGAACACTAGTCCAACGTTCTATTGTGTTATATTGGCACAACTTAAATTTTAAGTTCTTTCATGATCATTATAACTACTTAAGAGTAAAATCTCCAACTTCTGTTAGATTTAGGTATAATTTAAATAAAATTCTCAAATTTTATATAAACGATTGCCTCCCACTAAAATAAAGATTGATTTCAATTCCATATAAAATTTACTGTATACGACTGATATAATTTCATCATATATAAGTGGTATTTAAAGCAAAAATTTCTAGTTGGATATTTCATATATTTTTAAGTACTTCTGGTGTAAATTCAATTTTTTCGCTGTAATTTAACTGATATTGCAATGATATTTTTAGGCTGATTTAGACCTGACTATCTTAAGCACTTTCTATCTTAATATAAAACATATAATATTAACAATACTAACACCTCTGTGGTAATGACAAAATGCATGAATTTAACTCTTTCTGTTTACTTTTTTACCCAATCATTAAATTGATGTCTTAAGGCACCTCAGAGGTGCTTAGTAAAAGATGACTCTCTTATGACTTTTCTTGCACGAACCTTTGCCAATCAACCCTCACTTCAATCCATGTATTACTATGTCCCCAGGTACCCACATAAGAGTTAAAGGTAATCACTACAATTACCTAAATATGAGGGAATTTTCAGATCATATTATAAGTAAATCAGCAAAAGTTAGAATCAGAAAAACTATTGAGTGTTTAGTCTAAATGCATTAGGTTTTAAAAAATATTTGGAATTCTGTCACATTCACATAAAATTTCTATGTAAATAAAGATTCCACCAACTTGGTTGACAATCGATTCAGTGTGATTTAATATTTATTTAATAATAAATATTTCTACTTTAAATTCATGATTTCTGGTGTATTTCCAGTTATACCTCAGAGTTCAAAAAACAATCTAACCTTCCTTGATAATTAGAAAAGGATTCTAAATTGTCATGAAATGATTTAAAGGGGAATAACTGTTTTCTGCTTATCAAGCACTTTTTGAAAGTTTTTGACTTTAATGTTGAAGACTTTAATTATGATAGCAGTTAAATTTGCTGTTTTATGAGAAAATAAATGACTGACATAGTTGTTCCTGCCTTTGTCACCATTCAGTGTAATGTACATTATTATGCTGTATTATTATTATGCTGTATGCCGTAAAATTAGTAATTTTCCATTATTATGACTAATTAATATTAATGATATTTAAATATAGTTATTATTATTAATATTTACAATTGATATTTACATATATGTATTACATGCATCTCACCTTCATTTCATGTTATAAGTATTTTAGGAGATTGATATTTTGAATATAAAAGACTCAGGTCGTATATATTAATAACTTAAACTGTTGTCACTGATCATAAAACCATACATTCACGTAACCTAACCTGACTTCTAACCTAACTTAACCTTCCTAAAATTACTCCTACCTAATACATAACTAATATGGGCACTGATAAATAATAATAGTATTATATTTAATATTAGTAATATAAATAATATATTATAATATAATATAATATATTTATATTAGTAATAGTAATATAAATAATAGTAGTACACATAACAATACTATGTGTACTAAAAGTGCACATACGATACAATGAACTAAACTTGTATACATACATTGACGTTAAAAAGATTTCACATAAACACGTGAAATAACAATCAATGATCAAACCACAATAAGAAAATGGGAAAACAAGACTAAGATCTTTCAACCGTAACAAGCGATCTTTTAGAAGACTGCTTGTTAAGGTTGAAAGATCTTAGTATTGTTTTCCCATTTTCTTATTGTGGTTTGATCATACATTAACGTATAATACAAATTGAATGTCATATTAAATGAAATGTGAAATACTTAAAGAAACTATAAAAAGTAAAGCTTTGAAATTATAAAATAAATATAAATTATAAATAAATTGATATTAATTATTCAAATTATTAATAGTGCATTATAACAAAAACATTTAATATCTGTTAGTATTTGAAATAATATATGAGTGAATCAGTCGCAAATATTCATAGAATTGAAATTTCTATTCCAATAAAAATAGCTCATAGTTTAGGGGAATCAAAATCAGATATCAGTAGAGATAAACGACTAATAGTCAAGGTAATACTATTTCACGATAAACCATATAAACAATATATGAAAGGAGTGTAGGAATAAGTTATAAATCTAAGTGTAAATTAAGTGTCATGCTAGAGTAATGGTAGAATGTATGTGGAGGTTATATTAATATTAAACATAATATACTATAAAAGAAATAACATTTCAAAAAGGCAACAATTAGTAAGATATCAAAAAGATTTAATACAATACAAAAGAGTAAGTTGATTGTTGGAATTAGGCAGGATTGTCAGAATAGAATGATATAAGCACACTTATAGCAAGAGAAAAAAAAGTGTAAAAATACATATTGATTTAAATATATATACATATATGACAGAGTGATGGATTAAGAAATAATATGGAATTGTTTAAATAGAATTAAGAAACAGTGAAAATATGAGAAATAACAAATTATAACATGTCATTTTAAAGAATTTTGTGAAGTTGTAACACAACAAAATGTTTTATGTAGAATTATGAAAGAAACAAAAGAGAAAGTGTAATAATATGAAATTATTTATATACAATTTTTAAATAGTGATGATATGTGTTTCAATGCAATAATTTAAATATATTTTTAAAAGAGAAAGACAATTTTAACAGTATGGAATTATTTTAATTTCATATTAAAGAACTCTAAAGATGAGTTTAGAAATAAAAACAATAAATAAATAACTTATGAAAAGATGAGAGAAGGTATAACAACACTTAAAAATATTATGAAGAAAGAAGAAAATGGGCAAAAATCCTGATTGAATTACATTGAACTTTAACAAAGTGTTGTATTCAGAAACATGACAAAATGATTTAAATTCATTATATAAATTTAATGAATTAAATACACTTAAGAGGACTATTTGTTTTATTGTTTTATGTGTTGATAATTTCAAATTACCAAATAAATTTAAACGTAATTTGTAAGAGTAGATTTAAATTAGATAATAAGAAGGAATGGATACGGCAACATAATGGAAGAGTGTTATTTATTATTTGTAATAATGTTTCATAATATTTAAAATCAGACTGGTATACTAAAATATGTTTATATTGTAGTTCAGTGTAATGATACATACATTGAATGATACATACATTGAATGTGTAAAAAATAAGATTTCAGTGGAATGATAATATAATTAAACTAATTATTCAACAGGGATTTTTATATATTTTTTTTTTAGTAGAAATCCTTGTTGTTTTATAATGACTTGGGGAAAGATGTAAAACGATAGCGTATATAGTAAAATAATTTTGATAGGCTCGACTCGAACTGTTAAGCAAAGTCAGGCACCATTGTTAGCATCTTCCAATATTTATGTAAATAAATGAGATGTATAAATCAATACCACGTCCCTTTGTTACTCGCCCATTAATTTTGATTCATTCTGTTGGCAATTCTAGTTTTTTTTTTTACCTCCAGTAATGAATTCATAATTAAAAGGCCCAGTACAAGGCAGAAATATTACTTTCTGTTATTAATGTTATATTACATTCACAAAATATGTAATTAAAATTCTATTTAATGTTACCAACAAAAACTATAAATTGTACTAAAATTAATAAAATAATTGGAAGCATTATTTGTTATTTCATCATTTTTTTTAATTGATACAATAAATAAGAATGAAAAATCCTAACAACTGAAATCCTTAATATGACCATCTGTTTTTTAACAAGAAGTAATCATAGAAAGTAGACTACGAATGAAATTTAACATTATTGGTTTCATAAAATTCTAATGATGAATTGTAAAAAAAAAACTAAATACTAAAAAACTATTAACTTTAATTTGAGTTGACTTAAACAATTTAAATACTTCAATTTTATAAAATGAACATCTCGAATTGAATGATATTTAGAAGGGAAAATGACTACTTATTGCCGATTGATATTTAATTTGTAAAAATAATTCATTAATATATTTCATGAGATTAATATCATGAAAAAAGGAAAAATACAGTGAGCAGTACATGTTAATACAAGTCATAGGCATACATGGCAACAGAAATCATTTTTTCTTTAGCACATTTCACCAATACACTTTACCATCGGGTGACTAACTGTGGCAACTCCAAAACGTCAATATGACACCCAATTGGGAAATAAGTGGCTTCATTTATTCAAATAGTTTGGCTTACTTGTGTGTAATACCAACATTACTTACTATACATTTAAAAAAAGCGTAAATGTAGAAGCTAAATTTATAAATCGTTTTTAAAATTGATTTTAATCAAAATGCACCCATTAATTTTGATTCATTCTGTTGGCAATTCTATTCTATTTTTACCTCCAGTAATGAATTCATAATTAAAAGGCCCAGTACAAGGCAGAAATATTACTTTCTGTTATTAATGTTATATTACATTCACAAAATATGTAATTAAAATTCTATTTAATGTTACCAACAAAAACTATAAATTGTACTAAAATTAATAAAATAATTGGAAGCATTATTTGATATTTCATCATTTTTTTTAATTGATACAATTAATAAGAATGAAATATACTAACAGCTGAAATCCTTACTATGTCCATCTGTTTTTTAACAAGAAGTAATGATAGAAAGTAGACTACAGCTAGATTTTTTTTTGCCGCACAAAAAATCATCTATTATTGCCCATCAGTTAAATCAATTTTAAATAAATAAATATGTATTATTCATATTTGACTGTTTTTTTTATAATATCTCTATCTGAAAAAAATATGACTATGTTTATTTCCTTTTATAACAAGACAATTTTATTTTGTATTTTTTTTTATAAACATTGCCCAATAATGGAAATAGTATGCAGCTTCTATGCTTGATGTAAACAATACATAACATATTAAATGTCAACAAAAAGCGAAACCACAGTAATTATAATCAGAAATGTAAATAAATATTAATCGGTAACCACACAATATCGCATTGCACAACTAATGAGATTAATGAGTCATTGTCGCTTATACCAAATATCTCCAGTTTGCTCGTATTTTGTTATAGTAAGTTATATTATTATTATCATACAAAATAGTACAATTTTTAATGTTTTGATTTAAACTGAGCTACAATAACTGTTTCGTATGTGTAAACTACAACATCCAAATAGAATAGAATAATATTTTTATTTAAAGTGTAAAACTTTATACAAAGGAGTATTATATTGCTACACATGCTAGTATTTTCGAGCCATAATATAATCAATAATAACGAAATATATAAATAAAAAACAAAAGAAATAAATCTGCATTGATATTTAAACCTTTCTTAAAAGCTTTTTTTTTATATACTTATTTAAAATAAAAGCTTTAATTTTTAAAAATATTTACAAAAAAGTAAAATATGTTTGCAGCCTGCCTTTTATGTAAAATTCCTAGGAGAGAGGCAAGGTTGGTTTCATCCGACCACTCGTTATTGAAAAATCTATCGGGTAAAAAGGGTAAAAGGTCTGTTATGCTTCTCTTTGGGGACCATAGATAGGACATCTCAATACTATATGGGCCAAACTTTCACATTTCTGCATTTTGTACAGAGTTCCTTAGTTTTAATTTTATATAAGATACCTCTGAATGATAGGTATAGAATTTTACCACCTGCTGTTCTTATTTGTGCCCGTGTTCTTTGATAATTATATGTTAAATTGAGATCTGGATTTAAATAGCTAATGTCTATGTGGTTAAAACTGTTTATTATTCGATATAATTTACTGTAAGAAGAGCGTTGTATTTTATGGAAGGTCCTGTAGCTGAAGTCTATTGGAGTAATTCTCCAACCCTGATACTGCTTGTAAGAATATACGACAATCAAATTGAAAATACGCAGTCGTGCGCAGAGGAACATAGAAATGATATATTTAAAAATAATAGAAAATTTTATAACAACACATACATTTATTAATAATAATACACGTGTTTTGAGAACGCCATCGTCTTATAATAAGTTTTCTTCAAGTTTGGCGCTTGGTAACTTTGATTATCAGAAATCAAACATTTCTAAAGAAGTACAATATTATTGGAAATGTATTTAGCTGCTGAGATAAACTTGTAGAGCCTTGCTCTATAATTTCCAATTCTGATAAACTACTTAATACCAGACTGTAAACTTTGTGAATGAGTAAGGAATTCGTTTTCCTGTTAACTTTTCATTATTAGTACACTTTATAATTAATTCTAATGTAGTGCAATCAGTTATTATGTGGTATTTACTCATTGTAGGGTAAAAATCTAATGAAATGGTCTCCACATATAAAAATTTTAATGATATAAACAACGTGTTTCGAACACGTAGTGTTCTTCCTCAGGCATTAACTAAAAACCTCCTTAGGTTCGTACTTTCTGCCTTATTTTATTTTATATTAATTTTTGTACTTATTTACTTTGTACTATAGATAACTCTCTGGTGTCATTGTAATTTTAGTTAATGCCTGAAGAAGAACACTACGTGTTCGAAACGCGTTGTTTATATCATTAAAATTTTTATATATGGAGACCATTTCATTAGATTTTTACCCTACAATGACTTTATATTTAATTGTTCCATCTGTTCATTAATTGGGAATATTATGATAATATAACGTGTTGAAAACAAAAATTAGTTGACATTATTTGGAAAAGTGATAATAAAGTTGTGAAGAGTACTTGTTCTATATTACAGGAGACTATGGATATCTAATGTCTTTTAAGTCATTGGTCACAAAACTCGGTGCAAAGACATTGATGTATGGAGGTCTTTGTATACCTCTTCCATCATGCCAGACTTCATAATACTCTATTACAATAAAAGCAATTGTTATACACCTACTATCAACTTGCACTTACAAAAAATTCAGTAATAAAATTCAGTAAATTCATATATAAAAATTCAGTCTCCAATTACAAAAAATTCAGTGTTCTTTAGGCTCATTTTAGTAGGGGAATAAGTAAACTTATTAATAGAATAGCTATGTCTTAGTTAAAAAATGATTTAGAAAACATACTAAATACTTTGACTATTAAACAAAAATATTGAAAAACTTTTGATAATATGACATAAAGATGTTGAAAAAAGTTGATTTTTTTAATGAAGCATGTCTATTTGATAAAGTAGAATATGATATTTAATGTATAATATCTGGGTCTTATTTTAGACTCTAGATTAACATTCAAGCAGCACCTCCATAAGAAATCCAAGATTGGAATCTACTTGATGTGCAATCTATATTCTCTTTTCGAATCAAGGAATTTTCCCGATTAGGTCAAGGACCTTGTCTATAAGGGGGTTCTTCGTTCAGCGATGACTTATGGATGCTCCATCTGGTTTAGAGCTGCACCAACGAACAAGGCGTGTATCCAGATTGTTCAAAATAAGTGTGCCCGCCTTATAGCCAGGACTCCTTGGTACGCCTGTAATGTTGATATTCACCATGATTTGAAAATTGAATCCATAGATAGCTACATCACTCGACTTACTACCAATGAAGACAACAAACTATCTACTCATCCAAACCTCCTTGTACAAACTCTAAATCCTGTCGCTAACCTTCCTCAACCTCACTGAATAATTACTTCATCCAGTGACTATCTGACTACCTTTTCAGCTCATGACTAAAAACATTGAAAACTATGACTAACAAGACCACATGACCGCGAATACGACATCATTACTGTACAGACGAACTTAATATCCGACATGAATTACTGACATTCCAAGTTATAGTAGCACAGTAATCAAGCAGTAGAAGGCCTCTGGTCTGGAACTGCTAGTTACGACGTGCACTATAGTGCGCAGTTATATTCGTTGGTCGTTGGATCTTGGGTACTTTGGAGTAATCTAAAGTGGCTAAAGGGCAGCACGTTAAACTAGTCGGCCTGATTTGATGTTTGGTGGTTATATGGCCGAAAGGCTTAGGAACACATTAAAGTCAAAACAGTTTAAAGCAATTCTATAAGGGGAAAAATGAAAGAGTAAGAATAAGGAAAATAACCAGAATAAAGTGGTAGCCTGACGTGGGGAAGGACTTTAGAAAGAGGGTTCCAAAAGAGAGCACACTATTGTGTTGCTATATCGATCCAACAAGTGAATCAAATAAATTTAAATCTGTTTATTTGTAATCTATTACAAACACAAAATTTTTTGGTTAACATTAATAAAATGTCTTGCATTAGATAATAATAAATCCTTATAGGAACAATCACAATATAATTTAGCGACTCAATCAATCAAGAAAATAATGAAATTGTTAACAAAAATAAATAAATAGTCATTTAAAGAAAAATATAATTGTTATGACATAAAGTCAAACAGGAATCTGGAGAAAGATGAAGTTATAAGAGGAAGTAGCACTTTTAATTTCAAGTAGAAAATTCAATCAACATAAACGGTTAATTATAAAGTTTATAAGTGTTCAGTTTATTTTTCAAATTCATAGATTGATTTCATTTCAAATTCTATTTTAAAAGTAAATGTTGACCTAATTAGCAGACTTAAAATACACCTGTTAAAGATTGCGCGGTAATTAGTTTTGACGTGAAGTACTGCTCTCATCAAGGACTGCTTAAAATGATTTGTTTAGTTTTTTTTCCTTAAACTAAATTGAGAACTAAAGTTTGGCATAGTCTGTTTACATCACCATCTTTGTTGATCTTATTAAACTTTGCTCCATAGATTGCTAATTTTCTTTAAAAAAAAAAAAAAAAAAAAAAAAAAGAAAGATCAATTTCTAAACTACGAGTAAATTTAAATTTCCTATAAGGAATGTTTTTCTTCTTGTCTCTCATGAAATAATTGTTTATGGTTCATTTAATTAAAGCTAATGAAAAATATTTTAAATATGTCTAAGTTTAAACGTCTTCATGTTTTTTACAAAAGATGTAAAATAATAACTAATTTTAATTTAATTGGGTATCCGTTTCTATGATTTAATTCAATAAACATATCTCAAATAATGGTGTTCCATTAGATTTTTATATATCGCTATTTGTAGGGCCAATTTAATTCACCTGCTTATATTTTATCGTAAGGAAGAAGTTGTCATTAGTAATTTTTGGATACAATCATTTGCATTATTCAAATGAACAATAAGCTCACATTTTATATAATAGTGAGATAAAAAAAATAATCAAAGCGTTGATCCACTGGCTTCATAAACAGTTTTAACCCGTGCTGAGTTTTTTTGACTATTTAACCTATGAAGAGTCATGACTAACCGTTCCATCAAAAAATTGATTACGAAATCCCTTGTTACACAAATTAAGACATATAAAGTTTAAATAAATATTTATTTTTTATAAATCTTATAGTAGCACAAGTAAATATAAATTTGCTACATTTAATGTTAAATATTCCGTTCATAATCAATACTAAGTAATTGACTATAATATCCAGACACTATTATTACACTTTTACCTGAAAAACATAAATAAGATGTAAAGAAGTAATAAATAACCATTATCTATGCAGTAATTGAGCAAAACTTTGAAGTAATTGAAAACTTATTAGAGTGATTAAATTTCTAAACAGCCATTCATTCTAATTGGTGGAATAAATAATACTACCATGCACAGGACATGCAATAGTTATAATGGTTAAGCAAAACAGTATTGCATAGGATGTTTCTCCTACAATCAAACCATAATAATAGGTCTTTTAATTTATGCTAACATTATTAAGAAGTATAACGTATTATTAAGGTACACATTTTTTAAACACACATTTGTTTTTGATATTTGAAAATTCAAAACACTTGGCTTGTCTTACCTTACGAGGATCACATTTCTCTTTGCAGATGAGAATGAATGTCAAAATATCATAAACATTTTTTTCCTTTTCCTTTATGGCCAATTATTTCATCTATATATATATATATATATATATATATATATATATATATATATATATATATAGAAAATTGTCACAATAACACGTGATATAAATATTCAGGTAACTCACCACAAATTAGAGAAGATAGTCGCTCTAAGGCCTTTCGTTTTCACGTCGTCAGAGAGCAAGTGAATACAAGTTGTAAGCAGGTTATAAATTTTGATTTAAAGAAGGAGTAAGATTGGCATCATTGACAGTATTTTTCCCTATAACTGTTGAAATAGTCTTGATTTGTTTGATAATTCCTTCAATTAGAAATTCATCTAATTTAAAAAGACCTGGACTAGTGTTGACCAAGTTCTTAGAAAAGTCTTTTATGAGGGCGCTTTCAACAATGTTTCTTCTTCTTTCACATGACATAAAAACCAACTCCTTTGCTTCTTTCCAGTTAATTATGTGATTTTTGTCTCTAATGTGTAGGAACAAGGCACTTTTATCATCTTGTCTTCTAACTGAATACTGATGTTGCTTAATCCTTGTATCCATTCCTTTTCCCGTCTGTCCAATATAAGCCAACTCGCAATCCATGCAAGGAATTCTGTATACACAACAGTTTTTTCGGCTTCTTTTAGAGTTATGGAGAAGTCTATTTGACAAATTACCACCACTACTAAATGTAACTGAGATATCTAGCTTCTTCAACAAATATGGAATGTCTTTTAAACATGGGCTGTAGGGAACCACCAGCAAATTCCTTCTTGAAAAACGTTCCTCACTTACAGATGACATCAAAGATTGTTTGGCTTTTTTCATCACGTTATCAATTAATTTTTTTGGATACATTAGAGAGGTTGAAACTTTGTAAATATATTTAATTTCTTCTTCTAAAAATGGTTCACTGCAAATTTTGAAAGCTCTCAAAAACATGCTATTAAAAACGGATTTTTTGACACTGAGGGGGTGTGCCGAGAAGAAATGAACATAAGAGGATACATTTGTAAATTTTCTGTAAATACTATAATTCAAATTATTACCACTTCGGTGCAAAAGCACATAAAATTTAAGACTTCTTTAAGAACTTGGTCAACACTAGTCCAGGCCTTTTTAAATTAGATGAATTTCTAATTGAAGGAATTATCAAACAAATCAAGACTATTTCAACAGTTATAGGGAAAAATACTGTCAATGATGCCAATCTTACTCCTTCTTTAAATCAAAATTCATAACCTGCTTACAACTTGTATTCACTTGCTCTCTGACGACGTGAAAACGAAAGGCCTTAGAGCGACTATCATCTCTAATTTGTGGTGAGTTACCTATATATATATATAGTTCAAAAATTGGATTCTTGAGATAAAAATTACACTTCAATTCATACACCAACGTTTCGCCAAAAATTGTTTCACATCCTCAAGGCTTGTTTTTGAGGAGGAAACTATTTACGGCGATTGATAACAATTTTTGGCGAAACGGCGGAGTATAAACAGGAGTGTAATTTTTTAAACTAAAAATCCTCAAGAAACCAATCTTTGAACTTTAAAAATCAGTAGTCGAGAAGTTATATACATATATTGTCAAATAAAGCTATATATTTGGCTTGTATCTGTTTTGTACATAATTTCTCTAATCTCCAGAATTCCTTCCTCATCTCTTCATTAAAACTATATTGTTTATCACTAATATTACTAGTCGACATGTTTTGAATGTACACATTCTTTATCAGAAATATAATGATAATTTTTTGTATGTCATTATCCATTCCTAGTAATGGGTTTTATGATTTCAGTCATAGTTGATTCTAACCTATTTCTCCCTTCATTATCCTTTTCAACACAGTGACGTCTTATCAGAAATAGATAGAATCGCAATTATCTCTCGAATCGAGTAACATTGGAATTGTAACCTTCCTAGAACCTTCTAACTTTTATCTGTAATTCTGAGTTTTCTATAAACTTATTTGATCGTTGTTCAATTCTAAATTTTCTGTAAAAATTAAAAGACCAAACTTGTTACCAAATTAACCTGAAGATGGCCAATATGTGGTTATTATTACTTATTCTGATAAAAATAAAATCAATATTTTATTGTTTATATGATTTGATATGAGAGACAGAATATTATTTATATGCCCCTGTCCTAATCATTGTGAGAATTAGGCCAATGATTAATGGTAAGAAAAACTAAAGCAAACAGCAGAAAGGTTGCGAAATATTTCAATTCAACAGAGACTATGTGCTGCCCACCTCAACAAATATATATTATTTATATATATATATATATATATATATATATATATATATATATATATTATTAAAGTAGACGGCAGCTTCCGCATTTACGACTTTTTTGCTCGTTTTCTCTAGTTTTCTTACTAGTTTTTTCTGGTAGGGAGTGATTTCATGGAGGAGTTGTCCCAGAGACATCAAAGAAATAATCTTTTAGCTTAATCAATAATATTATATTTTTTACACTTACAAGCTTTCGATTTTCTCATAAATCATCTTCAGGTATATATCATTATTAAACAGATTAAATTCACAGAATAAAATTTTTCTAAATGTTAAACAGACATTAAAAGGAATAAAAATTTAGATGTTAATAGAACTAGATGAACTTTGTGAAAAAACAAAACAAGTCCACTGTGACAAGTGTAAGGTTACAACTTGTCATTCACATTTCCTGGGGGTCCTGTCAATGTAGGCTTATTAAGTTTATAAGAACTATCGAAGTTCTTACAACTTGGTATTATGCCTATACAATTGGCCTGAATGTTCATAGAAGGTTGGAAGTCCTTGATGTATAAGGCCTCGAGGATATGAAGGCGGCTGGTATTATTTTCTATTCTTAAACTTGTTGTTCCTTTTTCTAACATTTCCCTCGTTAATGTTGTGTTATGTGCTTGTCTCGTATGGTTTTTCGGAGTACCTGCTGTAAGGTGGAAGGTAAGACGTCTTGATAGTCTGGTTGTGGTCATCCCGATGTACTTTGTAGGACAGGCTTCACAGTTCCCGGTATTACATGTATATTGGTACACCAAGTGACTTTTTTGCAGCACTGAGACATCTATTTGGGGGCGGTTTTTAAGGAGAAGGTTTTGAGTCTCTGTTTAATAATGATATATACCTGAAGATGATTTATGAGAAAATCGAAAGCTTGTAAGTGTAAAAAATATAATATTATTGATTAAGCTAAAAGATTATTTCTTTGATGTCTCTGGGACAACTCCTCCATGAAATCACTCCCTACCAGAAAAAACTAGTAAGAAAACTAGATAAAACGAGCAAAAAAGTCGTAAATGCGGAAGCTGCCGTCTACTTTAATAAAATATGTTTACAAGAAAATCTGCTGCCAATATACACTAATATATATATATATATATATATATATATATATATATATATTTAAGGAAGAAATTATAATCATCACAGATAAATTCACCACAATACTTCGACTTCCTCCGACATCAGGCAGAAGTCTACTCAAAAAAAAATGTCTAAAACCTCCGGGATTTGACTCCGACAAAGACCGCTTGTAACGTTTGAAAGATTTTAGTCTTTTTTCTCATTTCTTATTGTGATTTGAACATATATATATATATATATATATATAAAACGTTTAAACACAGTAATAAATTGAGAAATGGAAACTAAAGTTTATCAAAAACCCGCAACAAATTTATTCATTTATCTTCAGACACTCATAAGAAGTTGCTTAGTGCAAATGTCTCAGCGAAATTTCTGATTTTTTTTTTACCTTAAGTGAGGACGTTGATTTTAAATTCAACGGTTTATTGTAAAATATTTCTTATGAATTAATAAATTCTGGTGTAGTTTAATTATAAATATACATATAATGAACAATAAAAAAACATTTAACTACAAAACTGAGTTGAAAATTCGTAATTGTACTGTTTAACAACGCTTCATATTTTATAAGCAAGGAGACACTAGAGATACATTCTTTCTTTTATCATTAACAGAAAATATACGCTGTTTAAAGTTTTAAGTGGAGTTCGAGACAGGAAGATCAATTACTCAAAGTTACTTGGAATTTCGTCGGCATATTGTTGCTTAGTGGAAAAGACATATCATAACAATGAAATACCTTTCATAATTTGAAGGGAAATAAAACTTCTATCTAACCTGGAAATTAATCTGACCTTTACGGGTCATGTTCTGTAAAAAACCTTTGAAACTAGTGGAAGTAGGCAATTTACAGATACTATTATATTATAGAAAACTGTGTATAATAGGTTATTATACCAGGTTATTGAAAAATACGTTTTACACTTACACCAAGGGGAACAGTTTTAAGGTTGGGAAGATAAATAAGGACGCAAGTGTAGATTTTGAAGTTAAAAACCCTTAGCTTTGCATTAAAGATTTAAAAAAAACATGTATAATGTTTACAATGTTTTTAGTTTTCATATAAAGTAATATATCATTATTTTGCATTTTTTAAAGTTTCATATGGCTTCCAAAGAAAACGGTTGTAAAAAAACCAAATCTGCTTGGAATATTTGATCTTAAAAAGGAGAACATAGAATTCCTAGGTAATAATCTATATTATATTTTTGCCATGGTCGACATTTTTTTTTATGTTTTAAGTATCCATATAACGATCTCTAACCGTCGCTTTGCAAGTGCGCTTGGTGTCCCTATCTCTTCTTTCCTGAGAGGATTCAACCGAAATTAGAGACTGTAATTGCATTTGTTCCTTTACTCTGTATTATCGTTTACTGCAAAACGTTTCTTGTTCTTTATGAACCGTTTTTTTGTTCATAATATATATACATATTATTACAGGTTGGAGACCGTCTCTGAACCAGTGCGCTTAGTTTCCCTCTCTTATCTGTCCTGAAGACGGTTCAAACCGAAAATTAGAGATTGTGAGTGTGTGCTTTTGATTTCCCTATGTTTCGTTTTCTACAATGAACTATACTTGTCCATTTCGGATTGTATTTCCAACGAAAAGTATATATATATATATATATATATATATATATTCTGGAGGCCAGTAGCAGTTTGCTTCTCAACGCGAGTACTTCGCACTTCTTCCCGATGACGACGGATGTCGAAATATCGAAGTGAGTTTTGAAGTGTCTTTTTGTGTTCTTTTCTCTGTGTTAAAGTATATATATATATATATATATATATATATATATATATAAAATAAATTCAAAACGAAGGAAACACACAGAAAGACACAGACATAACTCACATCGATAGTTCGACCATCGTCGTCATCAGGAGGTGCGAAGAGCGAAGAGTCCCGCAGGAAGGTAGGGCGGCGACTCTGTGTGTTTCCTTCGTTTTGAATTTATTTTATTTAAAAAAGTCCGCTGGACCGTTTCTTTTAATTGTGAGTAATATATATATATATATATATATAGGAGAAAATTGTAAAATTGATAATTGTTTTAATATATTTTATAATCGGGAGAAGACCAGAATGGAAGAAGCTGGAAGGGTGTATTCCGATCTGATGGTGAAAACCTGAGTGTCAGTATTATTTTACCTACCAAATTATAATTATTTGTTCCTGACGACAACTGTCTAAATGTTGAAGGGACTTATCAGTTTTTCCTGGCCATAATAATTCCTTGCAATGATTGCTTGAGGTTTACATCTTTTGTAGAAGTATATATACAGATATTTTTTTCATATATATTTACATTAACATTAAGTTTGAATTAATAATGAGAAAGTCAGTATTTAAAGCAATACGTTACACCGAAAAACTGACTAAACTTGTATCTAGTAGGTTTTGTTCTATGTGTATCAATATTAAAATGCATATGTAATGAACATATAATTTTTGCATTAACTAATTTTAAGAAATTTAATGTAAATTTGTTATTTGTAAAGGACTATAATAATTTGTTTGATCATCACAAGAACAAGTGATGGATGTAATCTAGAAGGTTACTACTGGGAGCAGGTAGCACGAAGAACTTTAAGATGACCGACTTGAAGCCTCATGAGTTTAGACTAGTAATGTTACAGGATACCTCTTCAGGTCCCTGTCTGGTCTACTACAGTTAACTAGTCTGATAGAATACACTCAAACTAAACCCATTGTTAGAGTTTAGGTGTGGTTAAAAAAACACTCATTCAAATTTACCATCTAACTGAAGTATCGAATTTGACATAGAAGTTTAAAACTTTACATTAAATATATAAAAGCAGTTCAAATCAGTCTTGTTTAAAAAAAAATGAAAGAAAAAAACACTAAATCTTAGTTTGGATAAAAAAAGCTTCATATCCTTTGAAAACAAGAACTAACTACAATCGAAATTGTTGTTAAAATTTAATGTGTACTTCAGAGTTAAATGTTTCATTTATGACTTGAATTCAGTTCAATTCCATTGCTATAATTCCTATAAGACTTAAATAGGAATAAAAAAACTTGACGCCATAGTCAAAAATTAGTAGCCAATGAATTTCTGGAGAGTTTAGAAAAGGTATTGTAGATTATCAGAACTTAGAACGGCAGATCGTATCTGAGCTAATTATCTGGTTATTTTTAGATAGTCGGAGAGTTTTTGGTGATGTATACAAGGAGATACTTGAAAGCTTTTAATTTATCTTCTCTGGTGGATTAGAAGAAAATAATGAGATACGCATCCCGGAAGGTAAGCAGAAACTGGTATATCTTTGTCATTATCACGGTGTGGTCGAAAGGCCAAGGAACGTGGAATAAAACAAACAAGTATATCTTTGTCAGAGATAGTTCTTTAGTGTTGCTACCACACAAATTGAAGTGACACAAGGAACAATAATATATAAATATACATGGTGACTTAATTAAATTTAAAAGAACAAAGAAATAGAAAAAATGATAGATATAAAATACATTCAATGATAAAACCACAATATGAAATGGGAAAACAAGACTATGATCTTTCAACCGTAACAAGCGGTCTTCGTCAGAGTTAAAAACCCAACACTGTTTAAAACCTTAGTCTTGTGTGTCCCATTTCACATTGCTGTATGATCATTGATTGTTATTTCACGTGTTTATATGAAATATTTTTATAAAATACATACGAAAAACAATTTTTTTTTTTTAGAAACGCTCAAAAATAAAATAATTTTTTTTTTAAACATCTGAATAATGACATTTTGAAATTTATTAGATTTTAAACCATAAATGAACAGATTTTTACAAAAAAAATTCAAAATGCTATGATTCAATTAATTTTTTTTTTCTATGATGCATATTAAAAACTTTTTTCAACTATATTTTTACATTAGTGTTTTAATTGAAATTGATAAAAAAAAGTGTTATAATTAAACAAAAAAAAATAAGATTGGAGAAAAGTAGAGTCTTATAGGATTTTTATCGCTGAATTGATTTACAATGGAATCAGCTGTGCTAGGAGAAACTAAATTAGTCAAATAAAGACGAGCTCGTCAGTGCTACGGGAAGACAGCCTGCAGCCCATGCAAATTAGGGCCCTTATGCCTTGTTCATTCATCGATTCCTTCTTTATCTGGCCTCTGTATTGTAACTAATTCAGATAAAGCGGAAATTTGAAACGTTTTTATTGAAGCACCTAATTGGATACTTTCTTGATTTTACGTTTGATTTACTCCGAATAGCAAGAGTAAAAAAAAATACATTTAAGCGATAATATTAACATTAAAGTTTTTCTTTAGAAACAGATAATAGTTCCTTACTTTTGTAAATTTAGTTTAATTGTTTAAAGTTGATTTATGCAAATATTACAACAAATTAATTGCAGATGCAGCAGCAGCAAGTTAAGTGACGACCTTCGTCGTCATCAGGAGGTCGAAATATCGATGTGAGTTATGTATGTCTGTGTGTTTCTGTGTGTTTCCTTCGTTTTGAATTTATTTTATTTAAAAAAGTCCGCTGGACCGTTTTTTGAATTATATATATATATATATATATATATATAAAGATTTCACATAAACACGTGAAACAACAATCGATGATCAAACCACAATAAGAAATGGGAAAATAAGACTAAGATCTTTCAACCGTAACAAGCGGTCTTCGTCAGAGTCAAAAACCCAACTGATTCAGTTGGGTTTTTGACTCTGACGAAGACCGCTTGTTACGGTTGAAAGATCTTAGTCTTATTTTCCCATTTGTTATTGTGGTTTGATCATTGATATATATAGATAGATAGATAGCTTCAGCTACTCAAAGAGACTACTTCTACCCGATGACGACGACTGTCGAAATTCGTTGTGAGTCTTTTTTGTGTGTGTCTTTATTGGTTTTTCTCTTTTCTGTGTGAACTATATATATATATATATATATATATATATATATATATATATATATATATATATATTAATATAATATATAATACAATAAGAGACAGTTTGTCATTTTTAGTTTTACCATCATCAGGAGAAAAGAGAGTATATGCACATGTTTTCTTTCATCAAAATACAAAAAAAAAAAAATGAATAGATGGTTTGTGGTGATGGTGAAATGGTTTAAAAAGTGATAAACGGTTCTTCATGAATTTTCATGCTTTAGTTCTAGTAATACAACAAATATTCTTATTGAATTAAACCAGAGATAAAATAAATATAGTTTTTATAGAATAAGAAAAAAACGCTTCAAATTATATTTCCTTAGTTTGACTTGTTGGAAAGAGCTTTGTATTAGTTTCTAACTCAATAATATCAGAAATACATAAATAAATATTTATGAGTAGTGTCTGCAAATACACCCAGACAATTATTTCACAACAAAGTTAATGTTTGGAAAGAGGAATAGAAGTGAAATAAATGTATAAAGTGTTTAATAGGTTAAAGTAATTGAGGTTGATAATAATTAATAGAGTAGAAGAGACAAAAGATTGGTTCCCTTTTCTTTTTAATGGAACTAGTGTTCCATAAGAAGTAGTAGTTAATGATTAAAAGAAGCTTGAATAGGACTGAGAGGTTGCGATAGCAGAGGTGCTGCGATGCAATCCAACCTAGTCAATCCGGTAGCAGGCAATTTCCTCTGGGAGAGTTCAATCGAGGATGTCAAATCCCTTCAATAGATATCGGCCTCGCTCTTCTTGAAGCTTCTGATTGGAAAGTAGACATCAAATCAACTCTTAGATCCATCCCAAATAAACTTAAAAACCTTTGAAATTTTCAATAAATAATATTTGGATTTCATTCTTAATAAAATATATTTGTAATAAATTTTGTCTCCTTTGAGAAAATTCCCAAAAATGTATTCCATTAATATAAATTTTTGCCTAATAGAGAAGATACATTTAAAGTAAAAAAATCCATATAGAGGAGAAAGTGATCTATTATTTCCATAGAAATTAATAGAGAAATTGAAACATTTTTTTGATGTTTCTTGGAAACATTGAATTCATTTGATAGCTACGAGGTATATATTTTGAAATATATATTTCGTATATATTTTTGAAATATAGCTATCAAAAAATTTGATATCTATGTTTCCCTTTGCTTTAATTAGAATATAATGCTTTCATTTTTGTGGATTATTAACTTTATATTCCATTTTTGACTAAATTTGATTGTTCTACATTATTAATATCCTTTCAGTCATAAAAAGATATTATTTGCAATAATAAAATGAACCATACCTTTCTCTTTCTTTAACTACTACACATACTGGAATATTTAAAACTATTACTATCAAATAAAATTAATGAAAAATTAATAAATATGACTGATTTATTAAGATATTGTTGTGGTAAACGTTTTGATTAAATTGTTCATTTGAGAAGAATACGTGCAATAAAGTGTTGACAAATCATAAATATTAGAAGAATTGATTATTGTAATTTATAAAGAGTTTGAAAATTCTAAGCCTATTTAAAATATCTTAAGACAGTCTTCGTTCTATTTCAGTGATACTCTTTATATGAAAATTTAAAGAAATTACAATTACTGACCATAATATAATTTCTGGTTTTGTAGAGAGTTACAAAGTTTTATTTATTTATTCTTGCTATTTATACAGTCAAACATTTTTTAATTATTGTTTATAATATAAAAATATTATTGATTAAACAAAGCGTACTGAAGATGTACGTCGTTTTCTTGGGATAAAAATGCGATAGTGGAATATGCCAAAAACTGAACTAATAAAAATAATTTTAAGTTGATTACAGGTATTGAGATTTTTCAGGTTAATATTCCGCACTTTCTCACTAGAGTTGATTTACCTCCAGGAAAACACTACATGTTTAAAACACGTTGCTTTACTTATAAAACTATTTGAATAGAAACATTCTGTATCATTTCAAAGAATGATTTTTGGCAACAGAAGCTTAGTTTTAAAATAGCAATAAATATTACAATTAAAAGAATCCAACTATTGATGGCTCACAAAATCATGCAGTATTCCTTAATTTTTTTTGCACCAATCAATGTTATTTGCAATCTAGCTATTTGCACGCTCAGACTTATATAACAAGACGAGAAATCTATGTTATGTAAGTAAATGTATTTATCACATTTTTATCTTTGTATAATTTTAATTAAAGAAGTTAGTCTCACAAATTTTTTTCATAGGTACCATTTGTAATTTAATACTCGTAGCTTAGAAAATGACTAATATCGCTATCATTTACTTACTAAAAGTTGGGTTTTTGACTCTGACGAAGACCGCTTGTTACTGTTGAAAGATCTTACTCTTGTTTTCCCATTTCTTATTGTGGTTTGATCATATATATATATATATATATATATATATATATATATTAGTATAAGTTAGCAGCAGATTCTCATTTAAACATATTTGATTAAAATAAACGGCAGATTCCGCATTCACGACTTTAATACTCATCCTTTCCAGTCTCCTGACTATTTCTCTTTGAGTGCAGGGAAGTTTCCACAAAAGTTGTCCTAATGACATCTTATAACACTTTAGGCACTCGGTACTGTTTAAAAACACTTCAGTAAAAATGTTGTATTGATATAAAAATGACTAACTAGCTTTCAATTTTCATAAATCACCATCAGGTTTATAATATAATATAGTATAATCAGGATATAGTAATAATAAACTGTAATTGTTATTGTAACTTAGTTTATGATTACTATATCCTGATTATACTATATTAAACTATAAACCTGATGATGATTTATGAAAATCGAAAGCTAGTTAGTCATTTTTATATCAATACAACATTTTTTCTGAAGTGTTTTTAAACAGTACCGAGTGCCTAAAGTGTTATAAGATGTCATTAGGACAACTTTTGTGGAAACTTTTGTTCCCTCCACTCAAAGAGAAATAGTCAGGAGACTGAAAAGGACGAGTATTAAAGTCGTGAATGCGGAAGCTGCCGTTTATTTCAATCAAATATATATATATATATATATATATATATATGTATATTCATAAAAGTATCTACCGTGGGATAGAAACAAAACTAAAGTTTATCGGGACTCTGTCAGTTCCGAGTCCCGAACTGTCTGAATCCCGATAAACTTTAGTTTTGTATATATATATTTAATTCTTTCCAAGCCCCTCCTGATAACGAATTATTGTTCAAAACATCGACAGTAATGATTTTTGCTTTTTTTTAAGATGGTCCTAACGAATAATATGGTCGTTTTACAGATATCACTAAAAAGTTAATTTAATCAGTTATAAATAAAACAAATGAATGAATCACTTATAAAGTTAATCCCAATATCAAAGTAGTTCTTATTACAAGTGTTTCAAATATTAACAATATTTTTTTAATATATAAATATGTTGAATTAAATGTTTCATTATAAAATGCTTAAACTTTATTTTGAAAATATGAGGGACTGTTAAGAAGAATTTGTTGTACTAATTGTTACATATGTTGTTCGAATTGTCATGAAATTTAATTATCATAGCTTGTATGAGGTGATGTGTTGGTTTTATAATATTTGTAGTACTACCTCAGTGTACCAGTATATTTTATTTAAATGCTTAATTGGTATATTTGTATTGACATCGTGTATTTGATTATTTGTAATAAATATTTAATCGTTATTTTTTAACATAATATTATTAAAAATATTTATTATTTTGTTGTGTAGTATAAATTTCATAATGATTTCATTTCCAAGTTATATCTTTAACTGGTTATGTTTTCCCTCAAATGCGTCAAAAATTTGACCATTTCAAACATCTTATGCTAGTAGAAAATAAAAAAAAAATATCACCAAACTGTCAAGTAGAAAAGAAGTAGGATATTTTAAAAGTCAGTAAGAGGGTGTGAAAGGCGTATTTTAAGGGAGAAGGGTTGGCCTGTCCTAGATCTAAGCCTCAATGTCCATACTACCCCCTAAGGGCTTGACACCCTCGCAAAAACATATAAGTCAATAACTTTACAAATGTGAAACATCTATGTCACACTAGCAACTACTTTATCAATGACAACAATCTTTAAAAGTTTTCTATCAGATATATTTATATTTTTTTTATTCGATGTAGCTGTATAAATATTAATATAAAAATAACTATTATAATTAAAAAAAATTAATATCGTTATTTTCTAGATTATTTAATACTTTAAATTGTTTCACAAAGTTCCAAGAACAAATCAATTGAAAAATAAATTATTGACTTTAATTTAATAAAATGAGATTATTAATTATTCACATTTTATCCTACCATGATGAAATCTTGGACCGATTACCATTACTAATAACTACTTAATAGTTTCAATTTAAGCCATTTCAAGAACAAGGTTAGTACAAATTCATGTGAAACAGATAAAACGGTTATGAAATTGTAATGTAATTCATTCATGTTTTTATAATAAAAATAAATAACATGATTGAAATATATTCAATAGCTAACCATGATACAAATTTGAAATATCATACATAAAAGAGCAAGTGAAATGCAGAAACAGGATAACTCCTTGTAACATACCTCCTTGAATGAGGAATGTGGAAAGTGGAATACCTCCTTGTAAAATCACTTTTGAAGAGGAACGTGGAAACGGGAATACTTCCTTATAACATCTTCTTTAAAAGGAATTGGATAACGGGAATAACTCCTTGTAACATACTTTCTTGTAAAAGGAATGTAAAAATTGCGTAGAAACCTCTATTTAACACATCTTTTTTGAGAGGAAGTAGGAACGGAAATACTTCCTTATAGTGTCTCATTTTAAGAAGAAATAGAAAACGGAATAACACCTTGTAACATATCTCCTTGTAAAAACAAAGAAGAAACCAGAATACCTCCTTTTAAGAGGAATTTAGAAATGGAACTACCTTCATTTAACATTTATTTTCTAGAAGTATTTGGAAACAAGATTAATTTTTCTTGTGATATAACTCTTTGTAAGAGAATTTTGAAATAGGACTACCTCCTGCTAACAACTCTTTTTAATAGAGATGCAGAAACGGAAATACCTCCTTGTAACATCTCTTTTTTAGTATACTGTGTAAACTCATTGTAATATGGCTCCTTATTAGAAGAATCTTGAAACGAGAATACCTTCTTGTGAGAGGAATATAGAAACGGGAATACTTCCTTTCAAGCAAACATGTATTCCTGACGTTACATAACTTATTTGATTTGTTTGCAAAAATAATTTGTTATACTTTTTGCACTTTAATTTAAAGTAAAAATTCAAATGCATCAAAACGCTGTTTTAAAACAGTTTTGTATTGTAACTATCCATAAGTTCCAAATAATATGTAAATACCCTCTGATGCACAACCGCTGTTGTAAGCAACACTCAAACAAGAATGTTTGTTTACCTTTCTTCCTAAGACAAGGCGGTATTCACCATAAATAATGGAATAAATATATATTTTTGTATCAATAAGTAAAGTGTTATATATTGGAGGAAAGAAAACAGCAATTTTTTTTTAATTTTGCGTAAAATATAATACAAGATTTGCTATGAAACAACGTATTCAAATCGAGATAATTGTTACTAAAACATGGCAAAATGATTCTAGTTAATAATGGACTGAAAAGAATCGAATAATTAATAGTTATATTATAAAAGAAAATTGACTCACTGAAATAGAGACCAAATGGTAGTTGATTGACGATAGAAGCACTCTGGAGTTCGAGGAGAATGTAAATTTAGTTATTGTTGTTAGTGACTTCTGAGCTCTTAGTATCGCTTATTGTTGATTATTAGAGCATACACCTCTCTAGAAATGTGCTATTTGGTAAAAGACAAACCTCTGATATTATTGCTTTTGTAACAGAAAGAAAACAACATTCTGAGAAAAACAAAAGCATTAATAAATCAATAATTTATTTAAGTTAAATGCACGATTCAATAAATTGATTTTTTCTTGACACCAACTAACTTTAAATGCTTTAATATTAAAATGTATGAAGGTTAAGGGAAATTAAAATGATTTACAAAAATATATATATTCGTATATGAGGGCAGCAAATCTTCACGTAGGCATATTTCGTTAAAACGTACCGCAGCGTCGGCATTCACTACCTTCAAACTCAGCTGTTCTAGTCTCCTGACAATCCTACGGCTAGGGGTAGGTAACTCCCAAATGAGTTGTCCAAAGGACATTAAGAAACTTTTTAAAACACTGTAATAGCATTAACACTTTAACATTATTTAAACTGTTAATGTTGTTAAAGTGTTTTAAAACATTGAAAAATCAATGTTGTTAAGAAATATTATTGAATCGTTCTCATTAAATTTAATAGATCAAGTATTATAAACATTAGTAACGGTCTCTTCAAACTTGATACTTTCGTTACGAGTGCAATAGCCTCTTCTAAGAGGGTTGACAGCTAGCAGATAGTGTTTTACTCTTTCTTACTGTACTCTATTGTTTTCCCAAACATCCCTTTCTGGACATTAGCCCTTTCCTCCGCTTTCACCCTTTTAAAATACCACTCTTCCCTCCCACTCTTCTCAACCCCTCACCAGATGTTTTCTGTATTTCGACCGTTATGGCGGTCGTTCTAAGGAAAAAAAAGTGAATTGACGGAGGGATGACAGTCAACTAAAGAACTCACTGGGTGAGAGGAAAAGCTGCTGGGGTCTGCTCCTGGCTTAACCTCAACCGTTAATTGTTCTTTTATTTATTTTAGACTCGTAATTAATCTTACTATTTTTACTTTTAATTAGGATTTTTACAATTTGTTTATGTTTTTTTATATTAATTTTTATTACTAATTAGTTATTTTTTATCATTTGCGTTATCTATACTTTTCTCCTCTCCCACCGTTTAAATCCCTCCACGGGACGACGTACTCAGATTTATTTACTTCCTGCGTGAATAAATCAAACGACATAATGGCCACTGAAGCCAAGATCTACCAGTCCAGAGGCGAGTATGTTGCCACTGGGCCACCCTACCCCCATAATTCTGAAAACAAGTCATATCTAATTATTGAAGTTAGTTTTGTGTGTGGCTGTAAGTATTATTTTACTTATTTACTATGGTTGCTGTCCAGTTACACAATTCCCTTTGATTTGATTGTTAAATATAATAAAAAAACATTAATGAAATATAGTTCATTTTAAACTTACGTAAATGTATAACAATATTACTTCCGCATTGCTTCATTCACATACCTG
This sequence comes from Hermatobates lingyangjiaoensis, assembly GCA_026182355.1. NCBI lineage: Eukaryota > Metazoa > Arthropoda > Insecta > Hemiptera > Hermatobatidae > Hermatobates > Hermatobates lingyangjiaoensis. Next base: position 1,868,156 of record JAPFBL010001921.1, on the reverse strand, counting down.
AAAAAAAAAACAGTATAAATTTTGCAATCTGTAAATCATGTAATGACTACAATATGACGTAATAAGGTCAAGAAGAGAGTGAAAAAAAATCAATGTGTATTAAAACATACATTAGAAATAAGAAGGGAGAAATATAAGAACATTTTTCCACAATAAGAAGTGGGAAAAATGACTAAGATCTTTCAACCGTAAAAGCGGTCTTGATCAGAGTCAGAGTTCGGTTTTTGACTCAGAGCATGCTGCCTCTGAATTGATTAATGTCAAGCTTAATAACATTAGGTCAATTTTCATATCATTCAAATACTCTACCTTACATCGACTCATCTTTAAAGGGTGCTAAAAAGAGTCACTCCAATGTTTCAACAAAATTCCGTCCAATGTAAATGATTGGACTCTCTTCCCAGGCTTACTCGTAATCATGACTAAATACAGTTTTTTTCTAATCGTAATAACGTAGACAATATGTGAATATGAAACTCTCCCAGGGACTGGAGTACAGTGGATTTGATAAAATCTCCTGCAAATTATTTTTATTTTTCTAGATACTTACTCTTAGCTTGTTTGCTATGTATATCTTTTTATTTAGTCTCTACCTTTTATTTACTATTACAGATATGGTTCTTTGAATTGTATTTATTTTTTTTCTCTATTATTATTTATGATTAATTCAAATTGTTTTTATTGCTTATAACATTTTACATAATTTATATACTTTTCCTATATTTTTTGTATTTCTTATATTTTTGACACTAATCTCCATTTTCAATATATATATATTTCTCTTTCAAATAAATTTTTCTCGAATTCTCTTTGATTCTTTTACATTTACCCAACTCGTACTGTTATCTGAATTTCTGTTTATATCTTCTCTGAATTCTATTACCACGCTGGCGGTAATGTCCAAAACGGAAGACGGATTGCACAAAAATTTGACTTTGTAAATGTGTTTCTTTACTATATGTGTTAATCTTCTTGTATTTTGAACTCATAAATATGAATGTATTTAGGCAGCAAGTCCTCTTCTAAGCATGTATTATTGACTTTGATAGCAGTTTCTGCATTCACGATTTTCCTACTTATAGCTTTCTGCATTCACGATTTTCCTACTTATAGTCAATAATACATGCTAGAAAGAGGACTTGCTGCCGAAATACACTAATATAAGAACTCACGACCCAGTAGCTCGCCAAACCAGAGAAATGTTGAAGTATAGACGTCAACTGGTTAAAGGACAGCTAGCTTTCTATCAAGTATATATATATGCTTGACACGTTATTGAGCTCTTTAATTTTTTTTCTATATTAAATAAAGCTAAAATGCACTTTCAAATCCTTTTGCAAATGAAATTATAGACTAAAGCTTAGCAAACTCAAAAAAATAACAACATGAATGATTCGTTATAATTAATAAATATATTTACTTGCATGATTAAATTTGACTGATGTGGAAATTTAATTTTACAAGAGAGCTGTATGACAAGGGCTTTGGTTTGATGGGTGGTATTATAACCACTAATATCGTGCACCATGGGAACACCTGATCTTCGAAAACATTGATTAGGGGTGTTCTGTATGTTAAACTAGATATTACACTCACTCAAAATATACGCCTTACTATATTATATAATGACTATTATAGAATATATCTCTATTTAATTATCAAAGTAGAGACCACAAACACTCTATTATATTTGTATTTTCAACAAACTAAAAAGACATTTCGAATCTCTAAAAAAGGTTTGTCTTCTTTTAAAATTCTATTAAATAATTTTTAAAAGTAGAGAAAATAACAAGTTTAACCACAGAGTATTGTTTTTATTTTTATTTTTATTATTTGAGGGTGACTATAGCACTGCGTCTAAATGAACTAGATGAACTAGAGAATAACCAATCTTTGTAAATATTATTATTATCATTTGAGTGACTATATCATAGTGTCTTAAAACGTATTGTACTTCCCTCTTCTGTACTAAAGTACCCCAGCAATTAGCTTGAACGCCTCCAAGAAGCTTTTTGGATGGAAACTCCAAGAACTTTTGTTGGGTTCTGTTTTTGTTGTAAAAGTTTTACTATGGTTTGTTGAGTGTCCCGAAGCACCTGTCTCTCTGCAGCAAAGTTGCCTTACAAGTTATCAGCAGGTGTGCTGCTGAATCTGCACAAACCATCATTGATAATGTCCATTCAGGCTCCCCATGTTTCGGGAGAAAGTACTTCCTTTCTCCTTCTTCGGGATGGTCTTCTTCAATTCTTCGATGGCACGGATCGCATAAAACATTAGATTGGGGCTAGGTTTTGTTTTTCTTTTTTTATACATCTTAAGATAATAGAATTGTCTTAAAAATTGTCTTGTTATTGACTTTATAACAGGCCATAGACAGTCAGAGTAAATAACAATGATGTATCAGCGGTATAAGTAACTAATGGAAACTAGACTCTGCAAGGAAGATATGATATTACAAGCCTTCTACGAGAAAACGAGTGACTTCCCAGTACACAGTTTATCGATCACATATCAAGCTACACTCAATAAACTGTACAACAAAACCAGACTTTCTATAGTATTTATCAGAATTGATTGTAGCTGTAGGTATGATACTTACTGAGTACCATCAAAGTTATTCCCCATCGATTTGGTTGGTAGTCAACAAATTAGAGAATCCAAAGGGTTATTTGGCATTCTCTAGATAAAAGTAACACTTGAGTAAGTACATGGTAGTGAAAACAGCCATTTATTGACAAAGGGTACAACACGAGGCTAGAATACGTCAGAATGCAGTCGGTCGTGACTAATCCTCAATCAGTACTGGACAACAGTCGAGTGTTTGGAAATCTACTCAAGCTAACCGCAAACCAAAACCAGCGATAGATGCCCAAGGCACGTTTATTACTGATCAATAACTCTGCCCCATGTATACGAGTGCATTTTATAAAATAAAAAAAAGGTAAAAAAAAATTAAATGACCTACACACAACTTCACTATAAGTAAACGCTATATGAAAATCTCTTAAAATCAGTTCAGTTTTGGTTTTCTTTGAAAGTATCTGTTGGATAGCCGTAAACTTAAACCCTGCGGTAAACTATCACACAAGTTATAGATAACCAATTTAATCATTTCATGATTTTTACTGTGGCTATGTCCATTTTCCTAGTAATAACAAACTTGAAACTTTTGATCTATGATAATTTGACGTGTTATTGCTATTATTACATTTAACACCTAAGCCAATAAATCTGGCATATTACTTTTCTAGTTTTATTTCTTATCAAAAAAAAGAATAAATATTTCAGTATAGTATAAATATTTTAGTTTTAGAATAGTATTTTGTAATGCCAAAGTCTTCAAATTGCAGTTGGGTCGGTTCTGTTCTTACACTATTCTTGTGTTATATTGTTGCTATCTATTCTATAGTTCTAAGATTGAAACATCTATATATTAGTTTTGATTCACTTGAATCGAAGTCTTGCTATCAAAAGCTCATTCAATAATCAAGAAGGCTCAGAGTGAATATTTTAAGTTTTAAGAAATTTTCTATTTTATTTAGATAAAGTCTCATGATTTACAACAGTTATTTGTGCGTTGTCTCACATGAAAGTTGTTATTTGACCGAGTCTTCTTGTATTACCAATGTAAAGCCTAACGGTTCTATTTATAGTTTAGTATTTGTATCGGGGCGTATTTTAGGTAAACTATTAATTTCATAATCCAAACAGTGTTACCTGAAACTGATACAATTTTAGATAGTTACCCAACCAATATTGACGGGGGGTTACACCAACCAACTATTCACACAGAAGTCATAAAAAAACGTCAAAAAAGAACATTAAAACTTCAAAAGATGTAAAACTTCAATTTTTTTCCATTTATATCCCTTCCAAAGATTGAAGTAATATATGATTCACCTATGTGAATCATATATTACGTAAGGTAATATATGATTACATCTAAATATATTACCTAAATTACATCTAAAGATGTAATTTAGAAAACCACATCTTTACAGAATTCCTTTAAAATTAAAATATCTTTATATTTTAAAGTTATATATCAATTAAATTTATTCTTGACAATACATATCACAAAAAAGAAGGCATGTGTTAAATAATATCTTTAAAAAAATAGTAATAACTTGTTAGTTTTTTAACTCGTTTGTTAATTGTGTGGTATTTACTCATACTGGAGTAAATGAATAATACAATTTTGTGTCCACACAAAAATTTTTTTAATTTCAAGCTATATGTTTCGAACACTTTATTTTCATCGTCAGGTAAACATCTACAATATAGATTATAAATTAGAAGTTACAAAAATAAACCGGAATTATATACAATATAATAAAAAAAAAAAAAATGAATGACATACTGAATGGAAGATATGGAGGACCGACAATTTTCGAACGTTCACTGAAAGAAATTTAGGTCATGTAGGGTAGAGTGAGGAGTAGTTAAAAGATAAGATGAGAAAGACGTTGGGTATGCTTACAAACAGTGAAGTACTACAAAACTGCTTCATCAAAGCATGCCAGAACACACTCTCTATGTAGAAGAAAGAGTCCTTCTTGTTGAGTTGACCACAAGAAATTTCTTCTTATAGAAAAAATATGAGAAAATGTTACAGCTCGGGCTTTGCTCACTGAGAGCAAAAGATAATATATTAATTTCAAAAGAATGTTGACAGTTGTCTGTCCTTCACTCATTCCATTCGGTTTGTCATTCATTTTTCATTGTATTGAATCGTATATAATTCCGGTTGATTATTGTAAGTTTTAATTTATAAATTGTATTGTAGATGTTTACCTGACGATACGAATGTTCGAAACACGTAGTTTGACTTAAATAACTTCTCTTCTGTTGAGATTTTGTATTATCTATTTACTCCAATCAGGTATTTTAGACTTTTGTTTTACCCTGTACTTGTTATGCTTTACTTATTTGTATTGTTACTTATTATGCTTCTTGTTTTTTGTATCCTTGAATATTCTGTGGAGATATCCTTACAGAGTTACTTTGCAGTTAACTAATCTTTTAAATTGTTTTTTATCCTTAGTAATTAATAAAACAAATTATATTATAAACACATCTGTTTTATAAAAAACAATAACACAGCCTTTTTTATTTTTTTTTTTACTTTGTTTGCGTTTGTTTCTTGTGTTTTCTGTTAGTTTTTAATCTGCGAAGGTCTTTGTTTTCAGAGATTTGTTCATGGTAGCATTTGTTTTTTTAAATAAATTATTTTTAGCCTTAAAGATGTCAAACAATTTTCGACAAAACGTCTGTATGTAATCTGTAGTAATTAATTTTTATCTTTGATCCTCCAAAATATATTGAAAAATGGTAATATATATTTAATATTTATTACTACTTTAAGTATTGTACCAGTAATGGTAATAGTAATATGTACATCAATGGTAATATGTACCAATACGTATAATTGGTTTGTAGAATATATTACTCAGATAGACTGATCACAATGAATATTTTGTTCCGATATATATATATATATATATATATAAACTTTAACACATAGGAAAGAACCCAGAAAGCCACTACAGAACTCACTTCGACATTTCGACATCCGTCTTCATCGGGAAGAAGTGCGAATTACTCGAATTGAGAAGTAAACTGCTACTGGCCTCCAGAGTAACTCGTGGAACCACCGCAATGCTGCCCCCCAACGGAGGAGAGGAAAATTAGAAATCCCTCCAATATTTATTTATAAAACAAGATAAAAAGTATATAATACGAAATAATAATGAAGACAACATGTGTAATCTATAAGGGAACACATTGTAAATATACGGTCCTGATGCAGGGTTACTGTGTTGGGAAAAAAAAAAAAAAAAAAATGAAGACAACAGTAGAATGCAAATAAAATTTTAAAAAAAAGTATAAATAATGAGGGGAAAACAAATAGATAATAATAATAATTAACGGTATATATATATATATATATATATATATATATATATATATATATATATATATATATATATATATTTATAAGTAACTGCTCAATTGAGTAAATTCAAAAAAAATAGTTTTCATTAATATATTCTAACTAGAAAAAATATTACTATAATAAAAAATAATTAAAATCAGAATATACATTTAAAGAAAAATGTTCTATTTTTTATATTTTATGTAGAGTTTATTTTTTTAATAACTACAAAATTTAGTTATGTTATATTAAATTCAAACGCATTTTATTGAAAATATAAATATTAGTTTTATTTTATTTTATTAAGACAAATATTGCAGCGAAATTAATAATTCTTCAATATCAATCTAATCAAGGTTAAGAGGATGAAAAAAATGGAAAATTTCTGTTAGTTTCAGGCTTTCGATTTATAGAAGGTAGCAAAGGAAGAAGAAAAAAAAATCTGATATAAATTGATCTATGAGTATAGGGAGGACTTCGTGCCTGGAGAACAGGGGTGCGGTCCTTAGGCGAGGACTAAAGAGGCCCATTAGGGAGTTATCACGTACCGACCAGCTCTTCCATTGTTATCCAAGAACATAAACTCCTGTCCTCTTCACTTGAGCTATCCTAACCATAAGAACAGTTTTTTCTCAATAACTAGGTCATTTGATCTAAGGAAATAAACGATATATTTCTCAAAAACAAATGTATTTTTGATAGACCAAGTTAGATATTGTTTCTGAACCTCATATTCATAGTAATAAAATTCAATGATATAATCGCTGTGTTTATTATTAAGGTTGGATTTATGTAAAGGTGAAACCAAAGTAGCATCTATAAATAGTGATTAACAAACTTTTTTTGAACTTCAAAAAATAAAATATATATAAAAATAAAAAAAATGTTGAACTAATTAAATATTTAAACTAACATGATGCGTAATCTATGAAGTAGTTTGCATTAACTTATGCTCTAAGCAAGTCCATTTGCTGGAATATCTAGGAATTGATTTCATTGTTAATTAGTTTTAACGTTGATACTGATTGCATTTTGCTAATTATTGTGAACATGTAATTGGATATATGTTTGGAATAATTGGCGAATGCTTGGAAATTTGTTTGCTATTTACAGCTGGGACTCAACAATGAAATGAAACAATATATACTTGATTGGGTTTAAATCTCTCATTTATTGTGAACCTTTTGTATCAGTTACATTCATTAGAAATATTTATCAGTTCTGTTCTGACAAACATTTTTAATTCATTATTTCTAAAAAATCGAAACTAGCAACTCTCCACTTTTTTGAAAAATCTGGAGTGACCGATACTCAACTTTACTGTAAGAAAAATATTATCAAAATGTTTATCATGATAATGATTTTTGTCGCCATGAAAAATTTTACATTCATAAGTCAAAATTTCTAAACCATAAAAAGATACTTTTTTATTCTTTTGAAAATTCGAAACATTCTTCATTTATTTTTTTCCTGATTAGATAAATAATGTTTATCTAATGAATGTTTATCTAATGTAATCTATGAAGTAGTCTTATCTGTTCATCACATATAGTGGTGTCCAAACTACTTCTCTAACTCTTATTTTAATTCATTATTATCATTAAATTGATTAGAGATTCGACGTAAAAGTGAAGTTACGAACGTTAGGGCCGTGTTTGGCTAGCTACACAGGCATGTTTATTTTGAAAATATACAAGTAAAGTAGGTATTGTTAGTTGATTTTAATTTCAGTTGTATTTAAACTTAAACTCTCAACAAGAGCTTATTGACAAAGTGTTTCCCAGAGTCCAAAATTTACTCTGAGTCTACCTATTCAGAATAAATAGCTTTTTGAACCTATTGAGAAAATCTCAAACCTTAATATGAACTGGCAGGAAAAAATCAACAAACACGTTCTTACGCTATATCAAGCCAAAGAAAGAACTTATGATTCATTAAATAGAGTGATTAGTGATGAGGAAGCAGTTCAGTATCCAATTGAATTTTTTGATTCCGTGACTGCTCCTGAACTGCCTGCTCATGAGTAAAAACTTGAAGTAGGAGCACCTATCATGCTGCAGTTTAGTATCGGTAACAAATTTCATGTTAAGAAACGTGAGTACCCCAAATATGTGCAATAGGATACGACTCTGAGTTCGTGCTCTGCACAGATACGCCATAGAGGCGGACATGCCTGCGTGTGGTACTGGGGAGTCTGAGTTTATACCAAGCATACCATTGATAACTAGCAACTGTCCCATTCAATTCAAACGGTTACAATTTCCTGTCACTGTCTGTTTCGTAATGACGGCAACTAATTCCCAAGGGGAAACTCTATCTATCGCAGGAATTAAAGTGAGTTAAACCAAGTGTTTCTCACATGGTCAACTGAACTTTGCTTACTCAAAAGTCAGAGGTTCAAACTCTTTGTTCTTCCATGAACCTGAAAGATAGACAGCTAATGTGGTATTCACAGAGGCATTTGTTTAATACTGTACTAATAATGATATTTTCTACTTTTCTATAATGCCTAATGATATTTTGGAATACCATGTATCATCTCTTAATTTTAACGTAGTACCTTTCAAAGATGGGCACGTTTGCTAGCACTTACTAAAATCACAAGCATGTGTGTATATTAACCGCATTTGCTCAAAACTGATTTTTAAAAAAAAAAGAAAAATAAAGTAAAATGCTTCTAAGAAAGTTTCGAATTTTAAACACCTGTAATTAAATAAATTACGGAACATATTTATTGAGAAGAATAGTACTCAGTGTATGGAATGTCTAAAGTAATGCAACCATGCGCGAAATTTTCTCTCTGATTTATAGACTGTCCTGTAAATTTTATAGGAGTCTTCTCTCAATCATTTTAATTTTTTTGCAAATTTGCATAATATAACATTGTAAAGAGTACTTTTTTAATTAAGAAAGGAACATAATTCACAAATTGATATTATTTTCGGGATTATTGAAGACAATCAAATTGATTGTTTATAATTAGTTTACTCGTATATGGAGAAGTAGAGAATAAAGGATAATAGAAATCTTTTAGATATAAAAAGATCTAACATCAATTAATTATAAATATACTCATTAAAAAGAAAGGTGGAATTAACTTTAAATTATTCCATTGAAATTAATTCAAGAAAATGAAGTGGTTTGTTACTTAAGAGTGCTGCGGTGAAGAGAGGGTGAGAGAGTGAGGTGGTCTTAGCCTCTTTCTGCCTCTTTTTCACTTCAACCCGTATTACCTGCTATGTTATTACAGCAGAGAGAAGAAGAGAACGTTATTCAGTGTCTTTCCTACTTTACTTGACATGCCCTTTGGCTTCTTTCATTTCTCTAACACCTAATCCTAATTTATTTGCAACAGGTATTCCAAGTGCTAAAAATCAAACCTTCCTTTTCTTCAAACCAAATTACATAGAAGAGTCATTCACTTAATTAACAATGATTTTCATAAAATATTAGTAAAACTACTGAAAAAATTATTAATATTTTTTTATATTATTAATTTACTAATAGGATAATAGGTTAACTATAGTTGTGAATCAGAAATGTGATTCATGTATTTCTATGATAATAAAAGTGTTAGTACATGGGTTTCAAAAATTTTTTTGACCATAATACAATCCAAAGTGTTACACAAATCATAATGAACCAACATAAATATATAAATATTACAATTATTTTGAACCTACATGGTAGAAAAAAAGATGGTATAATGAAATTTTTGATATACAAATTATAATAGTTGATACTGGCAATCTGATGAAAGATTATCAAAAAACTTTTGATTACTACTATTCCAAAAAAAATATTAATTTTCTTTAAAGTTAATGAAAAAAGTGATGGGAATCAGTAGTATATATTTTTTGCTAAAAAATAAAAAAAAGAATTAAACTGTTATTTTGAAAAAATAAAATCCTAAAGTATTTAATTGAATGACAACTTTCAGTATTCAAGGCGGCAACAGTTTCTCTCCAATGCAACAAACAATGATGAAGAATTGTAAAATAGAATGTTTCATTCATATTTCTATGTGTCTGTGGTTTGTTGCAAATAATTAAAATATTTTTTCTGAAGTGACTTAGTTGAAGCAGTTGTTTAATAATAAAAGAGAAATAAGAACTTAGTTAGGGAATGATTCAAATTAGTTTTGAAGTGGACTTTACATATTCAATAGTGTGTAAATACTAAGCACAAAAGTTTGTAATGGACAAAGAAGTTTTATTTTAAAAGGGCCATTCCAACATTCAACTATATAATAACAAATAGATAATGCAGCTGCATTCACCGAATGTAGCATCAATAAAACTTATAAGTTTTTCACTAAAGCAAAGAATTTTCCCGAAAGCAGGTGGACATTGACAAGCCTATATAAACTATACAAAATATTGTTTAATTAAAATATACTATCAGGCATTACTATATTGGTCTGCCTATATCTATCTATATCAACAATACAATGGTTGAAATAATGTCGTGCTTTGTGTAATTGTTGGGTTTTTTCTCTGACGAAGACCGCTTGTTACTGTTGAAAGATCTTAAAAATTAAAAACAACTAGTGAAGAATAATGCAAACATATCTTTTTTAAATATATATATATATACATATATATATATATTGGTGTATATTGGCAGCAAGTCTTCTTTTAAAAAAGTGTTGTTAAAAAGCACAGCGGCTTCAGCATTAATAATCTTCTTAGAAAGATGTTCTATTTGCCTTATTATTTTCTTGTAATTCACTGGTAGCTCAAAAATTAATCTACCTAATTCCATAACAAGAATAGGAAAACAATCTTGAAGAAAACTAATAAAACAAACTATATTTGACACTGCAAAAACACAAACTGGGTTAAAAAACTAAAGGGAAACAAACTTTCGGCCACATTGGCCATCATCAGGTAAACAATAAAACGAAACAATTAAAACATAAACCAAAAATTAACAACAAACTAAATTAGCACAGTTCAAATAGTGGTAGCGTTTAACTGTCAAAGCAGCGCTGCATGCGCGCACCCACGCGTTAGACAGTTGAATCACCCCAGCACTTCTCGCCTTCGACAGGTCACAACATGGGAGAGTTCCGAACAAATTTTATTTTAGGTTCGAAAGTCCTAGAACCCGGGATGACGAACATGTCACTGATTTGAGAAATCAGCGCGGGGCACAAGTCTTTGTTTAATAAAGCCTCTAGTATTTGTAGCCTGCCTCGATCACTGTTCTCAGCCAAAACTGAGGTTCCCTCTACTAGCATATTTCTAGCGAGGGCACCTCCGTGTTCTTTCTTAACATAATCCTTAGGGGCTACTGTGGAGAGATGGAGGGTTAGACGCCTCGACAGCTTCGTTGTTGTCATACCGATGTAGGTAGAAGGAAGGGCTGCACAGTTCCCTTGAGCACATGAAAACTTGTACACCAGGTGACTACGCTGGTGATATATATATATATATAAATTAATAATCAACAATAACTTTTGATATAATATATGAATTAAACAACTACAACAAAAAATATAATAACAAGTTAACCTAGTTGATTGAATTCTTCAGGATTAAAGTCTTCATCCTGAAGACTTCAATCAACCAGGTTAACTTGTTATTATATTTGTTGTTGTGGTTGTTTAATTCATATACATATATATATTTATCGATCAATGGGAAATAAGAAAATACACAATAAAAAATGAAAAAAAAAGACGAAGATCTTTACCTTTCTTATTGTGGTTTGAACATTGATTTTTTTTTCAAGTTCTTATTGTAAAATCTTGTTGTGTATATTGAAATATATTTATTCATGGTAAAAACCTTATGTATACAAATTAAATAAATGATTTGTTAATGTGTAAGAACATAGTATAATAGGTTTCACTATTGTTATTTTGAAGATTAATTTTGCATACTAAAGGAAGTAAATAACAGTGAATTCTCATGCTTTCCCTTGAGACTAAGTAATTTGATATTATTTCTTAAAGGAGAGTATTCCTGAAGGAGAGCTTATCGTTGTGCTGTTAATTGGATCATTACTGGTTGATGTTACTAAACAGAGGCGTATCCTTCATCAACTTCAGGAAATACCTCTACGGCATTTACTAGTGATATGCTCTAGTGATGATGTTTTGCATATCTTTCACCATGAATAATTAATTATATTTTAATCAAAGATAAATTTAATTATTGCACACTAATAGCAAACTATTTTAATAAAGTAGCATTGGTTTATTGTTTGTTGTTAATTTTTTTTCTGAGAATTATAGGTGGTTCCCTATAACCATGTATATTTCCTATAACATGAACTATGCAATTTCATAATATTATACATGACAGTTGGATGGTGGTGTTAAACAAACGATTTTTTTTTCGTCAATGAAATATTTAGCACAACGTTTCATCATTTTAATGGCTCTTATTTTTTATTAATAAACGAGATATGTATCGTATCGAGATATGTATACGAGCTATATATTTGTATATGAATATTTATTTTCGCTGTCCTTTATAGCAGTTTCAAAAACTCTTTATTCAAAGAGGAGTCATAGGTTTTTGCTACTATGTAAACCGATAATCCTACTCGTATGTGAACGTTGACGCTCAAGCTGACAAACAACTATTTTTGCTGTTCGGGGTGGTAATAAGATTTGCAGATTTGCCCCCCCCCCCCCGCTCACTCTCTCTCTCTGACCGTTGATAATCTGTTAACCTTCAAAATTCTAAAGGTACACAAAATATTTATTTCCATAAAATTAAAATCAAGGGTCTAATTTTAGACTGCTATAATTAGTCCCCAGACTTTCATCTTATGACAACTCACTAAGATAACAAAGACTGTTCATATGTTTACATATACAAACAATCAAAAAGAAAACCAAAGATTTTTTCAAAACAAAAACGTATAATTGAAATTATAAAAAAAAATGTTGAATTAAATAAAGAGGCTATGCAAAGAAATATAAGAAACTATCAACCCTTTTAAACAACTAGTTTTGAAAAAAAAATTTTGAAATTTTTTGAAAAAAATTGGAATTAATTTTTTTTTTAATTTCAAATATGGAGTTGCAAAATCTATTAAAATGTAGTACTGCATACATAAAAACAATTACGATCTCAAAAACTCAATTTTGTATAAAATTTCAGATTTTTGTTAGCTTTTATTATTTTAATATTTTCTATTTTATATTTTTACTACCTCAAAATACTGCCCCTTGGTACGTCCGCCCGGTGATTTATTCAATGTCAGCGTGAAAAAACCGAGAACCATAGTGAGAATCAAACATGGATCTAGCAGTCTAGAGGCAGGAACAGAAGCAACTAAGCCCCTATAATTAAAGTTACAATGTGGGTTGACGTTCAGAATTAATGATAGAACAGGTTAAGAAGCCCACATTGCATAGCAGTGAAAACAACAGGCACAGTATATGCATGGCTTACTTATCTGTGACAAAAGTCCTTTTAACTATTATACCATCCTTATTATTATGCCGTTATTATACTATTTAACATCAAAAAATAAAACAAAAACTATATAAACTGTAGTAGCAACGATATCATAGAATTTTTAGTAATGTAAATAAAAAGAACTATTAAATAACATATTAAGAAATCATATTTAGATAATGACTATTTGTTTTACTTAATTGTAATGCTGCATCGCTTGATATGCATCATACCAAGAGATATGATGATATGACTTTTTTTCTACGCGAACATAAGTTTATGTTAGGCTTATTTTCCTATGTATCCATACTCCTCAATTTATAAATTTTCGTTTTAACTGTAACAGTATAATATAAAAATGTGTGAAAATATAAAAGAAATGTAACATATCAGCAAAATTAACTTAAATTAATTAAATGCTTTAATTAATTATGAGTTGTTATGATTTTCTCATAAAAGCACAACTGTAAATGTAGTTGCTCACTTATGTGATATCGTCTCCCAGACGTTGGCGATAGAACTAGAAGTTAACTTCTCGCCAAATTAAATCATACCTCCTTCGACATAGAACCTGCCGTCGACATAGGTCCTGCTGAAAAAAAAAATTCTTCAGTTTATTTTCCTTTTCTAGTATAACGTCCAACCACCCCTCTCCCTATACACCAACGCCGAAAACATCCACCACCAGCATAGGTGGCTTTTGAACCTTTTTAGAGTAACTTAACTAATTAAATGTTACGAAAACTATAATGTTATATATTTTATCATAGAATTACTAAATAATCATTAATTTAACTGGTTCATTACCAGATTTAGGAATAATTGTAACATTGATTTAATTAATCCAGTTTATTGACATATAAAGGATCATTCTTATCGCTAGATTAATTTTCATTTAATTTTTAATATATCTACTATAATAAATATTCGATGTTTAAAAAAAGTATGTTTTCTTAACGTCAATAATTTTTATTGGATGCTTTAACGTTTTCGTCCATTATTTTAAGAAGGATCTTAAATTATGTTTCATACAGACATGTTCAATTGCAATGTGAATATTTAATTACATTTAGAGAAGATATAAAGTATATAAGAGGATTGAATCCGAAATCATAATTACAAAACTAGACCGGTTTACTTTTGTTTTCTTCCTCTAAAGGTATTTCATCAAGTTGACACGTTTCATGTTGCAGTGTCAGTTAAGAGAAGTGAGATTAAATGAAAAGTAATGGATAAAACGGGACTTGGAAAATGAACTAGTTCAAGAGTAAACGGCATTCTTGAAGTAAAACAATTCAGCACATGATCAAATGAAACTGCTTCGAAACTGATAGCGTCACGCAAGTCCATTCAATTCAAGCGCATCTGACATTCTATCTTGAAAATATTTATCAGCAATTCAATCCAATTCCAATATAATGTGATATTTATTAAAATTTTCATTTCAAAAAGTTTATTTAAATAGTTTTATTTTATGAGTTATATTTAACTTGTTAACTCAAGTTAAAAAAATAGTTTTTGTTTAAAATAAAAGAAATGAACTACAATCACCATGTAATAACAATTGTGTATATACCCTACGTAATAGGTTGTATATCTATTGTGATAAATATTTGCAGAATAGTTGAAGTTGATTTAAGCTACCTTTGTTGTTTGAGTTGAATTAACTTATTTGCATAAACAAAGGTAATAATAAGTATATACATATATATATTAATCCGTTTTCTATTTAGTAGTTGCTATATCAACGTAATTAAGCATTTTAAATTTTGCCTTGTTTCCAAACACCATATTTCAAAACTATTTTAGCCTAATTTATTGCTTAAGTAACTGCAGAATATTACTGTTTTGCCTCTTAAGTTAAATTGTTAACTATTTACAATAATAGTTCAATAATAATTCATGTTAACCGATGAACATATTACTGAATTAATGGAACATTAGAAACAAATTGTACCAGATGCTTTTTACATATCGAAGTTCTGGTCCATATTACATAATAAATTGTAAACAAGTCGTAAAAGATTAAATGTTCTAATTGAATTGAAAACTGTTAAAATGAATTCCATTTTTTTAAAAAAGAATTGAAGAATCTATAGTTATGTAATAGTTATTTTCTTGATAACAATATTAAAATATCCTCAGATGGTTTGTTTATCTTTATGTTTGTTCCCGAATTTTTTGCAAACATTTACAATTACGTGTATATTTAAATACCGTATAAATGTCGTGTTTAACACATATGACAAGATTTCACATAAACATGTGAAATAACAATCAGTGAACATTTGTTCACATATATATACTGGGTTACTTGCCGTCTGTTCATCCAGCAGTTTTTATTTATTTATTTACTATAATTTTTCCATATTTCTTAAATCAATTATAAATTGATTCTTGTTTATCCTATTATCTGTTATCGGGCGCGTGAGCAGTAACATTGTTGGTCTCCAACTGAACCAGTGCGCTTGGTTTTCCTCTCTCAGCTCTCCTGAAGACTGTAATTAGAGCATGTAAACGTGTGTTTTTAATTCCTCTATATTTCTTTGTCTATATTGAACTTTATTTGTCCATTTCATATCTTATTTTCATCAAAAATGTGTATATCGGGTATATCCTATATTTTGAAAAAAAAGTGTTCATGTCTTACTAAGATGTTATGACAGGAAAATCTTCTACATTTTATTAAAAAAAAAAAAATGGAGTTTATACACTCATTACAGGAACTTTATTAACAAGTTTATTTTAGAAAAATGACATTTATTTGAATTATAGAAATGTATGAGAGATAATATTTTAATAATATTTTTTGATAAATCCTTAATCAACAATCTCTTATGATTTTTATTTTTCATTTGTTAAAATTCAAAAAAAGTAAATATTTATTTCAACACTCCGAGAGGTTTAATGGCGTTAATTTCATTAATTATTATACGATATTATATTTAATCTCTTCATTTATAATTATAAATAAATTGCTAACGTTATTTATTAAACTCTTCCCTCTTTGGTTACACAATAAATCTTGATATAGCAGGTGAAAATGAAATGGTTTTTGATTAAGGATAGTTTTTATTATATCTTTTATAGAAAAAGGTCAATGTGGTGATTCTATTTGAAATAACGTTTAATACACAAATAATCAAGCAAGCATTGAACATGCTTTCGTTGTGGATGAAGGTTAGTTTAATTTATATTAAACGGAAGGTAGAAAATGGAGAAGTGAGTATAACGGGAAAACAGAGCTGGGAATGGAATGCCGAGGCATTGTTGTAAAGTAAGCCAAGCGTAAGTTTGACGCCAAAACTGCGTCTCTATTTACCCCTTACTCCAAGCAAAACGACATCTTTTTACTTCCCTTCCAGTTACTTTTGCTTCAATTACGACCCCCCCTTGAGTTCCAGCTTTCAATTATAGCCAACCTCACCAACACTTCAAACAACAAAGCCATTACAGTCAAGTATTTCTCACCAACTGTAACAATAGATCATTCCAAAAATCACATATTTTCAACGAGAATAAATATATCTTGCTCTGCAAAATATTATCTATTGTCACAAATCTGTACATAATTTTTAGTCCATAATATATATTATCAACCTAAAATATACATTTTATATATGTTCACTTGTTGTAATATACAAGGGAAACATATTTACTAATACATAGGAGATATAAAATTTCAAAGGCACAGAACAATATAGGTCAGTTATTTGACATCTTTCACAATATATTTCTTCAAAACAAGGAGTTATAAACAGTGATATAAAAGTGATATTGACTACAGATTAAAATATTAAGAATCACAAAAATTCATATACATATATATATACACCTATCTCAAACTGAACAAACAAAGCGAATTAACAGAGAGAAAATATTCAAATAAAGATCAAAAACTGTCGATTATTTCGACATCATCTGTCATCAGGAGAAGATGTAAATCTATAGAAGTCAAGCAATCATTAACTTGGTGCGACGTATTTGAGGAGTTCTGGTATTCTCATGGTACCATATACAACGTATTCCATAACTTTGACCTGTCAGGCTGACTATATATCATTTATTTAATTTTGATTTTATCTTATGATATTCCCCTGACAACAATTTATTGTTTAAAAAATCAATTTTATCTTTTCTGAGTTCTGTGTACTTCAGTTTCTAATCTTCAGTTTTCCTACATTTTTTACATTTCAATATATAAATATACGAGTTCAAAATTCAAGAAAAGAAACACACAGAGCAATGATACAAACTTAAGAACTCAAATTTTCGTACAATCTGTCTTCAGGAAAAAAGTGAAAGGGAGACCAGGCACGTTGTAGACGCAACGGCAAGTACCGACCCGGCAACCGCCAGTGCTGCCCCTTGCACCCGATACTAGTAATTGTATTACTTTAAGACCCGGTGTGAGAGGCACCACTGGCGGTTGTCGTGTGGGTTACTTACAGTTGCGTCTACAAAGTACTTGGTCTCCCTTTCTTGGTGACCAAATTTGAGTTTGTAAGTGTCTTTATTTACTTTGTGTGTTACTCTGATTGAATTTTGAACTCGCATCGTATTCAGTTTGGATCGTCTTTCCAATATATATATATATATTTATATATGCAGAAAAATCACAATAAATAAACATGCGATGCAATCAATTAAGTTTAAACTACGAAGGAAAAAAGAAAACAATAGAAATAAATATGCTTTGAGGCCATTCAATTTATGTCATCAGAGCAAACAAAGCTATTACTTTGTTTGCTATCTGATCACATACATTGAAAGGCCTCAGAACATTATATATATATATATATATATATTGTACAAAACACAATAAAGAAAAGTTATCCGTAGAGAAAATATAAAATAAAGCGCTAAAAATACTAAAATCTGCACTTGTATGTTTTGATGCAACTCATCATAGAAAAAAATTAAAAATACTATCAGAAGTTAATAAAATATTATCAAGGAAAAAGTCAGATATGTGAAACAGTGATGCTACCAATAAAATAAAAAACAAGAACTGAAGTGATAGATATGGAAATACATTTAGTTAATGAAAGAAAGACAAATTAATATAAATATTTACAATATACAATGAAATTAATGAAAAAAATGGAGAGAGAATAGTAGTTTGAAAATAATTAACACTCGTTCTAGTGTGATCGGGACAATAGGCACTTTAGAGGGCAGAGCTTATTGGGACAGTACATCTTCCAAACAGTAATTAAGGTGTCTTATGGTCATGTTAGTGAGAACAGAAACCTTACGTAGGGCAGAAGGGCAAACTCTGGCACGATCCCAATGCCCAGTGCGCATAGGGACTGAGAAAGAATGGCCTATTGATCCTTATAAGCGTTAAGTGGTTTAAGCAAACAATTTCACTTTGCAAAACCTTCTGAACTGTTTTAAGGAAATGTCTTCTGTATTTCGCTTGGCTTGGAGTAAGAAAATAAATTATAATATACAATCAAAATATAAACATTGCCACACTTGGCATAAAAATGCCCATCCGAATTTGGCTCATAACCCAAAATCTCATCTAACTATAGTCTATCACCAGTCTCAAATATAAACTTGTGATGACTTCTGTATTAATTGAACGTATTGAACAGATGTTGAACCTGTCATTTACTATGACAATATTCCTTAGAATGATACATTATTTTTATTTCTTGAAATTTTATCTTATTAACATCAAATTAAAATAGTGTAATTTGTAATTTTTATTTTTGTTTACAATGAGTCTATTAATATATGCATGATTGCACAATCGTCTATATATCATGATTTTAACTTCAAATGAAATATTTTTCTATATTCATAAGTTATATAGAATGCTCATTTGAAGATATTAGTAATATCACAGTAAATTAGTAATGCCACAGAGTTAGTAAATAAGATATCATTATCAACCGTCATACCTCGTCAATCGCTGGTGAAGTCGCCCGACCGATTTCGCAATGGCTGCATCATCAATGGTTTCGACCACTTAGTGATTGCAATCAAAGAGTAGATTGCCTCTAAGAAGAGCAATTACTTCGCCCATAGAATTGTCAGGCTACCAAGCAAATAGGAAACGGTAATTGAATTAGATTGTGAATATACTCCATAACAAACATATTTTCGTAAAGTATTGCTGTTATTAAGTAAAATGTATTAAATAAAGCTGCTATAATTATGCACCCGCCTAACACACACATTCAAAGCACAATAAAAGTATAATTCCTTCACTGTGTGCGCGTCTTATATTTTCCAAGATTTCTTTAATCAATTTATGGTCTAATTTTTCAAGTCCTAGAACGCTGTTAACTAAACAATTTTTGTATTTTTTTGAAAATAGCAATATTTTTAATAGCATTAATTATAACACCAGTCGACAAATATATCAGCTCCTAATCGTTTTATGACTTCATCGCTTGATTAAGGTTCTTAATATATTAAAACTATTCATAGGTTCTTTTTCTTTGAAACTCTAAAGTTTAAGTAAGATAATTATTATTTTGCTATTTATTGTAAAATTAATTTATAGCTAACGTGATTTTAGAGGATATGAAATGTTCTAATGCATACTATTTAAGTAAACAGGTATTATCTACGTATAAAAAATATATTAGTTCAAAAAAACAATAAAGGTAATTGTTTTATTGTCCAATTATTTTAGAGTTGTACATGAATTTGCTGTTGTTTCTATTCTTCTTTCTTTATAACTGTTAAATGACGACTTAATTTAAACAGCTTAAATCGAATTTAATGAAATAACAAATTTTTAGGTAGTCAGGTCTAACAATCCAATGTTTTCATTTTGTTTATAAAACTTTCTCTTTGAACACGTTCAAATGAAGAATTACTGCAATGTTCGTGTTAGAAGAAGTAAATATTTGTAATTTAAGAAGTAAAATTTTGAGAGACAGTATTTTCTCTCAAAAAAAGTATAACTCAAAAGATATTGTTACCAAAAACAAATGCCTGTCATCTCCCGTTTGTTGTTGATAATGATTATCTCTTATCATTAAAAATAAAACCATATGACATAGAGTTTAAAACTCATATTTGTAGGATGGCAGTATTTAAACTTTTGATTGAATGGTCTTTTTCCTTTTTAATAATTTGTTTAATTTTTTGGTTCAAACATTAATACAAAATATATTAAAATAGTTTACAATTAAAAAATTGTTATTGAACGAAATTAACGTTTTTGTATATCAGAAAATTTCTGGGTAATCAGCACATTACAAATATAAGTAGATGAAATCGAGTTTTGCTGACAAATTGCTCTTGTATTCAAGATGGGAGTGTAGTTTTCGGACGACATGGTTTCAACAAAAATAATAATCAGTAAAAATGTTAAACCCAAAATTTTAGTTAGTTAAAATGTTTCAGGTATTATGGAACTAATAATGACATAAAATTTGAAGTGTATTATTATTAAATATTTTATTTTCATTAGTATGTTTATTATTTGGTTGTATATAAGAAATAGGTATGGAATAAAAGTGTAAACATTTGTCCTGATTTGTTGTATGTATCATTAACATGTGTTGGTGGCTTTACTTTTAAAAAATATAATACAATTAAAAATAATAATTATCTAACATAAATAATAGCAACGCATAGATTTAATCAAAATTCAGGATGACTTTTTGCCCCTAAAATAAAAATTTTTATTACTTTAATTACGTTTAAATTCAGCAACCCATCTTTCTACTGTTCTAATTGAAGGTGAACGTTCATTATACACTCTTAACATTCGTTCGTGAATTTCTTTTGGTGCTACACCTTCCAAAAATAAGAATTTTATCACTGCACGATATTCAATTTTTTCCATTGTCGAAAATACTGTGACACGGCGACACTAAATGGTTTGTAAACAAAGAATGAATTGACTGATTGAAACGAGCCTTCACATACGTTGATAAGAAGAGTGAACCAACAAAACAAAAACAAATTTGGACTAGTAGCAACACCCTCTCTTATCCGACCGACCGACCGACAAAACTTATTAAAAAATAATAACCAGTTATTAAAAAACCTGCTAACCTTACAACCGTGAATTCACGGATAAATGAAGCATCCACTTATTTTATGGTTTAACCATAAAGTCTGATTAACAATAATTGCCACAAGTTATCGTTTTAAAAATTGATTTATGAATAACTCATTAGTTATGCAATCCATAATTGTGTGTTATTTACTCATACTAGGGTAAATGGATAAATCAATGTCCCTACATACAAAAAAGAGGCCTTTTCTAAACGTTTCAAACACTTTGTGTTCACTATCAAGATGAACATGAAGTGTTGGAAACGTTTAGAATAAAAAGGCTTCATTTTTTTCGAGTGGAGACATTGATTTATTCATTTACCGCAGTATAATGTTTGTCAAATTATCAAATTTATAGAGTATTTACAATAATATCGATAGGCATTCACTCAGCCAAACAAAGTAATATATCATTACAAATGATATAACGAGAAAACACATGGAATGAGGTATACTATAAAAATGGGACGTAATTTACTCAATATTTTTCAGTCCTGTCGTATGTTAGGAAAGTAATGGCTGGTTGGGTGACTAGGTACTACCTGTCAGACCAGTTATTATTGACACAAACTGAGCATATTATTAACAACAAACAGGAAAATAAAAGGTTCAAGACTAGATATTTGTACGAAATAAAACAACACAGAAATATAATGACAATTAATATACTTTTATGTATTCTTTTAATAACAGGTTCTAATTCAGTAATTGTGCAATCTATTATAGTTCGGTATTGACTCATATTGAGGAAAGTATTACGTCTCCATACAAAAAAGTTTTCGAAAAAATATATGTGTATACTTTTTAGATGTAACCTGAAGAAGAACATCAAGTGTTCGAAACGCGTTGTTAGTTTCTTCTATAATAAACTTTTTTGTGTGGAAACATAATACTTTCCCCAATCAGGTTCTACCTCTTAGACGTCTTTTTCTTCAATTATACACCGTTTCTATAATATATAAATAAAATCACAAATAAAAGTCGTAATCAAAATGAAAATAGTTCATAAGCACTTTTGTAGGTTACCCAGTTTTAAAAAAAAAACTGACAAAAGAAATGAAATAGGCCATTGCGTCGTAAATAACAAAAAGAAAAATTCAACATAAACCCAATAACTGGATAGGAAAAGAAAAAGGAAAACAGTTAGGCGACAGTTTGTCGAGAAATCTTCCGTACAAAATGCCCAACAACTTTTATTCAACAGTAGCTGATGTTAATCCAGTTAGAAAAATATTTTTGTTCGGAAGGATTTAATAGTATTGTTTATAATGAAACAATATTTAGTTTTCTCCTAGCTCATAAAACTTTAAATGTACCAGTGGTATTCGATGTTTACCTCATACTAATAGCATATTTAAGAGCTATACACCTTAATAGGTGTTTTAAACACATAAGTTGTTTATAAGTAATACTTACGCTTTCATCGTGTCATGGAATAGAATACACCATTCATTACTACTTCACGAATGCTTTGTTTGATAACTTCTTATATTTCCTCTTATCTTAACACAATACCAGATTATATTACTAGCAATTCAAGATGGCCTTAGGTTCATGAAATACTACCAACTGCAAAAATTAAACAGATTATAAATAATTTATCAAAGTTAAACGATCTTTTCCTTCATTTTCATTATTTAATTTATTTTTAATCTGTTTCATTATATTGTTGATAAGAATTTCAAGATTGTAGCTCAGAAGTCTTGGAACACGTATGCAGCCTACGACGTACTTTTTTTTCGGCCATCGAACACCAGAATTTGTCCAACTAAATTTACTAAAATACCACTGTTAGCGTTCACACGTTTTACTAACTTAAGACTTGCTGCTTTGCTCATATATAAAAACCTTCTTTAAGACTATTTGACACGTATTATTTATAAATGATTTACCAGCCTGACCTAAGTATATTTTACGATAATATTTCATGGAATTTTACCACTATACTCCACTTTTCTAGGAGCTACTTTCTTCATATTAAAAATAACTACATTAAAAACATAATTTTGAGAAAGTCTCTGGATATGGTAGTACTACGACAGTTAAACAGTTGCTAATAAAACATTGGAAACCTCTTTTTAGTGATTCTTCAATATAAGACGCAGGGAGTTTTAATGACTTATGTCATTAGTTTAATCATTAATGAATTCGAAGGGAAAAACCTTCTAACACCCTCAACAACATATTTTCAAAAACAGATTTTTTTAATTTTTCTGGGATACACAGAATGAAAACAGTGTTAAAAAAAATGTACCTGTAATTGTAATTGTGCGGTACATATGATAAATATTTGTATCTATATGGAGTAGAATACTACATCTCAATTACTACTCCTCAAGTGATGTGTTTGGCAACTTCTATATTTCCTCTTACGTTAATATAACACCACATGATGTTACAGCAATTCAAGATGGCTTTAGTTTCATGAAAGACCACCTACTGCAAAAATTAATTTAAAATTGTATACAGTTTTAAAGAGCATTGAAAATGGTCATTTAGTTCTAATATTCTCAACAGTTATGTAATAACCATTGTATTGGTTTTAAAGAGCATTGAAAATGGTCATTTAGTTCTAATATTCTCAACAGTTATGCAATAACCATTGTATTGGTTACAAACCACTCCACTGTTTACTATATTATGGACACTAACTTTCGTAGTTCATCAATTGCAGTAAACTCCATAACATTCATATATCTATTTGGTATTGCTCTTGTAAAATACTATTCCTTATTGTAAAGAAATAACATTTGAAGGTTTTCTGTATACACCAAAACGTATCGCTATTATCTCATTAAAAATAATAGAGTAATATGACTAAATACAGCTCTGACGGAAAATAATGTTTTGGTTGAAATATCTCAATCACATTTTTTTTTCTACCGTCATTTAGATGTTGGTATTTATTTTATGTGTTCTCTGTAAAATTATATTTTTATAAAAAAGTTTAAAAATTAAATTATAAAAATAAACATCTCAACTACTTTAAGTGACTAAGTTTTTTTCAAAAACCAATCAACCTTCTCCGTCTAACTAATTCTGAAATACGTGATATAGAACATGTGGTATGGTATTGTTACTTACGTAGTGCTACTACAAAATCATGTAAATATAAATCCTATAAATCAAGTTGTCTGTTTGATTTTGTTCAGATATCTTGCAACATTTAGCTTTTCTAGAAATGGGTGTCATGTTTGTAGACAACTATAAACAACAATGAATATAGTAAACATTGTTTTGAATGAACATTTAAGTATAAAAGTTTAAATTACACAAAGCACGACATGGAAAAAAGAATAAAAAGAACACTTACAGAATTCAATATGACGAACAACAGTTCGAAATATTGAATTCTGTAACTGTTCTTTATATTCTTTTTTCCGTGTCGTGCTTTGTGTAATTTAAAGTCTTATAGTCCTTGTGGACCGTTTCTTGTATTTAGTCATTTAAGTGTAAATTTATAGTTTGTTAATTTCGGTAATATAGACAAAAGCTATATAAACTGAATTTGTTTTTAATCAAAATCTGATTTCAGTGACTTTGTAGGGTAAAACGTTAATGAAATTGCTTCCACATATAAAAATTTAATGGTATAAACTATGTGGTATAAATGGTATAAATTTTTATATGTGGAGACCATTTCATTAACTTTTTACCCTACAATGAGTAAATACGACATAATAAGTGATGGCACTACGTTAGAATCAGTGACTTTGATAAAAAGAGTATATAATTAGAAATCAGTTTTTCGACATAAGTTGAGTGCAGTAAGGTAATCTTTTATTTATATGGAATGTAAAGGAATAAAATAATTCTGTAGTGATTATAAAAATAAATCCTTTTTACTGTGCTGTCATGATTTATATTATTTTTTACTGAATGAAGAGAATCCAGAGCACCTTCAAGAATTCTTCAATTTGCATATTTCTATAAAGTTTGCAAATATTTAACCAACAAAAATAAATACCAAAAATGTACAATAAAAAATCAAACATAGTACCTATTTATTATATATATGCTAATTTCATATACCTTTTTTTTTTTTTTTTTTTTTTTTTGAGAACTTCTCTAATGTCCTATAGGCTCTTCAAAGTTCCTCGGGAATAAAAAAATCAACTGGCCCAAATTTTCCTTTTCATAATTACACATTTTAGCACAATTTATATCTAACACCATTTAAGAACTAACTAAATATTATTTTCAATAAAACAACTACATGTTTCGGTCTCGTAGACCATCATCAGGCTAAGCTTACGACTAAAGTATAGGGTGTATTACAATGTAATGTCACATTGTGTGAGAGGCAATGCACAAACTGAACTATTCCTAGTTGGGGTTGAGACACCTGTTGGGAGGTTGATGAGAGGGGGTGGGGTGGTTCCAGGTATACAGTCGATCATACCCTTCAGTGCCTCGCACTAAATATTAGCGTTAGCGAACAACCTAAGCACTGTGCTAAAATTCGTACTTTGGTTATTTATATCTGGGGCTTTCTCTAGGATATGTGCTAGGAGATGTGACGTATAGATAGGATATTTAGCAACGCCGCTAAAACATTAAGGGAAAATAAAGATATAACGATATATATTTAAATCGTCGATATAAAGAGATATCGACTGCCATTACGGTCGAAATATTGAAAAGTGAGTCTTTGTTATGTTTTTGTCTATGTGTCACAGTTTATTTTAAGTGTAATCTGTGCGGCCGGACTGTTTTTCGTTCATCATGGTATATATATATATATATATTAAGATTTCACATAAACACGTGAAATAACAATCAATGATCAAACCACAATAAGAAAATGGGAAAACAAGACTAAAATCTTTCAACCATAACAAGCGGTCTTCGTCAGAGTCAAAAACCCAACTGACCCAACAATTGGGTTTTTGACTCTGACGAAGACCGCTTGTTATGGTTGAAAGATTTTAGTCTTGTTTTCCCATTTTCTTATTGTGGTTTGATCATATGTATATATATATATATATATATATATATATATATATATATATAAAAGCACATTTACAAAGTGACTGCAATATGTAATATTATAATTTAATTAAAAAAATTCTGAAAAGTTAACTAGAATAACAGCGAAATATATAAAGTTTAAAAATTAAGTACCGCCATTGAAACTGTAGTTAGGAAGGCTATATATAAGCATTGTGTGTGACAGAGAAGGTTGCCTTCTGAATGACAAAAGCGTGCTGAACACTCTTTTAAGAAAGAAAGATTAATTCATTCCAACAGCGATCTGACTCTTGGAGGAGAAACGAGAAGCTATTTCTCTTTTTTCTTTTTATTAATCGGCGAGTTTTGTTGTTTAGGACAGAAGGGTGGGGTTTGAAACAAATACTTGACCAAGAAGCAAAGCGTCTGACCCAAGACCGTGCTATAAATCACACAACAGTCCTTTGTATCTTTTAAAGAAGACTTGCTTTAAAGGAAAAAACAAAGTGCTAAATGCAGTGATAATTATTTGTAACATTTTGTGTGATTTTGAAGCGCATTGGAAATGGTCATTTAGTTCTATTATTCTCAACCATCATGTGATAAGAAGTGTATTAGCAGTTACAAATCACTACACATGTTTACTACATTACATACTAACTTTCGTAGTTCAACAATTGCAGTAAATTTCATATTATTCATATTTCTTTTTGAATAGAATATTTTCTATTTTGCCAATGCATCTAATTCTATTTTGCTTATGAAAAATATTATTCTTCTCGTTACCTCAATCGATAATATTTATACAAGGAATTTTTAAACAAAGCTTGACTTGTAATGAGCTCTTCAGAAATTTTAAAATTAATAAATCTCTTATGATTTCATAAAAGATATATTTTTATGATATTGTTAAACAAATAGTTGTTATTTTAGACTGATAACATAGAGTTTTAATCAATTATGCTATTAAGTATTGAAACAATGTTTTAATAGAGAATTTCTTTAATAGATAATACTTTACAGATGCAATCTTTAAGGGCATTTGAAGCGTTACTCCTTCTGCTAGCTGATGTGCAAGGAGGATCACAACTGTCTCATTTAGTACATGTCTCTTGTCATCGGAGGTAAATTTGAATGCTCATTTCATATTACTTATTTTCTTGCAGTAAATAACTTTATATACACTAACAAAATTATTTATACATATTAATAAGAATTATTTGATTCTTCATAAATGCAGTAAAAAACTTAATAATGCTTTGTTATTATGGCTGTTAGTATAGATCCATAAAATAAAATTATAAAAAGTTCTAAGTATTATTCAAAATCATTTGTTTCAAATAATAATATAAATGTAATTTAATATATGTATAAAGATTTCACATAAACGCGTGAAATAACAATCAATGATCAAACCACAATAACTCAATTCGGTTTTTGACTCTGATGAAGACCGCTTCTTACGGTTGAAAGATCGTAGTCTTGTTTTCCCATTTCTTATTGTGGTTTGATCATTGATTGATATTTCACGTGTTTATGTGAAATTTATATATATATATATATATATATATATATATATATATATTTTATTAAAGTAGACGGCAGCTTCCGCATTTACGACTTTTTTGCTCGTTTTCTCTAGTTTTCTTACTAGTTTTTTCTGGTAGGGAGTGATTTCATGGAGGAGTTGTCCCAGAGACATCAAAGAAATAATCTTTTAGCTTAATCAATAATATTATATTTTTTACACTTACAAGCTTTCGATTTTTTCATAAATCATCTTCAGGTATATATCATTATTAAACAGATTAAATTCACAGAATAAAATTTTTCTAAATGTTAAACAGACATTAAAAGGAATAAAAATTTAGATGTTAATAGAACTAAATGAACTTTGTTATTTTTATTCCTTTTAATGTCTGTTTAACATTTAGAAAAATTTTATTCTGTGAATTTAATCTGTTTAATAATGATATATACCTGAAGATGATTTATGAAAAAATCGAAAGCTTGTAAGAGTAAAAAATATAATATTATTGATTAAGCTAAAAGATTATTTCTTTGATGTCTCTGAGACAACTCCTCCATGAAATCACTCCCTACCAGAAAAAACTAGTAAGAAAACTAGAGAAAACGAGCAAAAAAGTCGTAAATGCGGAAGCTGCCGTCTACTTTAATAAAATATGTTTACAAGAAAATCTGCTGCCAATATACACTAATATATATATACACTCAAAATTCGAAAGAAACGATCCAAACTGGACGCAAATGAGCTCAAAAACGAAGAAAAGCAACACACAGAGAAAGAGACACACTTACAAACTCAAACCCTCGGATGATCCGTCCCCACGAGAAATATATATTCTCTCTCTATATATATATATAACTTTAAATTACACAAAGCAGGACACAGAAAAGAGAACAAAAAGAACACTTACAGAATTCAATATTTCGAACTGTTGTTCGTCATCAGGAGAGTAGACTAGAAGAGAGGACGAAGTGAGAGAGATCTCCCCACGTCGAAGAACGGAGTGCGAAAATATATATATATATATATATATTGATATATGCATATCAATGTTTAAACCAAAATAACAAATGAAAAAAAAAAGACCAAGATCTTTCAACCGTAACAAGCAGTCTTCGTCCAGTCCCAACTGAAACCAAAGATGTAGAAACATCTGATAACAGATTCAAAAGAGTGGGAGGGAAAAGAGGTATTTTAAAGGTTGTAAAGTGCAGGAAAGAACATTAGCCCAGGGAGAGATTTTACGATAAACAAAGGAGTACAGTAAGAAAAAAGTAAAAACTATCAACCCTCTTAGATGAGGTTATTGTTTTCGTCTGAACTGAGTCAATATTGAATATCTAAGAGAGTTGACAGGTAGCGGATAGTTTTTACTTTTTTCTTCCTGTACTTTGTTTACCCTAACATCTCTTCCTGGACTATTAGCCTTTCCACCACTTTTTACCCATTAAAATACCTCTTTTCATTCTCATTTTTCGTATAATCTGTGTTAGTTTAAATATTAATCTAACAAAATTATAAATATATTACAGATAGAATATTTGGTAAACTAAATTCATATTAAACCGAATAATTGTTCACATACTCTACATAATCTGTATAGATGTTGAACAATATTGTCCACAAATTCTAATATACAACAACTTTTCTGAATGGATATTCAACTAATTTTTCAGATTTACCTACATGTGGTTATTACACTAGAGCATTATTTGCTACTGAATAGCTAAGTAACTAGGTCCTTTATATGCATCTCCACACAGCGTTTGAAGCAAAATATGCAAGTCAACGACTGACTTAGAGGTTATGGGCTCCCGATAAT
Source organism: Hermatobates lingyangjiaoensis (assembly GCA_026182355.1). Classification (NCBI taxonomy): domain Eukaryota; kingdom Metazoa; phylum Arthropoda; class Insecta; order Hemiptera; family Hermatobatidae; genus Hermatobates; species Hermatobates lingyangjiaoensis. The sequence continues at coordinate 1,838,472 of JAPFBL010001921.1, read as the reverse complement.
GGACTTTTAGTAGATGAAACCACCAGGTATTATGGCCTATTTGATTAAATAAGATTTAATACTATTCTCCTTGTTTCTTGGTTTATTGTTATGAAACGTCTTCGTAGGTTTTACATATAGGTCTCCATAACCATATGTTTTCATATACCATAAACACCATGCTGTTTGAAAATATATAATATTTATGCATTATACCTTCTCATAGTGCCCGTAATAATGTGCATGCATATCAACGTAGCATAATAATTCATATATTTCATCATTTTAACGGTTGATACTTTGAATAAAATTGAAGCAACTGTTTTGTCTCAAATCCCCATCGTTAATTCCATATTGAAATACATTATATAGATCAATAATGAGACCAATGCATATTTCCATATATTCAACAGTAATAAGAGATAAAATAAATGAAAATGGCATGTAACATAATCAATTAAAATATATTTAAAATAACCAGCTTTATAAAAAATATGACACAAGGTCGATTGCACATGTTCATTTACATTTGGCTTTCACTTTCAGGATGCAGGTCATTTCACAGAACAGTTTTTAAATCCTGCTACATTATTATTTTATAATTTTTTCTTCATTTGCCTTTTTTTCGATTGCTTTATATTAAATATTATAAATGACAAGAAGTATGATTTTGAAACTTAATGCACATAACTATAAATTTATTAATAATCATTTATCTATAAGTATGAAATATAGTAGTTTTGAGTTTATACATTTTAATCATAAATTATGATTCATTTAAAAAATACAGTATTTATTGTACAATACTAAAATGATGAAAATACACAAGAGTTATTAAATAAGATAAATACTATAATATTATATTGATATAGTTTCTCGAACACTGGTTTCTAAAGTTCAAAGATGGTTTTTTTGAGGTTTTTGGTCTAAAGAAATTACACTCCTGTGACCAATTGATTAAGATAAGTAGTTTTACTGCGAACTCTTCTATGACCAGATTTAAGATCTGCATCAACTAGTCTTCTACTACTGTTAATTAACTTAACCTGTAGCCAAACTAGAGAATTCCTGTTTTTATTGGTTAATTTAGGAGATATAATCTTCAATATTTCTACAACCTTGATGAGAGCATATGAACAGAGATTTAGAAATAACATTTCTACATAGGAGAGATGGTAATAATTCATTATATATTGTAAAGAATAATAAATAGTGTTAAAGCAGCTTTTTAAATGTGATAAAATGAACAGATGGTATTTTCAAATCAAATAATATTTTTCATACGAATTCCTAAAAATAAGACACAATTTTTTGAGAGTATGTTAATTTAAAATATTGTGTTTATGCCGATGCACCTTACCATCTTTTTAAAAATATCAAAAACTAGCAGCCCATTTCAAGCTTCCAAGGGCAAACTCAAAATAATAATTAATTTACAGGTTTTTTTCTTCAAAATACGGATATACATGTTACTTTTCTTGTAGTATTCCAGGACCTTTGAGTTACATTTAAAGACAATTTGGTTATTCTTTATAATTAAATTATTAAAAATAAATAGATTCCGCAATAATGCCTAAAATTATTATTTTATATCTGTATGTATTGATTTAGAGAAGAATTTCAAGTAAGTGTGAATACTGAATATTTTTTATAAAAACAATATTATTATTATTACTACCAGAAAACTTGTTAGAATAAATAAATTGGCCGTAATGAAGTAATTTAATTAAGTACTTAACAGACATTAAGCCAGGTTTCCTAAGAACAGTAATTGCTTCGTACTAAATGAATGTGGAATGTGGAATGTGTCTACCTCCTGTAGAAATTTCAGATTTAGTATGATTCACTATGGCATATACCAGAGACTTAAAGTTGCTTGGTGAACAAGATAGGTGAAAAACATTTAAGGGACACTATCATTTATTAATCAATTTTTTTTTTAAAATTTAACAATTTCTTTTCGACATTTAGTATAGTTCTAAACGATTCTCAAAAAAAATATTTTTACGCTAACTTTTCATTTATATTTTTAAAGATCATCAGGGTTTACTATTTTTCATTTAGTAAATTATTTTTGCAAACCTTCTAGTAGTTACAAACAGCACGGTAGTGATTAGATATAAATTAACACTGTAAAATCTAACTAACAATGAAGAAAATTAAAAGGGAGAAATAGTGAATGTTTGAGCCATTTTAGAATGTAATGAAAGCAAGGGAAAGCTTTGAACTTTAGCATTATTGTCTATAATAGTTTGTTTATAATATGGTATATAAAATATTAATTTATGAAAAAATTATAGTCGCCGCTCTACCTTACTCCGGGACTCTTTACCTCCTCATGACGACGATAGTTGAAATATAGAAGTGATTCCTACACAATCAAAGGAATATTATAGTTATTCCTTTGACTATCTGTGTGCTACCTTCTTTTTAATTGGTTTGTATATATATATATATATTATAAGAACTTCGGTACTTCATTATAATAACGACAAAGATAGATTAACTATCTTGGAAGCCCTTTATATCAAAGATGTCAACCCCAACCTCAACATTCAAAATTATGACCTCAATGTGATCCCAAGTAGCACTATTTTCGATAATAGCTTTAAATTTGTTAGAGAGTTAGAGCCCAGTAGGGTTGACAGCAATTGAGGGGCAAACCTGTATGTTGTTGCAACCCTGCTGGAACCTGCTCTTTGTTTTCCTCTCACCCGCTGTATCGTTTGTTTTATATCTGTTAAAATTGTTATGTTTAATTTTAAAGATTACTTTTCAGTTAATTATATTAACATTCATTAATTAAATAGTAGTGTAACCCGAAGATGACCAAGGTGTGGTCGAAAGCTTGTTTCAACTCAGTGTTTTTGTGTTTCATTAAAATTGTTTGATATTGGTTTTCTCAATGTCTCTGGCCCAGCATATATGGAAGTTGCCTCAGCATCACCGAATGATAGTAAGAAAAATCGAGGCCATCAGCAAAAAGGTCGTCAATGCAGAAGCTGCTGCATACTTTAATTCCATTTGTCTTCAAGAAGATTTGCTGCCCACTTATACTAATATATATATATATATATATATATATATATATATATATACAGAACATTTACTTGGTATAAGTAAGGAAATATAGATTTGCAAGAAATTTGAGACAGACTCATTGTTATAATGCCCTACTCTTTACGAATTATGAAATAATATCCGTTATAGAAACACATTATTTCCTACTTCGACAAGACATTTCCAATCATCTCCTATTGCACAATTCATCCTCTATCACACTGCCTTATTGCTTTTCAGCCCTACAAGAAATTGATTTGTTTACTGTATATTACTAGAATTTTCTTACCATCCTGGTTTAAAGCGTGCAAAACAATTCATTTGATTAAATAATATGATTCTGTTTCATGAATAGAAACACTTTATTGAATGAATAAACTCATAGTTTCTGTTTACCCTAGTGTAATGCAATTGGACATTTTCACTGTACTACTTATTGGTTGAATCAAAACTCTTATGGTTCCGTCCAACTCCCGTCTGTTGTTTCCACTCAGCCATTTAGTGCTGTTCGTACAGAACAAATATGATGATCCTTCCTTGTATTTAACAAACGCAACACTACTAACATTTAAAATTAACAATTGTCTTTTATTAACTTTATGCCATCATTAGTGTAGTGGATGTGGTTGATATTCTGAACTGGTATACATTATTTGCTGCCTATGTTACCGTAAATGGATTCAAAACAATGTTCAAAAGCGATATCAACATTGTTCTTCAGAAGATACTGCTGATCTATTATCAAATGAGTCGTTTGATACAACTGTTTGTACAGCTCTAACAAACAAACATTTGCTTGCAAAGCTTATAGGGTTTGAGAAATTGCGACATTTTAGGATTAATACATCTACAATATTGTTTTGGCACACATTTTTGTTAAAAAAAATATGCTATAGAGTTGATTTTATGAGATATATATACTTATATAAGTTTATAAAAAGATTTCACATAAACACGTGAAATCACAATCAATGATTAAACCACAATATGAAATGGGAAAACAAGACTAAGATCTTTCAAACGTAACAAGCGATCTTCGTCAGAGTCAAAAACCCCAGAGTTACAGTTGGGTTTTTGACTCAGACAAAGACCGCTTGTTACGGTTGAATGATCTTAAGTCTTGCATTCCCATTTCATATTGTGGTTTGATCATTGATTATATAGGTATATATATTCACTTAATGAACGGAAAGACGATCCAAACAGGACACAACTGGTACTTCATATTTACCCAACTTGTATTGCTTATCTGGATTTCTGTTTTTACCTGAGGTATCAGAAAGTTGACATTTTTGATACCACACCATAACTCTATAGCGTGTGAAATTCCTTATCTTACAACAATAAACTATTATTATTACTTTTTACAAAATAATATTTTTTTCTAATTTTTAACAATGTGACATTTATGAAATCTTATATACGAGATTTTCATTAAAGTGTTTTCCTATTCTCACATATGTATCGACTTCATAAATATTGTATGAATATGTATGATTGACATTATGTGTTGCCAAAAACTGACTTTAAAAAGGATAGAGGTTCAGATATTTGTTGGTATAGTTACAATAGCTCACCGCAACAATTTTGAACAGACCCAGGTTTATGATCTGATGACCAAATCATAGATTCATTACATGTGCAATCAATTATAGTGTGGTAGTCACTCAGGATTGAGAATTAAAAGAAATTACTACTTCATTCAACAGAGGTTTATGTTAAAACTAACAACTCGTTTCGAACACTTTTTGTTCTTTTTCAACTCAGTTTTTCCTAGGAACCTGTTTAATATATGGCACCGAGGTGCCATAACACCCTTGACAAGGGGTCAGGCTAGCTCAGTGGTTATGTGCTCGCCTCTGAACTGATAACACCGGGATTCGATCCCTACCTGGTCCTCGATTTATTCATGCGGGAGGTGAATAAATCTGAGCACGTCGTCCCTCGGAGAAGGATGTTAAACGGTCAGTCCCGAGCCTGTACGATGTCAGGTACTTGTTAAAGATCCCTACTCTAAATACACTTGAGTTAGGCAAAATTTAGGACTCACACTGTAGAATCAATCTTCATTGTGTGGTGTCACAAAGGGCCAATGCTCGACCTAAGTGTGTTCCCTTGTGGGACTGCCACTGCAACCTAACCTAACCTAACACCCTTGACAGTGCGGATTTAAACCTGAAGAAGAGCACTAAGAGTTCGAAATGATTCATTAGTTTTAACATAAAGCTTTTTTTGTGACAAGACGCATTTTTTTTTTAAATTCCTCATCAATTCATATATTTCTGAATTATCTGTCAATGTACATCTCAACATTTACATATTAGTGAATACCAATCAATTATTGTTACAATAATAATATTGTTACAACATAACTGGTTTCTAACTTAAAAAACTATGTTAAAAATAAATTAATATAAAGAATGATCAATAATGTTATGAAATAGTAAATAAATAAAGAGGAATAAATTGAAATTTATACCGAGTTAAAAACAAGGAGAATGAAATAAAACACTATTACTTTTCCAATTAAAAATGGTTCACATAAAAAAAAGAAAACATCCACACTGGATCAATTGTAATTTACATGGTTTATATTAAAAGAGTTTAAATAGAGGAATACTGTTGATATTGTTGATAAAACTATAAATTACTTTAGTATATGTGCTAACAGGCGTACTTTTAATACTGATGCTAGGGCCATTAAACATTTTCCGGACGGTATAAATTAAACTGTTCATTTGAATATGGATAACATCCATAACCGACCGAAAAACCTCAATACCAACATATGCAGTAAGACAGTTAATTAATATCCCAATAAAGTGAATAATTTTCAGGAAATCAACTTTTTATTTCCCCCCAGTCCATTCATTATGATCATCCACTGAAGCCAAATCGTTCACGTATCACTGCTTAAGTGATGCAAGACTTAGTTCAATGGAAATTGAGAAATTCTTCGGTTTTAGTGGCATCACTAGTGAATAGTTAATTGAAGTAAATATGATCCAATATATAAAAGGTAGGTAAAATCATCTGTAGTACAAATATGTAATTAAGAAGTGCGCGAACTATTTTGCATTATAGAATAATTATAGATACATCATGGATGTATAATTACATTCATGCCATATCTTCATATTCTGTTCCCTTAATAGAAAAAATAGATTCTATTCTATTAGAAGGCAATGTACGAGAAGAAAGTAAGTATTGTAAACAATTATCAACCTGAAAGAATGTTTTTGATTTGATATTAAAACTAGCTTATCGGTTTTGAGAAATTCCTAAATTATATGACAGTGTGAGTTATTTAGTCAAACACTGAATTTAGTATAAAATATTTGATGGAGTAATGAAAAATTACTTCAAAGCGTGACTCCTGTACCAGAACATGAGGGTTATGGGAGTTATGGGAATGAGTTCACATAATAGATTTTGGTAAGAAAATACTAGAAACTGGAGCAATGGATTTGAGAGAATTGCTTAAAGAAGAAAGAGAAAAATACTTGGTATTGTGAGTTTTTGGACTTGAATAGATTTCTGGTGTGTCACCTGACCAGAGTACTAGAACTGGAATTGTCGGTTATAGGTGGTATGCAAAACAGTTGATTTGAAAGTAGAAAAGCAAGGTAAGAAGATGCATGAGGAAAGCGATAAGGGTAAAGGAGAAATGAAGAATAAAGATCGAGGCGCAAACAGAACGTAATGTAAGAGTACAGTATCATAAGAAGAGAAGGTATTAAGTAGTATGTGGAAGATATCGATACTAGAGAGCAAATGTTAGCTGAAAAGAGAAAGACATCAACAGAAGAAGTATAAGAAGAGATACTAGGAGAAACTGAATCTTATTTAAGGAACAGAAGAAATAACTGAATTTACAAAAAAAAACAACACAAATATAGATGGAAGAAAGATAATGCAAATGACAGAACAACAAACTTGCAAAGAAAAGGGAGACGTGGCAAAGGTTTTAAAGAGAATGGAACCATAATAATGAAATTTAACACAGACTGAATATGAATTGCAAAGCGTTGGAGGGATAAAGTTAGTGTGATTCAATAGTTATATTTATCTGAAAATAAGATTGTCTGACCACAAGTCAGAATATTATTAACAATACCAATTCAGGGCTAGTAAATAACACTTCAGAAGTCACATTCAATCTACTTTTCTTAAGTACAGAACAGAAGGAGAAAGTATTGAGAACGTGTAAACAAAACTTTCAGATATGTTATAAAATATTTTATAAAAATGTTATATTAATATTCATAAAAGTATCAACCGTGAAATAGAAACAAAACTAAAGTTTAATAGGACTCTGCTAGTTCTTCAGGTTCAAATTAAACTCTCATTGCCAATGTTTCAGTTTTTATAAAAAACTGAAACTGATCGAGTCCTGATAAACATAAATTTTTTAAACATATTATAGATATTTATAAATCTATTTAAAATTTATAATTTTTTTTAATTTATAAACAAAATAAAATTGAACTGTCTTCAGTATGAATAATTTATATCTATCATAAGATATTTTTGGTTGAAAAATAACAATTTTATTTGAAATTAATATAAATATGCTGACAGTTGAAAAATCTTTTTAAAGTTTATAAGGAAATATAAAAACAGTAAATTTGATTAAATTATTTTTGACTAGAGCAAGACAGATTTCTAAGTGAATCAGGCACTAATATCTTAATGGTAGAAACGTGTTTTTGAATAGGTCTGTGCGACAGAGTAATGGCTTAGGGCTCATAATAGCCTACTTTGGGAAACAGACAGTGTCGTATTGCTCCAAAAAATACCCTTTTATACCATATCAAGTCCAGCCTCAACTTCATTATTACGAGCTCATATATTTCCATTATTGCCAGTTTTTACACTAACTTAGCAATCACGTATTTATTTACTGTTTAATAAAATTATAAATCATGGAATTAACTTAATACCGCGTACTGATTATATATATATATATATATAAACTATATTGACAAAAACAACACACAGAAATGAAACAGTAACTGACTACTATATTTCGATGGTCTGGCCATCAGGAAGATAGTCGCTCCACCTGAAGACAAAGACTGGCAGGTGGTCTTGGAGAAGCACTCATACAGTGTAGCTAACTTAGGAGGGAGAGAAGGAAAGGATAGATAAAGAAATAAAATCAAAATAAATAATAACGAATGAAAACAAAAACCATTAAACAGGTAAATATACATATATATATATAACTAAAAAAGGATAGATCGGGATGCGGTCAGTTTCTTCCACTTTCAATTCAAACTCTCATTGCCGACGTTTCGATTTTATTTAAAATCTTTTTCCAAAGGCACAAGTACAATTGAATAGTTCCTTCAATTTCCAATATTCCTACTTGTGCCTTTGGAAAAAGATTTTAAATAAAATCGAAACGTCGGCAAAGAGAGTTTGAATTGAAAGTGGAAGAAACTGACCGCATCCCGATCTATCCTTTTTTAGTTGTATATCTGTCACACGGTCGAGAATTTATTAGTGTTTATATATATATATATATATATAATATATATATATATATATAAATTAAGAGACTAAAATAAATAAAAGGAATACTCAACGATTGAGGTTAAGCCCAGTAGCAGATCTACCCCTCAAAAGTCTAATAAGAGCTTCTTCTGAAGTTCTCAGAGTGACTTTCAAATTGTTATCAGTTGTCTATCTCAGAACGTTTACACGTAAACAGTCATTAAAACTGAATCTGTGAAACTAGCATGAGCAGCAACAGGAAGGTCACTGTGTTTACCAACCGACGACCTGTGAGTATTCATAAGCAGGCTTAGCTTAGTATATATATTTCATATATATCTTGATAAGATATGTCCTTTAGCAAGTCAAAGTTGATAGCTGAAATAGAGAATATTTCAATAAATGTTGTAATATATGATTCAATAATAATTTATGGGTAATTAAAGCATTACTTTATTTTATTACTTTAGTATTTTATTCCAATGCTATGTCTTGTTAAATTTTTGTTGTAACTGAATTAGTTATGCATTAGATTACAGTAGAGTGGGTACATTACCAGAGACAGCTTAAAGTTTAAAAGACAAAAAACAGATTAAACAAAATAAAATTAAATAAAACTGTTCGGTAGGAAATTTAGGCATATATATTGGCACCATTGAGTTAAAATAGGTATTGATATCCGTGATTTTGAAAGGTTACATTAGTCCCATTGATGATGCAGCCATTGCGAAACCGGTCGGGCGACTTCAACAGCGATAGACGAGGTATGACGGTTGATAATGATATTTTAATAAAGAATACCCAGTTAGATGATAGACACATATTTTTAATTCTTTTTTTTAGAATATTTACTATCTCTTTATACATTTATGTTCAGTTGAGTTTTGTGTAGAATCTTTTAGAAACATTAACTGTTTGCATTATTGTATTCCATTTCACAGTTTAAACTGGCACATCTTTACATTCGGTTCCACTAAATTCATGTAACTCAATTCGTCATTTGAATATTCAAAGAGACAGAATTAGTAAAAAAGAATCTGTACATATAAAATATAAAGTTTGTCTGTCTGTCCGTATTTGAAATAAAACTGGAGTCATTTAGAAACAAAGAAACATACGGATCTTATATAACTTTTTTTGGGATCTACCGCCCATAACCAAAACGCCGGGTATAATCTACCACCTGGTCAACGCCAGGTAAATCAGCTAGTTATTACAAACAATTACAGAAAATATCTCTATTTAATCTAACTTTGAGGTAAAATAGATAAGCAAACAAAAGTCTCTAGACAAATGAAGTTTTATTCAACAGCAACGCGTTTCAAACACTTTGTGTTCATCATCAGGAAGACACCAAGGATGTGGTGCTGATGGGTTGGTCCAGTGAAAACAACAAGTTCTTTTCACAACTTGTTTTTGGAAAAAACAAGACCTGTTGTTTTCACTGGACCAACCCTTCAGCACCACATCCTTCGTGTCTTCCTGATGATGAACACAAAATGTTCAAAACCCGTTGCTGTTGAATAAAACTTCATTTGTGTGGAGACTTTTGTTTGTTTATCTATTTTACCTCAGGATGAGTAAATACCACACAATTACTGATTGCACAACTTAATTAATGATTTAATCTAATTTATTATTAATATGACAGGTCTAGATTATGTTTCATGACCACTCCAGGTGAGAACACATGTAGACCAAACAATGACTCTTGGTGACAATGAATATTTTGCACTGAGAGTCCTAAATTTTGCTTGTGACTTGGGCAGAGATCCTAAACCAGTATCTAACATCATACTGACTGGAGGCAATCGACTTAAACACCTGTTTGATGGATGACTTTCACAGATTTTTTCACTTACCAATTGAATAAATCAAAGGCCAGAGTGAGTATCAAATCCGAAATCTAAGCACACAAGTCCCTATTAAATGTCCCAATAACGGAAAAACAAGCTCACAAAAGTACTGCTTTTCTTCAGGTTTCTCGGCTAAACCCGAAAAAGCGGAAACCTGCCTTTCAAATAAAAACAAACAAATAAAAAAAGTTAAGAAGAACAATAGTTTCTCAAAATCTGCTTGTATTATTTTGATTATAAAACTATTTTGTGTATTCATTTTAGCGACTACATATAATGACAAATTTAAGAGTTAAATATTGAAATAAAAAGAATGTTTGGTATACACAAATAGATGTATATCAAATAGAAATAATATATTAGGGAATGAAAAAAAAAATGAAATAATAACGTTTCGTAACTAAATTTTAAACAAAATGATTAAAATATAATGTAAAAGAACACAAGTCTGAGAGAAATAAAATTAAAATATTTTAGAAGCAATCTCTCAATTATATATATATATATAAATTATATTAAAGTATTTCAACATTTTGAGGAGCAGGGTAATATTGATTCTGGGATGATGAAACCTTCGGTTACCAAATATATTGAAATATTCAATCAGTACTGATACTTTCAACAATATGATAAAATATAAGCTGAATATAATGGGATATTACAAATATGATTGTTATTATTTTCTTCTTAAATGCTTAAGCCAGAAGTAATTTAAATAGTAAATGTAAATGCTGTAGACAAGGCCCTCTCAAAGAGATTAGGGCTTGAATGATTTGCTCATAAAGCAGCTAAAATGTTTTATTTGTTTCTGCGTAAATCTGATTGACATTAGAAATATTAAGGAAAAGGTATTTATGTCAAGCTTCATTCGAGAAGAAAAACAAGAGAAATAAATAAATGGGAAAAGAGGATAGATTGTTACAGATTACAAGAATGCTTCAAATATAACCAGGCTCTACTCATATTTATTATAACGTTTTCGCTTTATCAACCAGTTGTTTTTTTTTTTAACAATGGCATTAAGTGGAAAATCTAAAGTAATCTTACATCATCACCTAGTAATAAAATTTTTATACCCCACAATTTTTAATTCACTTATTCCTTTAAAAAAGAAGGAGAGCTAAAAAAGAGAGATGGGCAAAGTAAAAGAAGTAATAGTGATTTCAAGAATGAGAGATGAGTGAGAAACACAGTAAAAGAGAAAGAATTGTCGGGCGATAAACGACGAGAAAGGTGAAATACAGAAATGTAGGAGTTAAAATGGTAAAAGAAGAAGGAATTATTAGAGAAGTAATTCTGTCGGAAGCACGTATTCCTATACCCAATTCCTTCATTGGACATAATTCTATTTTATCAAGCATATAGAATTGATAAGTTTTTGTAAACGTTAATTAGTATAAAATATTAAAACATAATGCCTAATATCGACGATAGAAAATATCAACCAGAGGGCTGTTATCCAAAAAATTGTTTAATTAACAATTGCGATTGTCATATTGTTTAATATGACGTTTTTTGGCAGTCTGTAAACACAGATTTATATTTCTGGAGTGTAACATTCAACGTAATGTCTTCAAGAACCTGTTCATCCAAACGAGTATCTGGTGATAGAAAAGTAGAAGAGATGCAGAGGGTTTCAATCAAGTTCTCTTGATACATCACTGAAACACTCTCACCTCCATCAGAACTGGGGGAAAATAGCCAAGTTTGAAATACTCCTCTTGAGTGTAAAATGGACTGTTCAAAAAATGAGATGCTCTCTTTACAATAAGAGATTGGTTTATCTGAACTTGAAGCATTGAAGTGTGGCTGGCTTCTTATGACACTATGGATAAGGACAGTTAACCGTTCCCAAAGGTACCATTTTCATGACTTCATTGTCATTATTGACAATGTTCAGTAGTTTAGTATGTAGATTATTTTTTGTGAAACAAAATATTAAATTCTATAAAATTTCTCTATAGGGTAACTATAAGTGAACCAACTTAATAGACCTGAGACAAATCTCTCCACTACATAATTCCCATTTACAATTTTTAGTATACTCTATAGAAAAAGTCCAGGCTAGCTCAATCGTTAACGTACTCCTCTCAGGATTGGTAGTCCGCGGTTTGATTCCCACCCAGCTGTCGATTTATTCATGCTGGACGTGAATAAATCTGAGTACGTCGTCCCTCGGAGAGGACGTTAAATCGTCGGTCCCTGTACGGTGTCATGTTAAACAAGTTTAATATTAAACAAGTTCACTAATCGCATAATACAGAGACTCAGTATGTATTGTATGTGTATCAAAAGCTAAGTTGTTTATTTTTTTTATTGATATTAAAGATGCTTTTAACAGCATATGCAGACTAACTGTGATAATGAAAAAACTTGAGCCCGTTTATGTTCTAGCATGTTCTACATGATTATTTGTTACTTCGAAAATTGGTATGTTACTATCAGAACAGTGTACGAATCGACTATACAAGTAACTTAACTGTACTACCCATAATGTTCTCTTTTATTGTCTGATAATATTTCATTTTCATTTCGTTTTGCATAATAATTTGTCCGAATAAAATTATGTTCTTACTGTACTTTTATGTAATGTTTTTTTTCTTGTTTGCACATTTTCAGCAAGTCCTAAGTATTTTTTCAATTTTTTTTTTAATGTGAATACAGCATAACAGTTTATTTTACTGATATCAATCAGTAATAAAAGTTACATTAAACTACTAGTCCATGATTACAAAATAAGAACATAGTAATCAAAGCATTCAGTTGGAAATTCAAGCAAAGAATGATTTACAAAACATAAAGGATTTACCATTTGTTTTGTAGCTTTCAAAAACTTTGCAAATAGCTTCAAACTCGCTTAAATTGAAACAACCTTCTTTCAATTCCATTAAAGGAGTTTTGCCTTCACAGTAACTTCTATTGTGTAACAAATGTTAATTTTACCTAAGTTTAAACTTATAATTGACTTAAAGATCAAATTATGGAACAGGACTTATACAATTCTATTATGAATAGAACAATTCAAAAACTTATTTAGTGTTAAGTTAATACATTGTTTTAAATAAGTTATTGTGATGTGTTAACAATGCAATCGTTAATATAATTAAACAATATTAGGATATTAACAATAATTTTAAAGTTATATTTTTAAATCAAAGTATTTTCTATCCAAAGACTCTTGTATACTAAACAGAGCACATTAGTTTGTCATTAAATACTTCTTATTAATTCAGAGATATATCTGTATTTTAATCAATTAATTATTCTACTTGTTTATTCTGTTTTTAAAAAAAACTTGTTTAGTGACATACGTTTAACACATGATGATTATATAAATGATTACAAAAGATTATATTTTAGTTTTAGATAAACCGATGAATATTAAATTATTTTGTTATGCACTTAAATGACCATATCACAATGAATCAGGTTGGCCCAGTGGCATCGTGCTGGTCTTTGAACCGGTTCAAACTCTGGCCCTCGATTTATACTCTGTGTCAAAGGACACAGTAACGTGTTTATTCAACCTAGACTAGACATTTGTAACTTGTTTTCTTTTTAAAAAATCTCTAATGTAATACTTAAGTTTTCTGTTTCAAAATTTTATACTTTTGTCTATGAAAAAGGTATTAAATAAAAACTCAAACGTTAGCAATTCGAACCTGAAGAACTGACAGAGTCCTGATAAAATTTCATTTTGTTACATATATATATATATATATATATATATATATATATAGTTCACACAGGAAAGAGAAAACAGAAATAAAAGACACACACAAAAGACTCACAACGATATTTCGACAGTCGTCGTCATCGGGTAGAAGTAGTCCCTTTGAGTAGCTGAAGCTAACTGAGTGGTAGGCCAAATGCAACGAACACGCGCGCACTCTGCCTGCCGCCCTAGGTAAGCTACTAACTACAGAGAGAATAATAACTAAAAAGAACAAATAAAAGCAAATAAAAATAACAGAAGGAGAAGACTAGTAAATGAAGCAATAAACAATTAAAAAATAAAAATAAATAAATAAAAAAAATAAAAATTAAAATTAAAAAATAATAAATAAATAAATTCTTAAAAAAAAAAAAAAAAATTAAAATAAATAAATAAAAAAAATAAATAAATAAATAAATAAATACTTAAATTAACGGTACAAGTTAAGGCCAGGAGGAGAGCGAGCTTTGAGAAGACAGATAATTGCCTCCTCTGAAGCTCTTAAAGTAACCCGAGAAGACTGAACAGGGATATGATTAAGGACTTGGACCCGGAAGCAGTGATTAAAATCCAGTCCATGGGAATTAGAGTGGATAGCAATAGGAAGGTTTTTGCGTTGACCAACGGAAGCCCTGTGACCATTCATACGTAAGTTGAGCTGCGTAGAGGCCATACCAACGTAGAATGCATCACACTGGGTGCAGTCCAAACGGTAAACGCAATTAACCGAGGTGCATGAGGTGTGGGGAGGACAAGGGTAGTTAATATTGCTATGGGGGGAAGTAAAAAAGGGATTAGGGTTATATATAGGGTTATAAATATATATATATATATATATATATATATATATATATATATTCAGGTAACTCACCCTAATCATCATTCATTTGTGGTGAGTTCCCTGAATATTTATATCACGTGTTATTGTGATAATTTTGTATATATATATATATATATATATATATATATATATATATGGGCAACGATTGATTTTTATTCTAGAAAAAGGCAACGAGAGTTTAATTTTTTAACCTAGAAAGGCAACGAGAGTTTGATTTTTTATCCTTTGAATTTTTATTCTAGAAAAAGGCAACGAGAGTTTAATTTTTTATCCTAGAAAGGCAACGAGAGTTTGATTTTTTATCCTAGAATGGCAAGGAGAGAATGATTTTTTATCCTAGAAAGGTAACGAGTTTGATTTTTTATCCTAGAAAATTGACCAAATCCCGATTAGAGAACACTCCCATTCTATCAAACTGTCGATATATTATTGAATCTGCTATATATATTTTATATATATATATATATAGTTCAATATAAACAAAGAAACATAGAGAAATCAGAAGAACACACTTACAGTCTCTAATTTTCGGTTTGAACCGTCTTCAGGAGAGATAAGAGAGGGAAACCAAGCGCACTGGATCAGAGACGGTTGGAGACCCAACTGCGTCATACAGAAAATTAGAGACTGTAAGTGTGTTCTTCTGATTTCTCTATGTTTCTTTGTTTATATTGAACTATATTTGTCCGTTTTGGATCGTATTTCCAACGAAAAAAAGTGTATATATATATATATATATATATATATAAACCAACAGGTTTGTTGTCTTAGTCTCTTCCATCTAGATCTTTTTACATTTTTATTAATGGCGTCAATTTTTAGCTTCCTTAGTCATTCCCTTCACATTACAGTGGTAATGAAAAATGGAAAAAATAGTGGTAATTGGTGGACTTTCAACAACAGCACCAATGATCTACACCATTAAAAAATCGACAAAATATACAGGCAGACAGACGATAAGAAATTATAGATTAGAAGGGGTGTGTAGGAGATGAGTCGGGTAGAACTAAGTGACACCAACTTGACATAGAACCTATATAAAGAAATCAAGTTTGCAACACGTATTATTGATTTGACAACTGATGATGAATGACTGTTCTGAAGAAAGGAAGTAATTTACGATAACTGACGATCCTTCATCCGTATTAACAGGTTTGAACGTTTCAACGCGAATGCAACATTTTGAGTGTACATTAAATATTGGACCACTGGCCTTGACAGGTGAACAGCAATCACTTCAATACAAGTGTCCTTGATTAAGCATATGTTTCTAACATGATATGCTTGCTTTCATAACCAACTAATGAACTCAAATAATATTGTACTGATTAAATGAACCACTAATATGCACGCAGTTTAAAAAGAACTTTCAAAATGAAAAATAACAAATTGATCACAATTATTCATGAAAATTAAATAGTATATGACTTTATCGCTGATATGGAATAAATTTCTTATAAAACAGGATGAAAGTCTGTTTTATGAATTAAAATATTTACTTTTATAAAGTAAAATAAAAATTAAAATTTAAAACAAAAAAATAACTATAATGTCATAATTATATTTTGTCTTTCCTTGCTTTAATTTATTTGCAAGTTATTCATAAATTTAATCACTTTGCCATCAATACTCTTGAAGTTTAAAAAGTAATATAGAAGAAATGTTGGTCTTAATTTGAGATGTCTTCATATGAACACACATATGCATCATGTTTTATCTTCCACACATATGCCAAACCAATCATTGCAAAAAAAATATCATTTTTGTGTAATAAAGTTAATATTGTAATGTTAAAAGAAAAAAATAGATGAACAATAATTTAATTCGATGTTTCACTAACACAAAAAGCTTCAAAATTAAGGAAACATTAAAATGCTTCTAAAAATTCTATATAATTACAGGGAAAAATTGGCTTCATAGTGTAGATTTACTGCATAGATTGGGACCCATTATGCAAAATAGAAAAATTCCTTTTTTTTCAAAAATATGTTTTAGACAACATATTTTTTCTCGTACTACTAACTCTAGACTTTTGAAATTGTACCATTATCTTAAAAGTAACCAAAGTAATACCTAAAAAATCCTCGGATTTTTGAAGTAACAAGAAATATATTTTTTCAATAAAATGCTGAGGTTTGACTTTTTACTCAATTTCAAAGCTTGTGAAGACGATACAAATCATTCCCTTTGATCGATCAAAACCAATTTATACCTAAAAATCTGGAGTAACCTACACTCAACTTTACTATAAGTAAGCATAATAACAAACACAGTAAGCACCAACTGATGTTTTGTGCTCTTTACGTTTAATCAATATGTATCATTTGTTTAGATTTGAGTGTAATCACTTTATTAGTTATTAGAATGGTGACATCTGATAAAAATGATTAAACTGAGGACCTGAACTCATCGGACTCGTAGGCTCTACAGTCATACTGTTGTAATAGTATGTGACATACTGCTGTCATGCCATTGTTGTCACTCAATTTAACGTCAGATTTTATGTTCATTAATGATCTTCATAAATGTAAATGGAGAAGTATTCCTCACTTCTATAGTTTTAGGTATGAGTTGACAGAAATCTTTGCCCATTCTGAGATGATTGCTTCGAATACAGATATAATGTGATCAAGGGTTTCTAGATACAGAGTTTAAATTCTTTGTATGATGTCAAATACAGCTTCCATTCATAGTAATAAAGTAAATAATTTAAAAACAACAATACAGAAAAAGAGAAAAAAATAAGATAGAATATTATTTAAGGCCAGAAATTACTAAGGCAAATTATGAAGAAGAGGTATAACTAATACACTAAATAACTGTTTACAAAGATATTAAAATGTGTTTCTTGAATGTTCTTATAGAAATAATCATATTGATTCAGTTTGACAAATTCGTTGAGCCCAAAAAACTCACATGGTGAACTTTTGCATTATATACATGGTGGTTATAAAGTATTCTATTTTCCTGGTAAAGTGAAAATAAATATAAATTGTATAGAACTATATAAGAATTATTAAAATAAGAATGATATAAAAATAATATAAATGATATTCAAAATACAATATTACTAGATAAGCGTAGATAGTCAAAAGAACAAGTAATGCCCTTGTGATATTGAAAAGAAAATTAATAAAATATTTCCACTGACTTTAATAATGATGTTCAACAGCTTCTGTATTCTTGCATTGTCATTTAATCAATGTAAACTCATATTTAAAACATATATTGAACTAAATTTTTCAATTCATGTAATCTTTTAAACACAGGAATTAAACTAAATTTCTCAATAAGGCCACATTTGAATTAATTTCAAACTGTTACAAATAATATGGACGTCGAATAGCAAGGTAATTGAATATTAAAATAACGTGAAAAAATGAGAGCCTATAATTGGTTGAAATAATCATACGATAGAAAAGACATGCGCATTATGTACTGTTGGCGGGAAATGAAGGGACTTCATTCTGCGTGAATCATCATTTTTAGACTAAATAGAGACCAATAAATTATATTGAATTCAACTATTTTAAAAATTTCTTTTCACCCAGTTTATACCTTGATAAGAGGAATTTTGTTTTTCTGGCTTTATTTAATTCGATCGATTCCGTACTATAAAGTTTTCGTTTTATTTGTACCAAATCGTATAACATTGTAACAAATCTGGAACAGCCTGCACTTAATTTTACAATAAGTAAAAAAAAAATACCAAAATAATTTACAACATAATGATTTCTGCCTCCTCAAAAGCTTTCACAAGTAATCATAGATCAAGTTTTTTACATTTTTCTAAAAAAAAATACATTTTTATAGTTTTATAAATTTGACCATTTCTTTCGTTTATTTATTCTTTGATTAAATCATGAACATGCACTTTAAATCGCTGTCTTAAGTTCCTATCTGTTATCTCGAGATCGAATTTGTTCACGATCACTATACTTTACTTATAGTAAAGTAAAAATAGAGCATTTTGCGGGCAGTCAGTTGAGTTCATTTTCTTCCAAATGACATCTATCAAAGGGCACCACAGTGCAGTTTTTGTTTTTATAAACTTTTTTTCGGCATAATAATAAGTAAAGAGATTTTGTCAAAAAATTGAGCAGAAAAATATTCACAAAAAAAATTCCTGAAATTTTCACTAACACAAAGAGCGAAAAACTATAAAAACAGAATGCTTATTCTGAACTAATAATTTATTTGCTGTACTTATCGTATTTATTTACATTGTTTACTTTCAATTAGACATTTTTTGAGTGAATCCACTGAAATAAAATTGACGATTAGAGGTCAAATGAAAAAATTTTAAATAATTTAATAACTTAATAAGAGATGTAAAACAATAAATAACATTCTTTTGTAAAAAATCATAGCCAATGAAACATATAATTTTTCATGCTTTCCAGGATACGATGGGTTTGTCTCACAAAATGCTCTAATCAATCTATATGTTAACTCTAGAACAAAACGTAGATTTTATTGTGTTTAAAAATGATAATTTCTTTGGGTATGAAAAATATGATTTGAAGAATGAATTTAAACATATTAATTGAAGTATGAGAAATGGACTTTTTAGTTCTATATTACAAGACGGATACTAACTTTAAGCTAATACTTCATGTTGTCAAGAAGTTTGATATTATGTTTACTTATAGTAAGTTGAGTGTAGGGCACTCAAGGACGGATTTTGCAGACATTTTAGTAAAAGGAATTAATTTTTCTTAACAAACTTTTATTTCTTTAAATCTAGTTTTTTTACATCAAAGCGTATATAGTGGAAAATTTATTAGATATTGCTTTAGAAAACTTTAATTCTTGGTATCATTGTTCAATTAATAGTACACATACTTTGGATTTTTTGTGAATTATTTGTTTAGATAGTGTAGATTTATTATTGCGAAGGTATAATAAAGGGCTTGAAAATGATGGAAAAGAGATGAAATACAGGCTGTCTTTGTTTTTCTCCAGCAGGCGTCAATACGAGGGGGGTGGGACGAACAAAGGTCCGAGTTCCATTCGCAGGTGAGATCTATTGTGGACAGTTCTAATATCTCTACCAGGCCTGGCAATAATCAATTCTGAACATCCCTCGACCCTCCATCTCTGACCTCTAGCCAACCATTATATAAAAATAAGGCAAATGTTTTCATTATTAAGATGTCTTCTTTGTAATATTACCTACCATAATGCTTCCTCCAGTCTCTTGGTATTTTGTAGTAGTCAGTATTACTACATCATACGTATTTGCAATTCAGCAATGACTTAGTATTATATATTTAAAATAAAAAGTTTGTCTGTCAGTCTGTCTATACAAAAATAAAATTGGAGACTTTTAGATACAAAGAAACATCTGGATCTTACAAACTTCTTTCAGGGGAACTAACTACGGTATTTTGATATTGATCAGGTTCTTGTTTTGGGATCTACCACCCACATCTAGACAATCTTCTCCAAACAGCTTCAAGTCACCTATTTGAAAAAGGGCTTAAAACGACCATAGAGTTCACCTCAATTGTTCAAAAATATATACACTTAAATTGACTTTATATATATATATATATATATATATATATATATATAGGTGACTTGAAGCTGTTTGGAGAAGATTGTCTAGATATGGGTGGCAGAATAGCCTTTGGAGCGATTCACATCTATTCCTGGCAACGAGGACATCAAAATATAGTAGTGAGTTCAGTGATTTCTCTTCTGTGTGTAAATTCTAGTTTATATCTATATATATAAAAAGATTTCACATAAACACGTGAAATAACAATCAATGATCAAACCACAATAAAAAAATGGGAAAACAAAACTAAGATCTTTCAACCGTAACAAGCAGTCTTCGTCAGAGTCAAAAACCCAACTGTTGAAAGATCTTAGTCTTGTTTTCCCGTTTTCTTATTGTGGTTTGATCATTGATCTATATATATAAGAAGATTTCACAACAAACATGTAAAATAACAATTAATGTTCAAACTAGAATATGAAATGGGAAAACATTATTAAACTCTTTCAACCGTAACAAGCGTTCTTCATCAAAGTCCACCTGTTACGGTTGAATGATCTTAGTCTTTTTTTCCTCATTTCACATTGTCATGTTCATATTATCAAATGGGGAAAAAAAAGACGAAGATCCCTCAACCGCAACAAGCGGTCCTCGTCACATTCAAAAACCCAACTATACACAACTCAGAGCCTATGCGTATGTATATGTTCTCATACGTACTTATGAACTTAATGTTTCTCTTTCCGTTGCTGAAAAAAGTTACAGGATATTTTGTAACTGAAATTTATTTAAATTTCTTCCAGGAAGTTAATGATCTACTTTACTGTACCTACTTCATTAATTTTAAAAAAAAGTGTCTGCAAATTTATAATATGTTTTATATCACATCTTTTTTTGTTTAATGCATAATTTACAGTCTGTATTAATTTCCTTTACCTGAAAAACTTAAGTGTATTGGAACTATGTCAAATTTAAATTGTTTTCGTTATATGTAATTATTATTAGTGTTAGGATTAAATTGTTTTCCGGGTAACACTGAGCAGCTATACTAACGTGTATAGCTAGTATTATACATGTTATTTTAATAATAATCCTCATTTCATGTCTACAGTATCTTCAATACTCTAAAGTACATCACCAATGTTTCTTTTTTAATCAAACGTAACTGTATGGTACAAAATGACTTGGAGTCATCTGTGAAGATGACTCGCTTAGTAGTTCGAAATGAGTGACTAATGTTAACTCAAAATAATATAAAATGACCTCGGACCAAGTACAAGTTCTCATTTAATGGAATAATGAATATTTCATCTTCATGACATTGGATATACAAAATTATGTCTAAACTATTATGTTAATATACAATACCCATATATACACCACAAACAAAAAAAAACAGACATATGATATTACTCAAATTGATGCAAAAGTGTGTTAATTTCAAACATCGTAATTTTGCCATATCATATATCATTTGGTGCATTTACTAAACAGGATAGCATGTCTAGCGTTATCTACTGATAACGTCAGTGATAAAGTAATTAAATGCACTTCTATAGTAGAGAAAATATTAATGCACTAGTGTAGTCTATTTATAAAACTCTTAATAAATGTTGCCACGATCAAACAAGAAGTAATTAAATTTCCTATCAAGTAGCATATATTCATTTTTGAAAAACATTTAATATATAATGCTATTTGTTTACTATAAATAATGTAAATCAATATATCGCTTTGAGGAAACTTAATGAACAATTTAACTCTATGAAATGTCAACAATGTTCGTGAATTTATCGAGTCTTCATTAATTGAACTTATGAGATCAAATACTGAGGGGTAAAGATCGTTTATTCAACTTAGTATTAACGAGAACATTATGCTTGCCTACAATCTACTTATATTTCACTGAACTTCTTTTGATAACCCTTTTCACTTCGTGAAGTACCTTTCTTGCCACTTTCCTTTCTCAATATCGCACCATGTTTAACTTGATTTAGTTTAAATGTCACTCTGAAGAATATTATTTCTACAATTTCATGATTTTATTTTCATTTTTGATTTACTTTTTTAATTTTACCGTTATATATGTACATAGGAATATATAATGAGAACTTTTACATCTTGGAATAAAATTTAATTATTGTTGTTATAAATAATTGACTAGTTTTTGGGGTTTAATTCAAATTTTAGCTCTATCATTTTTAGTATGTAAGAAAATCTGTGTTGAGTTTACCTTCAATATAGGTATAGAATAATTCAGCAATAGTAGATCGGTGACCTGGAACTGCTAATTACAAATGTACACTACAGTGCTCGAAAGAATTGTTGCTCTTTCGTTAGAAATGTAAAACTTTCAAAATACATTACAATGTTTCGCTATTTAAAGAAATATCATATCAGTGCAGTTAATAAACTTCTGTTAATTATTTATTCTTATAGATTTATAATGAAATTGATATTGAACATCAGGGATCAATGGCGAAAAAGTTGGAAATCAATAATGAAAATGTGCGAGAATGCTTGCTGTTGGAATCAAAGCAACTGTTAAAAATCTAAGGGTTTGGAAAAATAATTGACCTTTGGCTCAATACAGCTTTACGGTTTATAAATTAATGCATGTGCAAATGAAAGAAAAACAACCAGATTATAAGGTAAGAATTATTATACAAAATAGTTTTTTTTTATTGTTTAATCCGATCCCCTAGAGGGTGATAACGTCAGCCGTTAACCGGCTTTTGTTTGATCAGTGATTCTACAGATTCTACATTGGAAGTCCTAAATTTTGCCTAACTCAAGTGCATTTCGAGCAGGGATCTTAAACGAGTACCTGACATCGTACTTGCCTGGGACTGACGATTTAACGTCCTCTGCGGGGGACGACGTACTCAGAGTTATTCACCTCCCGCGTGAATAAATCGAGCGCCAGGTGGGGATTGATCTCCGGACTACCAGCCCAAATACAAAACAGTTAAAAAAAATGCCTGTATTTATACAGATTGATTTGAAAATTAACTGAAACCGTAAACTAAGATTTCTTAAAATATTCATGGCTCATAATTTGTCACAATATATACGTTAAAATAAAAGTTATAGAGAATAAAATTTTTATTTTATTGTAAATTTTCATATTTTTTAAAAGTATTATGCATTGATTTTAGGAAAACTGAAGTTTTATAACAATTTTGGGAGTTTAATAAGATGTAAAGTTAAGAATGTTGTCAGTTAAGAGTCAGTTTGGAGAAAAATTAAGAAGTTTCTGTCAGTTACAGAAATAGAGTCTGTTGTATTATTTCATAACCTTTTAAGCCCTGAAGGGTTTACTAAATAAATAAAATAAGAAAATCTCTACCTGAGAATAGAGAATCCATAATTGAGTTATAAGGTCAATGAAATTACCAAGTATTATTATTCATTTTATCACTATGATGGGTTATAGATGTGCCTAAATGATATTTACAATAGAAAAGAGGTATTTTGAACAGTAGTAATTTTCTTTTTAAACTATTTGAAAAGAATTTATAATACCTTTACAAATTCTTAAACACTGTACTCACTACATATACTGAGGCCAAAGACAAACGAGAAACGGTGTTGCGTGATATGTCAAGAACTTTCCCAGAAATAAGGAACCTCTATCGAAAACCGATATGGATGTAAAAACTGAAAAACTGTACATAGTTTTGTGCTAATAATGACATCAGTAACCAATATGTTATCATAGCATATCACGATGTGGGTTTGCCGAGTCGGATATTTATATCATGATTATATAAATATATATATAAAATATATATATAAATATTAAATATATATAAAATATATATATATATATATCATAAAAATATATAAATAAGTCGCAATTTGAAAATCATAAATCAGTATCCAATGTCAGTCTAACCACGTACAGTCAAACCTTGGTTATCGACCATAATCCGTTTCAGAAGGCCATTCAAAAACCGAATTGTCCGAGTTCCCAAACGAGTTTTTCCGTTAAAAATGATGTAAAAACAATTTTTTTGAAGACTAAAAAGCGATTTTGTTGCAAATCATTTAATATTAATTTACAAAAAAATATATAGAGAGAGCAGATATATAAGACACACGTACTTTACCATAAATACATAAATATTCTTACATTGCTGGTGATTTGGTTAACGCGAGGAGGTAGGAAGGAAAGTTTTTGCCTCTTTAAAAAAAACTTTCTAATGTGACAGAGTGTTAGAGTACTGACATCTGAATCTGTTGCAGTAAGAGAAAATCTGAATTTTTTTTTGTTTGAATTCAAAATTGTACGAGTTCTAAATCGTTTGAGAACCAGGTACGATTGTAATATAAAAATCCCAATGCTGCTTCCATGTTTGTTTCTATTGCTCTTTTCAAGTAATTCCTGATTATGATTAAAAAAGAAAACAGAAAAAAAGATTCTGAATTTTACTATTGAGTTTTACAAAAAATTGAAATCAGTTTTGGTGTAGAGTTAAAGAGAACCCACAAAAAAAATACTCTGTTTACAGTAATATGGTGGAATCCAATGTTTCAGAAACATGATTCATTTCAATACATAACCGCTAAGAGAAAATTAATAACAATTTACATGTAATATATTTGTATTGTATTAATATTATGCAAATACTTATTATATTTATATAAATAATCACTTACCTGTGGTTTTCAAAGAAATTTGTCTTTCAGAAGATTCTTTGGACCATTTCTAATTTGACAACCTGAAAAAAAATGATATTCAGTATATCAAAAACGAATAGTATAAATTGAAGTTATAAATCTTTAAACAAGTAAAGCATTTTAAAGTAATGCTATGCTCTAAAGATTTACTCTTTCTAATAAAGATATTTAACTTGAGTTTTTAAAAACTTCTGTTAACTTTTAGAAATGGTATTTTTTACTAATAAAAGTCAATCATGATTTTTTTTTAAATTAATCAAAATTATTATGAAAAGGTGTAAAAAAATTAATTATATATTTAATATATTAAAATATAACTAGATGGTTAAAAGAGTTTGGTTATTGTATGGTCTTATAAACTTCAGGTTTTATCAGTAGTTCCAACTTTATGTTTCAATGATGCACTTTAAAAGGAATCTATTTTTAACATTCCTTCAATTGTTTCATAGGCTACTTCCCAAATATTTTTATAATACAACGCTATGGTAATTTAATCGATCAATTGTTGATCATATTTTATATTTTATGCAACTAAAATGTTATATTAATTTCGATTTATAGTAAGAATTGAGACAGCAGACTTCCGCAATTTTCATCACACTTCAACATCAGAGAAGAAGTGACTTGCTCGCATTCCAAAAACTGACTAAGAAAACGAAAATTACATAATATTGGTAATATTTTAGTAGCACTTATAATATTTGTAATACATAGATATTAATGATTAGTTATAATTATCGTCTTCAAATGCTATTAACTCTGAGAATAGTATGAATACACTTCGAAACGGTGGCAAAAAGGAGTACCATTTAATGATACTGTTGCAAAAAAGTTTTAGATATTATATTAATGTAATAATATATGTATTACATATTATATAAATTAAAGTAATTCTTCATACATTTTTGAGTCAATTTTTTTCTATACACATTTGATAATAAAAAAGAATTTTTTTCTTGTAATGTTGAAGTAATTATTCAAAAGTTACATTTTTAAGTACGCCAATACTTTCTGAAATGATGTTTATTTTCTTCGGTGCTACATTCTATTCTAAAGATCTTGAGTGTAGAACGGTATCTTTATGATTATTGTAATAATAATAATAATAATATTGTTCTTAATAAGGATTAAGAATTAAAGTTATCCCTTCCTTTTTTTCTCTTATTCACTTTCTTTCAGTCACTCCCTCTCTTTCTAATAAAAATATTACGGAATAATAAAATAGTTGAATACAGAGTTAAAGTTTAATTAATTTAATTTATACTAGGCATAAAATGAATTCATACAATATTATACAATAACAAAATAAGAAACTGAAATATTGGATCAATCCAAAGCGAAATGTGACTTGGGAAGTAATGAAACAACCCCCGATATCCAATAAACTATAGACAATGATTGATCCTTGGAGATGATCTACAGCCAAGAAGGGTAATATATGCATGCTTTGGTCTGCTATCTTAATATCAGTGTCTTAGTTTGGGGATTTGATTGAGGATTTGTACCCAAAAGCAGTCATTACACATAAAATTGTGGTATATATATTATGATATATATATATATATATCGTTATATATATATATATAATTAAAGTTACAGCTAGAGAACACAAGAAAAAGGACGAACACTCACGAATCTCGATTATTTCGCCGTCTTGCCGTCTTCAGGAGAGTAGAAAGAAAGAAAATAAAATAAAAGGAGAAAGAATGAAGGAACGGAGACGTAAATGCGTCCACTGGCCGATGTAAACTGGCGCGATACAATGACACGCAGTGCAGCCACCTTACCAACGTAAACCAGTGTAGGCTGTGAGTTAAAAAAATTATAAAAGTGATATTTAAGTAAAAGGGAGGAGAAAAGTAAAAAAGAGAAAGGAAAGGAAAAAAACATAAAACTAACTAAAATTAAACGGGGAAAAAAAATAAATAAATAAATAAATGAATGAATAAATAAATAAAAATAAAAAAAAAATAAAAAAATCATCTGATTAAATTTAGACCAGGGGAATTTCTTGCACCCAATAACCAAATGAAGGCTTCCTCAGAAGCCCTTAGAGTGGTCTGGGTGTCATCATTTGAGAGTTTTCTTAATATTTTAACCCTGAAGCAATCGTTGGAGCGAAGGTTATGGAGATTGGCGTGGGTGGCAACAGGCAGCTGCTTGCGTTGACCAACGGATGACCTGTGACCATTCATACGGAGGCTAAGTGACGTGGAAGTCAGGCCCACGTAGAATGAGTCACATTGTGTGCAGTCCAGACGATAAACACAATTGCTGGAAGTGCAAGAACTAGCAAAGGAGAGAGGGTATGAATGGTTGTTCACTGTCGAAATGAAATCGACAGTGAACAACCATTCATACCCTCTCTCCTTTGCTAGTTCTTGCACTTCCAGCAATTGTGTTTATCGTCTGGACTGCACACAATGTGACTCATTCTACGTGGGCCTGACTTCCACGTCACTTAGCCTCCGTATGAATGGTCACAGGTCATCCGTTGGTCAACGCAAGCAGCTGCCTGTTGCCACCCACGCCAATCTCCATAACCTTCCCTCCAACGATTGCTTCAGGGTTAAAATATTAAGAAAACTCTCAAATGATGACACCCAGACCACTCTAAGGGCTTCTGAGGAAGCCTTCATTTGGTTATTGGGTGCAAGAAATTCCCCTGGTCTAAATTTAATCAGATGATTTTTTTATTTTATTTTTATTTTTATTTATTTATTCATTCATTTATTTATTTATTTATTTTTTTTCCCCGTTTAATTTTAGTTAGTTTTATGTTTTTTTCCTTTCCTTTCTCTTTTTTACTTTTCTCCTCCCTTTTACTTAAATATCACTTTTATAATTTTTTTAACTCACAGCCTACACTGGTTTACGTTGGTAAGGTGGCTGCACTGCGTGTCATTGTATCGCGCCAGTTTACATCGGCCAGTGGACGCATTTACGTCTCCGTTCCTTCATTCTTTCTCCTTTTATTTTATTTTCTTTCTTTCTACTCTCCTGAAGACGGCAAGACGCCGAAATAATCGAGATTCGTGAGTGTTCGTCCTTTTTCTTGTGTTCTCTAGCTGTAACTTTAATTATTTGTCCGTTTGGACCGTCTGATTTCAATTTCAATTCAAAGTATATATATATATATATATATATATATATATATATATATATATATATATATATCGTTTTCAGCCTTTGGAGCGATTCACTTCTTTTCCTGAAGACGAGGACATATAGTAGTGAGTTCAGTGGTTTCCTTTCTATGTGTTCTTTTTTAAATTATATATATATATATATATACATATATCAATGATCAAACCACAATAAGAAATGGGAAAACAAGACTAAGATATTTCAACCGTAACAAGCGGTCTTCGTCAGAGTCATTGATTGTTATTTCACGTGTTTATGTGAAATCTTTATATATATATATATATATATATATAATATAAAAAAGGAGGTTTAATTTACAATAAAATATTTAAGAAAGAAAAAAAATATATTTCCTTTGATCGAAACAAGAAAAAGTGTACGTTGTCCGGGTCCTTGATTTAATTTAGTGACTTGTTTTTGAGTAAGAGTAATACCCATATTGGTTTTTTAGGGTTAGGTCTTTGAATTAAAATACTCTTTCTTATGGCAACGTTTCGGATATACTTATACATCACCATCTCGTTTAGAATGGATAGGGATTTTTTTTTTGTAAATACATTTATTTAGCATGCTCCATATATATATATGGATTAAATATTTATATCATCAATCATTTTTTATATATATATATATATATATATATATTACATGCAATCGAATCTATTTAACAATAAAATAATTAAGATTATATTAAACCTTTCCTTATTTAAACATTGAGATACACACTATCGAAGGTTTTCAAAGTCTATAAGGTCTATAAATTTCTTTAATATTTTGAAATAGTTGACTGTTTTGCACTATCATACTATTTGCTGGAGGCCAGCCACAGCCAGTTATTATTGTGAATTTCATAAAAAGATGTCGCTCTTGGTTAAGAATTGGGCAGCTGAAGAGTATATGGTTGCATGTCTCTGGTGATATACCATCACAAGAACACCTATGTTACGTATAGGGATTATTTTCATATTCGTTGAAATTAACATCCATTTGAAGAGTGGTTTGTGTAATTTGAAGGTTGCAGAGTGCAACACATAGGTTTCTTGATAAATTTTAGTATTTTTATTTAATTTGAAAGAATAAATACGCAGGACTTTATTTATTAACACAATGTCACACAAAGTTACTTCAACGAGGTTATGATTGATTATAGTCAGTGATTAGTTTAACAGTTTTATGTGGCTCCTAATTATAATTAATTCTGTAATCTTGACCTCAGTCCTCGTTAACAAGAACACCATAATCTACAGGTACAGGGAGGCTTTTATACTCTCCTGTCCATTAAGGACTTTGCCTTCCCGTTACTCACCTTTTGGTAGTATGAGATTCATCTACCAGCTGTGACCACTCCCAAGTAATCCAGAATATTACTAACATCGTTTTTGGCCTTTTATTATTTCCAATGATGATGCACAGCTCCATCTGAAGCTATGATTGTGAGCGAAGCCTAGTTACGATCCGGGATACGCAAGGTCATGTTGAGATTGGCAGTTAAAGTCATGCATCTCAACCAGATATATATCACGACACATACCTTTTGGCGGTTGGTCTGTCAAGTTTGGGCCAACCTTTTTAAATTTTCATGTGCTTGGTAGTTTCCGTTTGAATGTTACCCTCTTTAATTATGAAATTGGACTAGTAATCACTAATTCAGTCACATCCAACACGAACATTCGGTTAAAGGTTGGTTAATTTAAAACACTCAAAAATTCAAGTATTGAATATACCAGATGACGATGAAAATTTTCAAGAATTAAACTTAATCTGACATCCCACACATTAAACTTAATACCTCAAATGTAAATGACAGTGCTACTATGATGATGACCCAGTTGTTACAAATATGCATACTTAGCTTAGCTTATGTAACGTATATGAATCTATTCTTAGAACTAAACAAAACAAAAAAGGCAAATAGAAAGCTGAACTCAAAAAACAATTTTAATATTTTGACATCTATTATTCCAAGGCAAAACGCTGTGATTCCAGTAGTTCATTCTCATTATTATCTACTTTTCAATTTATACCACTATAAGTGAATAAGAATTACAACTACTACGCTATTCCATAAAAAAAATATACATTTATATTTCTTCAGAAATAAAAGTTTTTATTAAATAAACATACTGTAAACAACTGTTTATATATATTAGTTGAGTTTGTGACCAGTAGGAATGAAGATTTTCATGCTAAGTTGAACCAGGTATTCGACTGTTGAAAAGTCTCAGTTAGTCGCTACCATGCGAAGCCTCCGTTAGTCTGCAAATGGGTGTAGAGGTTGCGCAGTATCTCTTTAAAATAAGACTGTTGGCAGAAAACATTAGCTGTACCTTGCATTGAACTCCTGAGTTCACCTCAATTATTGTTTTAGTGGTGGTGGGTTGTTGGTTATTTTTAGACTGCAGATGTGCAGCCTCCATTTTTTGATGATATCATCTAGGCAAGGCAGCCTTTGAGATCATTAGTACTACTGTCAGTAGTAGTAGAGG
Organism: Hermatobates lingyangjiaoensis; assembly: GCA_026182355.1. Lineage (NCBI taxonomy): Eukaryota > Metazoa > Arthropoda > Insecta > Hemiptera > Hermatobatidae > Hermatobates > Hermatobates lingyangjiaoensis. Next base: position 1,807,703 of record JAPFBL010001921.1, on the reverse strand, counting down.
TTGCACAGTACCTTTATTTCCTACTGTCACGAACTAGTCTAATCATATATCTGAACTACGATACTTGTAGAAACATATATATATATATATTATATATATATATTTCTAAAAATTGTATGCCAATTTCATGCTTGGTTACCTTTTTTGAGGTCTACGATGATGATGGTCCACTTTGAACATAACATATCGTAGTTTTATTGAAAATAATATTTAGTTACTTATTAAATAGTGTTAGATATAAATAGTGTCAGAATGTGTATATATGAAAGGAATATTGTAGTTTGGGCCAGTTGATTTTTTTTATTCCCCGAGCAACTCAGAAGAGCCTGTAGGACATTAGAGAAACTCTCAAAAAAGGTAACCAAGCATGAAATTAGCATAAAGTTTTTAGAAACATGTTTGCAAGAAGGATTTGCTACCAGACTTCACTAACATATACGTATTTTGTATTTTGATAATATATATATTGGTTACTTGTGTTGAGTCAACCACGTGCTTGGTCCCTTTCCTCTTTCCTCCTGAAGACGGATTGTTCGAAAATGAGTTTGTAAGTGTTTTACTCTGTTACACTTCTTCAATTTTGAACTCGTATTGAACATAGTTTGGATCTTCTTTTTGTTTATTAAGTGGATATATATATATATATATTTATTTATTTATTTACTCTTCTTTATATAATCTAGGAGGTCTCAGAGCTTATTTTTCTTCATTCTGATTCTTCCTACGACATTTTGTCTCATATACATATCTTAGGTGTTGCTGGTCTGAATACTGGGCGGTGACTGAGTGTCGGCTTGGCGAGTAGCTGGTGGTTGGTCACCTAGTAGCTGCAGTGTGCGTGAAACCTCCGTGTGTTGACGATTAATTAATGGGTTGTGCTTCATGATTTTCATGGCGTCATATATTTGCAGTCTGGCTGGATCATTAATTTTCTTTAAAATGATGGTGTTTTGAACAAGGTCCTGGCGGGTGAGTTTTCTTCCATGCTCCTCGGAGGTGTGTCTAGCGATGGCTCCTGCTTGCAAGTGCATTGTTAGTCGTCGTGAGAGTGTGGTCTCACGTATATATATATATATATATATATATATATATATATATATATATAAAGATTTCACATAAACACGTGAAATAACAATCAATGATCAAACCACAATAAGAAATGGGACTCTGACGACGACCGCTTGTTACGGTTGAAAGATCTTAGTCTTGTTTTCCCATTTCTTATTGTGGTTTGATCATATATATATATATATATATATATATATATATATACCTCATTAAAGATCTTGCCAACATTAAGTTTAGTATGTTTCCTACATACCTTTTCAAGGTTTCGAATGCTACCTTTCCATCTCTGTGGTACCATATAAATTAACTCACCGATTTTTTTATCTTTCATTGTATTTTTCATATTACATTTCCGACGTTTCGGTCTACGTTGACCATTTTCAAGGATTCTATATACAAGGTTTTTTTAAAACAATTCTAATAAATACTTATTTACAATGACAATTACCTCACTTCTATCAAACATAACTAATAACAAAATATTCTTTTAAAAAACACTACCTTAATAAACATGACAGGTTTGCTACAAAATTCCCTACATGAACATTTACACAACATTATTTAAATCACTATATAGTTATTTTTCACGAATGTAACTTTAAAATTCTGGAAAAACAACAGGACTGATCATTAATGTTCGGCTTCTTTTCCTTTATGCATAATGATTCAATTATATGCAGCCTCGTGTGATTATTTTCTGCATATAATACTTCAATGTTGTCTTCCAGCATTTTTCTACTTAGCCTGCTTTTATGTATGTTCATTGTGTGTTCTTTCGGTCCTCCGGCTGCGAGATGCATCGTAAGTCTGCGTGAAAGTGTTGTCGTCGTAGACGACATTCTTTAAAAGAAGGTCTGCTCCCAAAGTATACCAATATATATATATATATATAAAGATTTCACATAAACAGGTGAAATAACGAATAAACCACATAAACCACAATAAGAAAATGGGAAAACAAGACTAAGATCTTTCAACCGTAACAAGCGGTCTTCGTCAGAGTCAACCACTCTTCCCTCCCACTCTTCTCAACCCCTCACCAGATGTTCTCTGCATCTAGTTTTTCAGTTGGGTTTTTGACTCTGACAAAGACCGCTTGTTACATATATATATTTATGTATTAATATATACATATGTATAGGTGTGCTCTCTAATCGGGATTCGGTCAATTTTCTAGACTAATAAATAAAACTCTCGATGCTAACGTTTCGGTTTTATTTAAAACCTTTTTCATAGGCTGAGGTAAGAATTTTTTAACTAAGAAAATGAAATTTACATTATTTAAAGAAAAAACAATATAAATTTCATTTTCTTAGTTAAAAAATTCTACTCTGCCTATGAAAAAGGTTTTAAATAAAACCGAAACGTTGGCACCAAGAGTTTGATTTGTTATCGATATATTATTGAATCTACCTATAAATTTCTGCCTACTTTTTTCTTAGTCAATTTCTTGAATGTCATTTCCAAATTTCTTATTAGGCCTTTAAATTCAGTAGCACCTGGGTATATTAACTCTCCATATGATTTATGTCCATATATTTATTCTTTCCAACGCTTCAGTCTTCTTTCACTATATCAGGTTGATTTTTTTAAGATATATGTACAATATCTTTGAAAACTATTGAACATTTTTGAATATTTAAATAGAACACTCAAATTACTTAAACAAAATACTAAATAGAAAGTAAACATCTAAACTGGGATTTCTGTTACATGTCAGCAAGTGAGTCTTCAAATTCTTCTGTCCTGATTAAATTCGCTGTTTGCTATTGGTGAAACTGTCCCATGTGCAGCTTCATTAGGTTTGCAAAACTTATTGTTTGATTGTTTATACAGGGTCTCATTTATTTTTACAAAAATAAATCTGGATAAGATAATATTTTACATCATTCAAACTATCCTAATAACCGAAAAATAATGCTAACTAAATTTTTAGAACACAGATTTACTGACTCTATAAATTGCATGAAGGAATTTGATCCACCTATTCAAACAACTCATCCAGATGAATTGCTTTTAGCAATGAAGTTTGATAATAATGTGCACAGTAAGTACAGGTATCAGTTGATTATTGTGAGATTCAGAAACTTTGTGCATTCCACCAACCTATTAACTTCCATCAGTCTATTAACCCATATTGCTATTAACTATTGTTCAATCCTCCATAATGAATCATTTTATGCGATTTCTGTTTACTGAACATAATGATTTTCTGTTTATATAGATGCTTTTCCGGGTAATAAACTAGTTTCTCCTCAAAAATTTTGTTTAAGGTAGTTTTCATGAAAATTTTTTATAAAGGTTTTTAAATTTCATTGCTGGTTTTTTTTTGTATTTGCTGCGTCGCTGAAATATTTCGTCTACCCTTTATATAAAATATGAAGATATAAAGGAATTTCATTTGGTTCAAAAGGTCGATATCGACAGTTTGAACAGAAACATGCTTTTTAAACTCCTCTGTATTCAAATAAGTTTTGCAAATGATGCTGCCATTATTTGCATGTATGTGCGATTCAATATATGTGTGTCAGTGGAAGATTTCAAAAACTTAAATGGTTATGATCACAAAATATTATAATTTTATTACTATTAGCCCTCAATTTATACATCAAGGTCGATGCAAATATGAAATATAATATTCAGTTCATACAACTAGTTATAATCAAATTTGAATAGCTCATGTAAATTTGACTGATTTGAATAGCTCATATGAATGTGAATATGACTGATTTGAATAGCTTATATGAATTTGAATAAGGCTGATTGAATAGCTCATATGAATGTAAATATGGCTGATTTGAATAGCTCATATGAATGTGAATATGGCTGATTTGAATAGCTCATATGAATGTGAATATGGCTGATTTGAATAGCTCATATGAATGTGAATATGGCTGATTTGAACAGATCATATGAATGTAAATATGGCTGATTTGAATAGCTCATATGAATGTGAATATGGCTGATTTGAATAGCTCATATGAATGTGAATATGACTGATTTGAATAGCTTATATGAATGTGAATATGACTGATTTGAATAACTCATATTTGAATCATTTAGAATCGTAGAATTGAAAATTTAACTCATAAAATTTAACTGTTTATATACATATGGATAATGTGTCATAAGTGAAACCCTACAGGAATTTCATGTATTTTTTTAAACAAAAATAAAAAAAATAAAAAACAGAAGAGTAATTTTTTATGCTACAAGTCATTTAGTGATATGATTAATTTTGATTATAAAATTTCTTTCCATATCCAGAAAAAAATATAATTAACTGAAAAGTTATATTGTCTAGAACATTAAAATATGCATGATATAGGGAAACTAATTTGTACTGAAGATATGGAAATCTTATCAAGGTTGTGATGATGACTTTGATTTAGTAAAGAAAGGGACTCATACAATAATCTCTCTACTGATTTCAACAAACTTTTGATCAAAAAAAAAAAGAATTTCATTTTTGTAAAAATCATTGTTGAAATCGGGTAATGATATCGTTAGCTGGTGCTTAACTTCCAAATAAAATTCTACTGACTGCAGGAACTCCGAAGAGCAACTGGGGTGCAAATTGTTCTCTGTTATTACTCAGACCTTCGCTCTAAGCACAACCAGACACTTTATCTCTGATTCACTTTTCATTGCCAAACTTCTCATTTCCTGCAATTCCGTTTCACTTAGCAAGTGTAATAATAATCATTTGTTTTATAATTTTAAACTGATTTGGTTACATATTAACTTACTAATATTTAAATAGATGAAACACAAATCCTAAAGACCAAAACGATAAAACTTTTATCATGTAATTAGTTATGTACACTATGAATTAGAAAAATATAAAAAAAAATGAAGCAGTTCTGATTTGAACAATACTCCAGCTACATATTTTGTAATTTCTTGCATTTATTTGAAATTTTCTATGTCCACTTTTCAAGTAAACATAACTATAATACAATAATATTATTTCAAAAACCTAAAAACCAGATAAGATTTTAAACACACGCATATTAAATATTATATTTACTTTGGTGTATTAGATGGGTTGTCTACATGTAGAATTACACTTTCATTTGGACAATTTTAATAGAATTCAATAATAATCTAATTATTCGAAAATACTCTCGTTATTACTAAAAAGCGTGGTTGTTATATTATATTGCACTCTACTTTATAGGTTGCAATTATAGTGCACCCGTGACCCTTTGTGTCACTCAGAGATTATAACAATAGGTATTGAAATTAATTCACTGAGCATGATTGACAAGGATAATTTTAATTATTGTTTCTTGTTATTAAGGCAAGGAAACAGATCCTTATATGGCCCAAGCTTTTGATATAGTATACTAATTCATGATACATTCAATATACATTCATGATATATACAGCCTAAGAATATTTAGCAAAATAAAAATCATTTAAAAGTAAGAAAAATCTTTCATTTCATACACAATGAAATATATTTAAAAAGAACTTGTAAATTGAAATATTCAATTCATTTACCTAACATAAAATAACATTAATGAAAGGAATGTGTCTTTATAATATTACCTTAGAACATTCGTATTTTATCTGACAATTGTGTCCAAGATTGTTTCTAAAACTATTCATTTTTAATCTCTAATGTGGTAGTTTATTATACGTATTTCAAATTAATTTATAATAATGTAATTAATGTATTTATAATACATTTGCGCTACTGTCATTAGCGAGCACACACGCCTCTGGACTACTCTGGATTCATGCCTTTATTCAATTACCAGTGTTTATATTTCGCAAATTTTAAAATAATTTTCTTTTTGTTACATTTATATATAGTACATTTTCACTACTGTCATCGGCGTGTACAGAAGCAACTGGCTACCCTGGATCCATGCGTTTACTTTATTACCATTGTTTATATTATTCAAATTTTAAATAAAAAAATTTTTTTTGTTACATTTATTTTTAATGTATGCTACTGTCATCGGCAAGAACGGAAGTCAGTTGGCTGCCCTGGCTGCATGCCTTTAGTTTATTACCAGTGTTTATATTACGCAAATACTAAATAAAAAAAACATTTTTTTCTTGTTACATTTATATATAATACATTTGCACTACTGTCATCGGCGAACACGCAAGACACTTGCTACTCTTGCTCCAATTTTGAGAATTTAGTGATAATTTTCTTTTATTTAACATTATTCAGGTAATATATATATCTATCTATATATATATATATATATATATATATAATAAAATAAAAAACGAAGGAAACACACAGAAAGACACAGACATAACTCACATCATGATGTGAGTTATGTCTGTGTCTTTCTGTGTGTTTCCTTCGTTTTTTATTTTATTGTAAAAAAGTCCGCTGGGCCGTTTCTTTTAATTGTGTAATATATATATATATATATATATATATATAAAGATTTCACACAAACACGTGAAATAACAATCAATGATCAAACCACAATAAGAAAATGGGAAAGCAAGACTAAGATCTTTCAACCGTAACAAGCGGTCTTCGTCAGAGTCAAAAACCCAACTGAAACACTAGATGTAACACTGAAACACTAGACTGAAACACATCTAGTGTTTCAGTTGGGTTTTTGACTCTGACAAAGACCGCTTATTACGGTTGAAAGATCTTAGTCTTGCTTTCCCATTTTCTTATTGTGGTTTGATCATTGATTTATATATATATATATATATATATATTTGTAAATTTTGGTAGCAGTCCCTCCTGTAAACATACATTGTTAAAAATCTGACCATATCTTGCTGAAACTTGCTTCTTATTAAGGTTTTCAAGTATTCTAAATAGAGTTCTTGTCACTATATCTACAGCATATAATTTCTACTCTATTTAGAGAACTTGAAAAACTTAATAAGAAGCAAGTTTCAGCAAGATATGGTCAGATTTTTAACAATATATATATATATATATATATATATATATATATATATATATTATATATTATTAAATGGGAAAACAAGACTAAGATCTTTCAACCGTAACAAGCGGTCTTCGTCAGAGTCAAAAACCCAACTGATTACATATATAAACCCAGAGTCAGTTGGGTTTTTCACTCTGACGAAGACTGCTTGTTACGGTTGAAAGATCTTAGTCTTGTTTTCCCATTTCTTATTGTGGTTTGATCATTGATTGTTATTTCACGTGTTTATGTGAAAGCTTTTTATATTATATATTATATATATATATACAGTCTAGTCGAAGGTTTTGTCCGGTTAACATTGTTGTTCCTTTAAATAATGTAAAATTCATTTTCTTAGTTAAAAAATTCTTACTTCTGCCTATGAAAAAGGTTTTAAATAAAAGCGAAACGTTGACAACGAGAGTTATATTTTTATACTAAAAAATTGACGGAATACCGATTAGGAAGCACACCTATTCTATGAAACTGTTGATATATTATTGAATCTGTTATATATTTAATATATGTATATATTAAATTGCAGGTCCCTATTTCCACGGAAAATGGATGAAGAAACAAACAAACAAACCCGCGAACTTTATATGTAAGATATCTTTGTGATAGGTGTTAGAAAAGTAAAAGTAGTTAAGGCTTGAAGGGCAGTTCACGGGGTGAGTGTCGTGAGTCCAGTGATTGTCCCTAGTCCGGCGGTAAGCAAAGCGGGAGGTCTTGTTCACCATGGGGCAGGGGTCATGAGTCCCGTGATTGTCCTCAGTCGGCGGTAAGCAAAGCGGCAGGTCTTGTTCACCCCTCTGATCCCTTCAACTACATGCTTTTACAGACAACCAACCCAATCACATCCATTATAAATACATGGTTTTCTTTTTAACATTTAATTGTTTCTATTAAGTAACACACTTGATAAAGTGGTTTTATCTGTAAATGAGCCTACAAAAATCTATACCAAAATATAATTATTAATTCTTTTGTTCTTGTTTTTAGTTTTTTATCATACATTAATTTGTTTTTATAAAAAAAATATTTACCTATAAAAATGTTTGTTAATGAGTGATTAATTAATTGCTTGATTATTTATATTTTTATAAAAAATATAATATAATATTAATTAATATAATATATATATATATATATATATATATATATAAGTTTAAAAAATGAATGTCCGATTTCACATTATTTAATTTGTTAGAAAATGTTTCTAATTTTCTAAAACTCTTTTTTACCTCTGGGTTTCTTATCTTATGAATTAACTCTCCATATTTCATTTCATTGAATTTATTATACATATATATATATATATATATATATATATATATATATATATGGATTAATTTACCACAATGAAAACAATTTTTTGAAACAATGCTCTAAGGCTTTTCGTTAACACATCGTCAGAGAGCAAGTGAACTAAAAAAAAAAAACAATTAATACTTGTTAACTTGGCTGATTGAAATTTTCAGAATTGATGGCAACCCTGAATGTGTTTAATGATGAAGTCTTCATCTGTTTAATTATCCCGCTAATCAAAACTTCATCTAATTTGTAGAGTCCTAGGCTATTGTTCATCAACTTCTCATAAAAGTTCTTTATGAGCGCACTTTCCACGATATTTCTTCTTCTTTTTGAAGACACATATATTAATTCAATTCATTTGCTTCATTCCAGTTAATCACATGATTACTGTTTCTTATGTGCATGAACAGACGAGCAAAGGTCTTCTTACAAGGATAAAACAGCACAAATATTCCATCAGAAGAGAGGACGAAAAGAGTGCCTTGTTCATGCACATAAGAAACAGTAATCATGTGATTAACTGGAATGAAGCAAATGAATTGAATTAATATATGTGTCTTCAAAAAGAAGAAGAAATATCGTGGAAAGTGCGCTCATAAAGAACTTTTATGAGAAGTTGATGAACAATAGCCTAGGACTCTACAGATTAGATGAAGTTTTGATTAGCGGGATAATTAAACAGATGAAGACTTCATCATTAAACACATTCAGGGTTGCCATCAATTCTGGAAATTTCAATCAGCCAAGTTAACAAGTATTAATTGTTTTTTTTTTAGTTCACTTGCTCTCTGACGATGTGTTAACGAAAAGCCTTAGAGCATTGTTTCAAAAAATTGTTTTCATTGTGGTAAATTAATCCATCTATTATATCAAGTGTTATTTTGATTGTTATTCATATATATATATATATATATATATATATATAATTATTATTATTGTTACTATTGTCAATTAGTTTTACTACTATTATTATTGTTAGTTTTTTGCAATACAGTATGTGCATAAATGAGTTTCACCTTTTTACCAAAAAAAAAAAAAAAATTGTTATTGCTGGGAGCCCAGACTATGTGCGTAAATTTCTGTGTGCATTTTACTTCCTTAAAAAAAACTATTATTGTTATTATTATAATTTTATGAAAAAGAGAGTAGCTTTAACAATCTGCTTGGTTATCGCACTTTGCCAGACCAAGCAATCCTGGTGGTATTATTACTCTAGTTGACCTGCTTACGAGTGAAAGGGAGACTATTTGCCGAACACAGAAAGAACTCGGTAGAGAATCTACTTGCTTAGAAGAGAGAAGGCGTACCTTAGACAGAAGGCAAAAGGTGTGGGAAGATAAAACTAGATGACTCTGGACTTTTAAGCTAATTTGAGACGTCCGATTATGGGTTGAGGTGGTCATGGAGAGGTGAGGTATTTCCTTATGCTATTTCACAGCGGTCTAGATACTCTCACGCCTACCTGTACAAGATAGCAAAGCACTTAATATCTGAGTGACTTTATTACTCAACGGTAAATTATGTGGAGCACACATTCTTCCCATGCCGAAAATGAAATATCCAAAGGAAAGACTTTGTGAGTAGTTTTGGTATATTCTCCCTAGAAACTATTGCTGACAAAGTGGTCCGGAATGTTGATTTGTTGAATACGGTTGATGGGCTGGTCACAAATATACTAACAATCAAAAAGCCATACTTAGAAGAGTAGATATATGCAATTCTAAATCAAGTCTTCTTTACTCAAGGAAAAGAATGGGCTAGTCTAAAGTAATCTGGAATACGGTTTCAGACTAGTGTTCTTGAAGAAAAATTATGTTGGAATTCTGGCTTAACTGGGAACCCAGCACTACATGTGTAAATGCATTTCACCTCCTTAACTAAAAAAAAATGGAAAACAAAAAAAAATTTACTATTATCACAAAATTATTAATACTTTTTTGTTTTTTATCCTGGAAAATTGACCGAACCCCGATTAGAAAACACACCTATTCTTGTTAAACCTAACTGGTTGGGTTTTTGACTCTGGTAAAGACCGCTTGTTACGGTTGAAAGATCTTAGTCTTGTTTTCTCATTTCTTATTGTGGTTTGATCATATTGAACTATATATATAAAACATATGTCTGATTTCACTTTACTTGTAACATGTTTTTCCATACTTAGAAACCTTTTTTCAATTCTAGGTTGTTCAAATCAAAGATTAGATGACACTATACTTTTTCAAATTTGTGTTTGACATATTTCGGTGCTTCTTACGTCATTGTCAGAGTTATCAATTTTGCTATAGGTACTAACAACAATTAATCAAAAAAAAAACAAAGTTAGATTACACTAATTAATTAAACATTGTAAGCAGGTTAGACAGCCAGGTATGAATTTGCATTGTTAATATCAGTTTGTAATGTCTTGAGATCCCTGGAAGGTCTCATGTTTCATCTACTGCAGAGCTTGAACAGGGCTGGTTACATCTTAATTTTGTCTCACCATCCTGTAAACTCTCACTTGTTTGAAGTTTCCATACAAGCGCAACTGGTTACTGAAATATGTATTCAAGAAGAACTGCTTCCAACTTTTATGAATATATAATATATATATATATATATATGAGAGAGAGAGAGAGAGAGAGAGAGAGAGAGAGAGAGAGAGAGAGAGAGAGAAAGAGAGAGTGAGAAAGGGAATGGGAGTCTGAGAGAGAGACACAAAAGCGTGAAAAGGTGAGGTAGTAAACCTACTCTGCCGAAAGCTCCCAAGAAGAAAACTCAGATAACTATTTTCCCTTATATTTATTATCTCTTTTCTCGTTATTACTTTCTCCTATTTTCTTATAACTTTTCCTTTAACTTTATTTAATCTTCATGTTGTTCTTATATCTTAATTTAATCTCTGTTGTTACCTTATAAATTCATTTAACATTCATCTATTATTTTTTAACTTTATTTTTTTATATTTTATAACATTTTTCATTATTATGACATTTCCTCATCTTCTACTTTTGACTTTTAATCGAATTTATCTATTCATACAGCCCTCAGAGCTTGTTGAATCTTACTTTATTTTCTTATACACATCATTTGACCTGCCCTATTTAACTTCTCTTATAATTCGATATCCTCACTTTTTGTATTCTTTCACTACATCTCACTTGACCTACCCTTGTCTTCCTGCCCTGGAAGGGGCCATGGATATATATATATATATATATATATATATATATCCACTTCAAGATAATCTACCTTCCCCTTGTGCGTTTGGTGTCCCTATATCAACTCTCCTTTTGACGGTTCAACCAAAAATTGGAGGCAGTAAGTGTGCTCGTTTCTTTGTTAATTGTCAGTAGTTTACTGCAAAACGTTCGTTGTCCTTTTCGATCATTCTCCTGATTACAAGATATATATATATATATATATATATATATAGACGAGTATATATATATACACTTTTTCGATAAAAATACGATCCGAAATGAACAAATACAGTTCAATGTACATAAAGAAACATAGAGAAATAAAAACACACACTTACAGTCTCTAGTTTTTGGTTCAACCGTCTTCAGGAGAGATAAGAGAGGGAAATCATGCGCACTAGTACAGAGGCAGTTGGAAACCCAACCATCTTGAGTGCTCTTCTGTACCAGTGCGCTTGGTTTCCCTCTCTTATCTCTCCTGAAGACGGTTCAACCGAAAATTAGAGACGGTAAGTATGTGCTTTTAATTTCTCTATGTTTCTTTATGTACATTGAACTGTATATAAATATATATATATATATATATATATATATATATATGAATCAATGATCAAACCACAATAATAAATGGGAAAACATTTTCCCATTTCTTATTTTTGGTTGATCATTGATTGTTATTTCACGTGTTTATGAGAAATCTTGATATATATAAATTGTGTGTGTTATTTTGACTTAAATAAATTTTTAGACATTTTCTATCACATATTTTTAATCATACTTACATATATATAGAGAATAATAAAAAAAATATATTTTACATTATGAAATAAAAACTCTATATAAATTGTTGTAATAATAAAAGAGTTTCTGTAAATTGTAAGTAAATAAGTTGTCAAGAAATTTCTGGCTTGATAGGATTTATATATAAAAGTAGACGAGTGTTAGTTGGGGAAGTGGGCCATCAATAAAGGGCATCTGTGTCCCTCCAACCGTAAAGAATCCTATTGAAAGTTGCACTGATCTGTCAATTAGTTTATGACGTGAGTTGCTTAAAGTGTACTTTCCAATTCTTTGCCTTTAACTTAAACTTTTAACTCCTAATCCTTAAAAAGTTAAGTAATCAAAGTTTTAGGACAGCTTCAATGGGATTTCCTTTTTTTTTTTCTTCTTCTTCTTTAATTAAAAACGTTTAAACTGTTGTAATTAAATTTACTTTTTGATGAGATAAGAAAAAAAATCTGGAGTGACCTGTACTAACATTAAAGGTAATATCAAACTTGTTGAGAATAAATTGGTTTCTGATTTTATTTTAATGTAGCTATCATTGAAATGTAATATCTTATTCTCTAGTAATGTATATAATCAATGTAATGATTCTGTTTGTTTTATGGTAATTATGTTTGTGTTAATAATGAACTAAATATCGTACTATAACAATTTTAATAATATTTGTTATAATATAATTAATTTAATATTTTTATTCAACTGATATCCTCAATAATGTATGTTTCGTTAATTTTCCAGTTTAGTCCTTCATCTAACTTGATTGCAAGTTATCTGGGAACCCCTGAGAGTTCCAGTTTATTATTTTCAATAAAGACGTCACTGATACTCACTGTTATTCTTTCTAAGAAAGGAATAAGGATTTTTTCAGGTGAATTTATTTTGCCGCATTGCCTATTTACCTTGTTTTCACGAATTTAGATAGTTTGCCTGATAAACACAAAGGTACCATCAAGCATTTTGCTTCATACAATCAAAATGTAATCGGTATGTGATTGAGTCAGTTTGTTTAACCGGTATCAATGTCAAATTGATATAGTATTCAGTATTCAATATAGTATTATCTATACCAAGTCACAAAAGAAGAGTTACAGCACTACTTCCTCAGAAAGCAGTCTCTAATGGAACATAAGTATTAGATTGTTCTAGTGCTACCCATACTATATAGTAGGGTCAAAGGTGAGGTGACAGGATGAGTTTGGAATGAATAATGGAGTCTTTGGAGATCATACAGTGGTGGCTCTCACTGTAAGTGGTTGCTACCACAGAGGAACTGATGACTCACACGTCCCCTACCGAGACTCACAAGGAGTCAGGTGAGGTTAGTTGTAGGACTAATGACAGACCATGGGTGATTCGGAAGTTACTTCAAAGAAGTAGGTCTTTTAAGAAGATCGACAGAATGTAGATTAAATGGGGAAGCAGAAGAAACTGCCATCCACATAGTTAGAGACTGTATGGCGCTAGAAAGCCGTAAACAGTTAATCAAATACACGAACAGTTCATAATGAATATCACCATGTTTTTGTTTATTATGTTAAATCAACAATATTTCGAATCAATTCTAATAAAAATTAGTAATTTTAATAAAAAAAAATCCAACATGAACAGCATGCTATTGGCTATTTAAACTTGAATTTATCAGTTCAACGATGTGTATTCCTTTTTAAACGATTCGGAAATTCTTCATTTTATTTTTCAGCATAGTAATCTTAGCTAATTTCTTTTTTCAAAACGTTATTTTCCTATAGTTATACATTTATCATTAACACTTAAATTTGATAAAATCACAACATGTAATTTATTTCTAACGACAATACTTTAAGTATGATGTAACGTTGTTTTTAACGGATTTGTCAGTTGGATTTTTTGTAGTAAAGTGTAAAAGAAGTGTAGATCACTTCATTTTAAGTTTTATAATTTTAATCATGTTCAAATACTAATATCCATATCTGATCATTTATTATTATTTTTATTATCATCAAAATTGTTCCTATATAAACCACTTAAATGAAAAGAATCCACGAATTATATAAACTTCATATACAAACCAGAACCACAACAAGTTTAACATAGTAGGTAGGATAGTTTTCAGAAGTTACTGAATAGGAAAAAAACGTCTATTTTAGGATAAATTTACTTCCATGATTGTTAAATGTCTGTAGTGGTATTACTGTTTCATAGAAGGAATAACAGAAATTATTACATCAGAAACATGGTTTTTAGAACTCATGGAGTTGAAAGTCCTGTTCATTCACACATACACACACCGCGCACACACGCACTCACGCACACGCACATACATACACACACATATACGCACACGCACACACACGCACTCGCACACACACACACGCACATACACACACACACACACACACACACACACACACACACACATACACATATACACACAAATGTTCAAACGTGTTATATTGAAGTCAGCAAACCTCAAAACCGGATACTTCCTTTGAAATAAATAATTTTTTTTTGAGAAACTCTACCAACATATTCTAATTTATAAAGCATTATGTAATATTAGACTCCAAAGTGTTTTTAATGGAGAAAAGAATTAAAACAACAATATGGAAATTCAATGCTGGTGTTATTTGAAAGTTTCATGTTGATAAGCAAAACGTGAGGAACTAATTTATAGCGACAAACAAATTGAAGCGAGAGAGTAGTGGAAACTCTCTTTATTTCAATTCAGGCAGGAGACAATAAAGCATTGACTCGGAGGAGACGACCTGACAGCTAGCTCTCTCGGAATCACTGCACAATGAAGCGAAACTTCTCTGCAAAATTCACTTCCAAAAACACTCCCTCTTAATTGACATAGAAAAAAAATATGATTGCAGAAAAAAAACCAACCCATTATTGATTTTGAATTACGTTTGTCATCAGATATTGATCCCTTGACATGTCCCTTTCTAGAAATTATTCTTCAGTTTATTACAAAAAAAATTCTCAATGTCATTTACTTTTAGAATGTATATTCATTCTTTTTTCATCATTCCTATGTATCATTTTATCCTGAATACATATTCGCTATTAATATCATATATGCACAGTAGACGAATATATTTTAGGATGAAGACTCCTTTTTTTCGTTGTAAGATTTCCACCCCCTTTCTGATTTTCTTATAGTAGTAGACGTTGATTTTTATTTCAGTGTTACTGAGAAATCTTGTTATATATATATATATATATATATATATATATATATATATATATATATATTATATATATATATATATATATATATATATATATATATATATATATATATATATTATATATATATATATATATATATATATATACAAAACTAAATTTATCGGGACTGGGTCAGTTCTTCGGGTTCAAATTAAACTCTAATTGGAAAAGTTTCCGTTTTTATTTAAAACTTTTTTCATAGGCAGAAGTATAAATTTTGAAACGAAAAACTAAGCATTACATTAAAAATTATTTTACAAAGAAAGATAGTCTGTGGATTTCAACAACAACTGTAGTTTGAATGAACACGTGATACTGAACTGCATCACGTAACACAGTTCAGTGTCACGTGTTCATTCAAACTACAGTTGTTGGTGAAATCAACAGACTATTTTTCTTTGTAAAATAATTTGTAATGTAATACTTAGTTATACTGTTTCAGAATTTATACTTCTGCCTATGAAAAAGGTTTTAAATAAAACCCAAAACGTTGGCAATGAGAGTTTAATTTGAACCTGAAGAACTGACCGAATCCCGATAAACTTTAGTTTGTTTCTATTCAACGGTCGATACTTTCATCTATATATATATATATATTCAGGTAACTCACCACAAATGAATGAAGATAGTCGCTCTAAGGCCTTTCGTTTTCACGTCGTCTGAGAGCAAGTGAATACAAGTTGTAGACAGGTTATGACTTTTGATTTAAAGTTGGATTAAGATTGGCATCATAAACAGTATTTTTCCCTATTTCAGTCGAAATAGTCTTGATTTGTTTAACAATTCCTTCAATTAGAAATTTATCTAATTTTTTTATCCTGGAAAATTGACCGAACCCCGATTAGAGAACACACCTATTCTATCAAACGGTCGATATATTATTGAATCCGTATATATATATATATATATATATATATATATATATATATATATATATATATTAGCTCTCCTAAAGACGGATTATACAGAAATTTGATTTAGTAAGTGTGTCTCTTTCTCTGTGTGTTACTAGTCTTCGTTTCTGAACTTGTTTGTGTCCTTTGGATCGACTTTCCGATTTTAAAGTGTATATTTATACATACATACTAAATTGAAGAAAAAATAATAATATAATTAATAGTAATAATGATAATAATAACAAATATATTAATACAAAATAATAAAAATAAAACAATAAGAAAAAATATGTAGATTAAAATAAGAAAATGTATATTTTATATATATATATATAAAGTTAAAATAAATGAATTAACTTGATGTTTATAGCAACTCTTCAATTTGGTTGTAATCAAAGAGCTGAATAACTACTCATGTGTTGTTTGTGAATAAGAGCACTTCGGCTTAGAGAGATTGCAATTGGCGTGCCACATTACAGAATTAATTCTATACCAAGACTAGTAAGCAGCTACCCATTCAACTTTAGTATAATTGGTATCATAGCATCCCATTTCCACGAGAACTCCAATATAAAAGTTTGTACTGCAACAATGATTTTTTGGTTGTCTTCTAAGTTATATTCCCTACTTTCTTCCATAAAATCCACCATTCTTTTTGTTAAGCTTCTAATAATACCTCATATGTTTTTTTATATAAAATATTAATGTAAAATTTTAAACATTTAAGTTTATATTTAATAGGAAAGATGAGCTATATTTTAACATTTATTTATACATCAAATTGTTACTTGAACAAAATTTAAATATTGCTGTCAGATGTAGTTTTGTTAACTTATAGTAATATAACGAATGCTAAACATCATTAGGAAATTAAAAAATGGTACTTTTTTAATGGAACTAAAAATTATAGTTTTTTTTGTATTTCTTTAGACAGATATAAATGCATTACAGATTACAGATTTACACTAGTTTCTCATTATTTTAAATAGTTTCTAAAGGAATAGGCAATAAACACGGAGAGAAAGTATAATGTGACTCAAGAAAGGTGAATTACAGTTGGACAAATAGAAACATAATACTATCATTCTTTGCCAGGAATAATGCAAAATATTAAACATTTATAGTACACTTAGACATTATAGTATGAAATATGTGTTTTTGACCATTAGCAGTTAAACAAAGTCACGGTGGAATAGATCTTCTATCATCTGTCAACAATGACTGCGCATGATTAACTACGCCACCGTGCGCCAGTCATTAACCACTGCACAGGATCCATAGTTACTGATATCTAGTGAGAAGCTCTGTAACATTGAGGATATAAAACTTTTATAAACTTAAATAGATTTTGAAGCAGTAGAGTCCCACATTTTAAAACTGGCTTGGCACAGTTGCTACGTGCTCACCTCTGTCAGATAGATCCAGAGTTCAATACCTGCACTAGCCCTCGATTTATTCATGCTGAAGCTGAATAAATCTAAGCACGTTGTCTTTCTGAGAGAATATTAAGCCGTCGGCCCCGAGCCTGTATGATTTCAAGTTCTTGTTTAAAGATATCTACTATAAATACTTTTGAATTATGCAAGGTTTAAGAATCTCTATGTAGAATGAACTGCTTATGTGATTCGCTCACTATTAAAATTGGTGATAAATACTAAATGAGCCACTATGCCCTAGAAAAGTATAAAAATATGATAACCTTATATGAGCAAGAATTGGAAACCAAAAACGAAAACATTTTTAAAGTTTTAAAAAATATCTTTTTTAAAATGATTTCAACATAGCTGTGTGCAGAATACTCGTACATACTCATATAGATTAGGTTTTTCAAAAAAAAAACTTATTAACATAATTATCACTAATTTACTTATTGAATACTTTCGTCGCAGTTAAATATATATAAATCTAAATTCCAGGAGTCTCTAAATCATTAAGGCACTTCTTAAATCATTCAGTGTTAGATACCAATTATTATTATTTTGTAACCAGTAAATTAATTTTATTTTCAGCTCATATTCTCAGTCGAATATAATCTTGTTAATTACTTTAATAATGTTCTACTTGATTTATATAACTTAGTCATCATATGTGTAGAGTAATTCGGATGTTGCTATACTATTATGGGGGCTTGATCTCTAAGTTATGTCATTGTGTATACTTAATCAGAATTAAATCAAAAATTAACGAATCCTGACATTTTGACTGATTTCAAAATTACTTCTTCTTAACTATGATTCCAGTATCTTCATCATACATTTCTATGCATACATATGATACTTTTTGTTAAATTATCTATTCCAACTCTTGTACAATTATAATTTGACAGTTTTTTTATATTATATATTGGTTTATTCATTTTTACTTTACTATAAGTAAAGTATAGCGATCGTGAAAAAATTCGATCTCGAGATTTTGACGGAATTACATGTTTTGAGGTCCCAGAAGTCGTTTTATGACGTTTTTACGATGATGTCTGTGTGTGTGTGGGTGGGTGGGTGGGTGGGTGGGTGGGTGAGTGTGTTAGCATTGCTTGTTACCACGCTACGGTCCAGAATCTTTGATGGATCAAGTTGATATTTTACACAAAAATGGGCCTCATAAAGACGAAGATCCCTATTGTTTGGGAAGAATTATGCATGATGGGAAAGTCACTTTTTTTGCCAAAAACCGTTTTTTTTAAAACATTTATTTCTCCTAAACTGATAACCCTAGAGTATTGAAATTTTCACATTATCTTTGAAGTTACAAATGCAACAAACGAAAAATATATTCAGAATTTTAAGACAACAGGTAATATTTTTTTACAGGTAATAAAATGTAAAAATTTTGACTTATAATTCAATCTCAAACATTGTGAGAGCGATACAAGCCACACTGTTTGACGGACAAAAATGAAACTATGCGTACAAATAGAACATTATATGGCGAATGAGTTGAGATATTTTTTTTTGAAATTACTTTCGCTAAAGGGGCGTTACAGTTCGATTTGTGTTTTCAGAAAATGATTTTTTGACGCTAAACGGCTCGTTAAAAAAAAATAAAAATTTGTCCAAAAATGGAACGAAAAATTAGCAATTCATAAAAAAAAATTCATGAAGTTTCAATTACGGGAAAGAGCAATAACGATATAAAAACTCTTTGTTTATCCTAGACTAAGAGATCACCTGCTATACTTGTCGAATTTTTTGTATTTTTTTTTGACATTGACTTAGAAATTTTTTGAGCGAATCCACTGAGTAAAATTGATGTTTCTAATGGAAAAATGAAAATATATTATTGACTTACATATTATGAGATGTAAGAGGAATAATATTGTGCAGGTAAATGATAACACTCATTAAAAAAAAATTCGTATATATGTTATTTGACAAAGGGGAAGGAAAATGATCTTATTAAATACTAAGAAGCCATAAAATTCCCAGTATAATAATTCTGTTAAAAACCAAAAATGTAAATGATAATTCAAAATTGAAATCTTTCGTTTAGAGATTAATAACTGTAATTATCGTACATCTTTAATTAACAAATCACCTTAAAACAACATTTTCTTCGCTGTTTAAGACGTTTTTCAGAGAAAAAAAGGGTATTTTACTGTTTTAAATTTGAAAATTTTACTTTAATATTCAATGTAGAAGGATGTCAAGTAAACGATGTAAGAAATCCACTGGCTATTTGAACAATAGCCATGTTCTCTTGTAGGATAATATTTCGTTTCAAGAAATGTTCACATTGGTTTTTCAAAAATGTTACTGCTGTAGTTATACTAATGAAATTAATTGCAAATAATAAATTATTTGTGATGTACAAAAATAAGCTTATAAATTGATATGTCCTTCAATCACTATCTGTACTACCTCACGAATGCAATGCTAATAATTAAATCCCATTTAGATATTTATGTTATGCTTAAATGAGACGTTATGTTTTATATACTCAAGAAATTTGACATTGAGTTACTTATAGTAAAGTAGAGTGTAGGCCACTCCAGATTTTTTTAAATGTAATTACTTATATTTTATCATGAATATAAAAAAAAAATATCGAGTTCACATTTCCAAGTTTTCATTTTTCTGTAATGTAACTTTTAATCTTATATTAGAAATTCTTTATGCAGAAATTTTTTTTTTTAAAAAAGATAATTTTTTTAACCCAAAGTTACTTAAATATGATATTAAACAGAATATAATTCTGTTTAAATGCTTTCGTTCTACCATTTCTTAAACGTATCTTCAATAGCAGGGTTGTAAAATTAAATGGAATGTTTAAGAATAAAATGAAACATAATGAAAGTTTAATGTAATAAAAAAAAATTAATATTTTTGATACAAACTGCTATTTGCTTCTTTTTTTTATATTTCAGTTTAGCATGTTTTCGGAATATGTTTCTAACTTTAGTTGAACGACTCTACTAGAATCAGTAATAGCGACTGTTCATCTGACAGAAAGGACATCGATCCCTTGTGTCAACTAATTGAGAGTGTAGGAATCTCGACTTACAGTGACTGGGACTGCGAAGGCACCTCTGATTTAACGCAAAAATCATCAAAACTTTATCAGACACACACCAATAATTTTAGAGAAAATCCTGTTCATCAATAGTTTTCATTAATTTTTCGTTTTTTGCTAACCCAATCCACCTAATTACAATCAGGTTGAAAAAGTGAGTATTATTTCCATACCCAACAATTTAGTGAATAACGTACTTTGTTAGAGTAAAAAAAAGGTGTAACACCAAGGGAAATTGTAAAATACCAAAATATACTCTAATTATTCGCACATACACACACACACACACACACACACACACAATATATATATATATATATATATATATATATATATATATATATATATGATTTCACATAAACACATGAAATAACAATAAATGATCAAACCACAATAAGAAATGGGGAAAAAAGATTATGATCTTTCAACCGTAATAAACGGTCTACGTCAGGGTCAAAAACCCAACTGAAACACTAGATGCAGAAACATCTGGTGAGGGGATGAGAAGAGTGGGAGGGAAGAGTGGTATTTTAAAAGGGTGTAAATTGCAGGAAAGGACAAATGTCCAGAGAGGGATGTTTGGGGAAACAAAGAAGTGCAGTAAGAAAGAGTAAAGAACTATCCGCTAGCTGTAAACACTTTTAGAAGAGGCTATTGCCCTCGTCACAGAAATATGAAGCTTTAAGAGCCCGTTACTAATATTTAAAATACTAAAAATTATAGTTTTACTGTGCCATGAGACATTGGACCCCCTTCTTACACTAGCGCAGCAACTTGACTTTAATACAGTGTTTTCTAATCGTACTAACGTGGGCAATATGTTAATAAAAAACTCTCCCAAGACACTGTAGTCCGGTAGTATTTATAAAATTCTGTGCTAACATATCCATAACATTTATATTGGAAAAACTGGTAAATCTCTAAAGACACTTTGAAAAAACACCAATACAACGTAAGTAGAGAGAAAAAAGTAGCACTTTGTTCTTGCATATAAACAATGAAAATCATCATATTAGGAGCTAAATTCATTACCTATGAAAAATTGATGTTTAGAAATATTATTGAATCCTTTCTAATGAAATTTAATAGATTAAATATAAACATTTGTAACGGGCTCTTCAAGCTTGATACTTTCGTAACGAGGGCAATAGCCTCTTCTAAGGGGGTTGACAGCTAGTGGATGGTTTTTTACTCTTTCTTACTGTAATCCTTTGTTTCTCCAAACACACAACACACTTATGCCTTCCGGTTTAACTGTCATCAGGAGCATGAGGAGAGGGAAGACACAGTGTTTCTGTGAATTACCGTGTGTGTGTGTGTTAGGAGCAAAATGCTGATTAATAATTGGATAAGGAAAACAGACTGAAAGATGAGAAGTTGAGAGTATGCATGAATGTTAGTAGGGTGTTTAACTATGGGGTCTGCCTCTCTATGTCTTAATGATCAAATTCCAGGGTGTCCAAAATTTCTTAAACTGTTCCTAGAATCACAAAGAAAAAATTAAAAAAAAAAGTTTCTTTCCTCTAAATTAGTGTTTCTGGCATAACGGTTTTCAAACCTACCCGACACCTTTGTCACCTTATCTCCTAAATGCCTATCCTCACTCTTTCGCAGAGGATCTGTTTCCTACTAGTTGTTTTGACTAGACCAACCCTTCAGTACCACATCCTTGGGTATGTCTTGAATTCTCTTAATTGAATTTTATTATTTCACTATGATTTTGTAACTGGTTAGATATAATTTGTATTATAGTATCTTCCTGATGATGAACACAAAGTGTTCGAAACGCGTTGTTGCTGTTGAATAAAACTTCATTTGTGTGGAGACTTTTGTTTGTTTATCCATTTTACCTCAAACCTGTAAATGTTAGCCCCAGTGCAAATGTGTGTAAGATCTTGTAGCTAATTAAATTTTCTTTATTTTTCTTACAAAAAAATAGTTTATTTCAAGATTGCTTTGATGGCAGCCATTTCTAGACCAAGATATATCATTCAGTTAATTTGATTTCCACTCGCTATGACAGTTCTTTTGGTTTCACTATGAATAACAATGTCTCATACGTACTTTTGAGTGTCTTGTCCGACTTATTATAGTAATCCACAGACAGATTTATGGTAGGGTTAACATTGCATTTAGAGTAGATGGGTAATTACGTATAAAAATAAGAGAAAAAAAATTAATGTTCTTCATTCGACATATAATCAATTTATATAAATTTTGTTATTCTATTTAAAAGTATCTTAACTTTTAATGTAGATCTTTATCATTTCTTTTTTCATGTTATAAATGCAAAAGAGAATAATTTATAAAGTAGTATGATAAAGGTTAGAAGTAAAAAATTTTAATGAATAAGTACCATTGTCCTGTTTAGAACAAATTTTAAAAATTAAAACTTGTTACGAAGTTGAACTAAAATGTAATTTATCAGTGTTAACAATAAATTTGCTAATTTTGCTTTCCTAGAAATTAAAAGGGCGTAAATGTTAAACCCTTGAGTGGAAACTTCTTAAATAGATTTGATCCATCCATCTTGCAAACAGGCTCAGTCATTCTGTTATAAGCAAATTAATTTACTCAGTATTTAACAAGTAGCTTCTCTTTATAACAATCATTTATTATTTTTTTTCATTTTCATAAAGAGATGGATGGAGGTTGGAAATTGCATGCATGATGTAAACTAACAAATTAATTTCAAATAATATATATGTTTATACATATTTTCCAAGGTAATTTCCAGAATATATCTCACTTTTTCTCATTTATCACTTGTTATTCTCTCTCTCTGTCTACATATATTATATATATATAACCAATTAAATGAAACGATTCCACGACCTAAACAAACTACATTGGACAATGAGTCGTGGTCTGCCAACGGAGCGACTCGTTTCTATCCCCCTGATGACGAGACCATCGAAATATATGGTATATTTTATATATATATATAAAATATCCCTTTCTTATCTCTCCTGAAGACGATTCACCCAAAAATTAGAGACTGCAAGTGTGTGTTTTTAATTTCTCTACGTTTTTTTATGTACATTGAACTATATATATATATATATATATATATATATATATATATACCACAATTAAAAGAAACGGTCCAGCGGACTTTTTTACAATAAAATAAAAAACGAAGGAAACACACAGAAAGACACAGACATAACTCACATCGATATTTCGACAATCGTCGTCATCAGGAGGTGCGAAGAGCGAAGAGCGAAGAGTCCCGCAGGAAGACAGGGCGGTACTGAACTCGGAAACCGCAGCCAGTAGCCCACCACTTACCACCAAGCGGGGGAAGGGAGGGGGGAAGGAAATGAAGAGCCAAATTAAGACGTAAAAGGAACGAGTAAAAATTATAACTATAAAAAATTATAAAAAAGTAGATAAATCAAATTAAAATTAATAAAAATAATAAATAAAAAGTAAAATAAAAAATAATAAATAAATAAATAAATAAAAAATAATAAATAAATAAATAAAAAATAATAAATAAATAAATAAATCATAAATAAATTATCGGTTGAGGTTGAGTCCGGGGAAGAGCGAGCATCAAGTAAGCATATGTATGCCTCCTCTGAAGCTCTTAGGGTAACTTTATTGTTGGATTCGGGGATCTGTTTCAGGATCTGAACCCTGAAACAGTCATTGAAACTGAGTCCATGCGAGTTCGCATGGATGGCTACAGGATAGTTACTGCGTTGACCGACTGAAGCCCTATGACCATTCATACGAAGGCTCAACTTATTAGAAGTTAAGCCAACGTAAAAGGAGTCACACTGAGTGCAATCCAGTCGGTAAACACAGTTGCTCGAGGTACAGGAGGAATTGACCTGAACCGGGTAGGAACTATGGTGGAGAGGGGAATCGAAGGAAGGATTAGGATTTACAATCAGGCAAGTTTGACAGCCACGGCGTCCACATTGTTTCATTCCAGGAACAGGATTGGAAGGCTGAGGGGAAATATGAGAGAAAATGCTTTTTAGATTGGCAGGTTTACGGTAGGAAATAGAAGGGGGGTGATTAAAGATGGAAGAAGTAGAAGTAGAAGTAGACAGAATCGGAAAAGACTCCTTAATAACAGCACGAAGCTTATAAGCGCCAGGGAAGTAGGTTGTCAGGAAGAAGGAAGTGTTACTTCTATCCCTCTTGGGTCTGGGTTGGTGGGAGATGTCAGCCGGTAAAACACGACTATCAATGAAGGAGCGAGGATAGCCTCGTTCAGAAAATTTGTCCTTTAAGAGGTTAAGGTGATGTCTGCGGTCTTGGAGATTATTGCAGATATTGTGAATACGGAGGGACAAGGATCGAGGTATAGACTTTTTAACATGGGATGGATGGCAACTATTGTAATGGAGGTACTGTTGGGAGTTGGTGGGTTTTATATGTACGGAAGTCAAGAAGTGTCCATTGTCTAAAGTAACGTCAACGTCAAGAAAGGTGATAAGTCTATCGGAGATGTCGTAAGTGAAAGTGATGGAGGGGCAGAAATTTTGAAAGGAGTGTAGGAAAAGTTCTAAGTTATGTTTGCCATGGGGCCAAATGAAGAAAATATCATCAATAAAACGGAGATAAAGGAGTGGAAGAAGTTGACAGGTGGCCAGGAAATCCTGCTCTAATTTGGCCATGAAAAGATTAGCGTAAGAAGGGGCCATAATCGTACCCATAGCTGTGCCTCTGGTTTGAAGGTAATAACGACCCTCAAACTGAAAGACATTATGCTGTAGCACGAAATCAGCCAAAGAGACTAGAAAGGATGTGGAAGGATTAAGGGGTGCTTTTCTGCCATCAAGAAAGTATCGCAGAGCGTCCAGACCTTCAGAATGAATGATTGAAGTATAGAGAGAAGTGACGTCCATGGCAACCATGAGAAGAGGATGATCAAGGGTAGAGGGAAGAGAAAGATTTTTAAGAATTTGGAGAAAATGGAATGGAATGGCCCTCACACACAGCACTGTTATTAAGAAGAGAAACTAAGTTCTTGAGGAAAAGAGGAATAGGGTTGGAAGAAACCTGTTGATAAAAGGATGAGTTAGAGAGTTGTTTCATTGCCTCACGGTGGTAGACAGAACTGCAAAGACACTTTCCATTTTCTCCAAATTCTTAAAAATCTTTCTCTTCCCTCTACCCTTGATCATCCTCTTCTCATGGTTGCCATGGACGTCACTTCTCTCTATACTTCAATCATTCATTCTGAAGGTCTGGACGCTCTGCGATACTTTCTTGATGGCAGAAAAGCACCCCTTAATCCTTCCACATCCTTTCTAGTCTCTTTGGCTGATTTCGTGCTACAGCATAATGTCTTTCAGTTTGAGGGTCGTTATTACCTTCAAACCAGAGGCACAGCTATGGGTACGATTATGGCCCCTTCTTACGCTAATCTTTTCATGGCCAAATTAGAGCAGGATTTCCTGGCCACCTGTCAACTTCTTCCACTCCTTTATCTCCGTTTTATTGATGATATTTTCTTCATTTGGCCCCATGGCAAACATAACTTAGAACTTTTCCTACACTCCTTTCAAAATTTCTGCCCCTCCATCACTTTCACTTACGACATCTCCGATAGACTTATCACCTTTCTTGACGTTGACGTTACTTTAGACAATGGACACTTCTTGACTTCCGTACATATAAAACCCACCAACTCCCAACAGTACCTCCATTACAATAGTTGCCATCCATCCCATGTTAAAAAGTCTATACCTCGATCCTTGTCCCTCCGTATTCACAATATCTGCAATAATCTCCAAGACCGCAGACATCACCTTAACCTCTTAAAGGACAAATTTTCTGAACGAGGCTATCCTCGCTCCTTCATTGATAGTCGTGTTTTACCGGCTGACATCTCCCACCAACCCAGACCCAAGAGGGATAGAAGTAACACTTCCTTCTTCCTGACAACCTACTTCCCTGGCGCTTATAAGCTTCGTGCTGTTATTAAGGAGTCTTTTCCGATTCTGTCTACTTCTACTTCTACTTCTTCCATCTTTAATCACCCCCCTTCTATTTCCTACCGTAAACCTGCCAATCTAAAAAGCATTTTCTCTCATATTTCCCCTCAGCCTTCCAATCCTGTTCCTGGAATGAAACAATGTGGACGCCGTGGCTGTCAAACTTGCCTGATTGTAAATCCTAATCCTTCCTTCGATTCCCCTCTCCACCATAGTTCCTACCCGGTTCAGGTCAATTCCTCCTGTACCTCGAGCAACTGTGTTTACCGACTGGATTGCACTCAGTGTGACTCCTTTTACGTTGGCTTAACTTCTAATAAGTTGAGCCTTCGTATGAATGGTCATAGGGCTTCAGTCGGTCAACGCAGTAACTATCCTGTAGCCATCCATGCGAACTCGCATGGACTCAGTTTCAATGACTGTTTCAGGGTTCAGATCCTGAAACAGATCCCCGAATCCAACAATAAAGTTACCCTAAGAGCTTCAGAGGAGTCATACATATGCTTACTTGATGCTCGCTCTTCCCCCGGACTCAACCTCAACCGATAATTTATTTATGATTTATTTATTTATTTATTATTTTTTATTTATTTATTTATTATTTTTTATTTATTTATTTATTTATTATTTTTTATTTTACTTTTTATTTATTATTTTTATTAATTTTAATTTGATTTATCTACTTTTTTATAATTTTTTATAGTTATAATTTTTACTCGTTCCTTTTACGTCTTAATTTGGCTCTTCATTTCCTTCCCCCCTCCCTTCCCCCGCTTGGTGGTAAGTGGTGGGCTACTGGCTGCGGTTTCCGAGTTCAGTACCGCCCTGTCTTCCTGCGGGACTCTTCGCTCTTCGCTCTTCGCACCTCCTGATGACGACGATTGTCGAAATATCGATGTGAGTTATGTCTGTGTCTTTCTGTGTGTTTCCTTCGTTTTTTATTTTATTGTATATATATATATATATATATATTTGTGTATTTTGGAAGCAGACCTTCAATCAAACATGTTTTATTAAAAATTATGCCAATTTAACTTTTGTTCTTTCCGGGTTAATTTTTTTAACTTTTGTTCATTTCTGGGTTAATTTTTAACTAGGAAAAGAACAAAAGTTAAAATTGGTATAATTTTTAATAAAATATATATTTAAATTAAGCACTGTGAATAGGTTTGCTGGTTAGTATTTTATTGTGATATCTTGTAAGGTTTTTCTATACTAACAATAACTACTTAAAAATGTTTATAAAAACAGAGTTGATTTTTTCATTAGGGAATTTTTTCTTAATTCACTTAAACAAGAATTATGCATTCACTGCATGTGTAGTTTCTAGCTCCTATAGTAAAACGCAGTTATGTCGTTTAAGAATTTGATATAATTACTCCAAGTTAGAGGAAAATAAATGATAATATTACTACAAGTAAGGAGAGGAGTTATGATTAAGGAATGAAAAGGACCCTGTAAAAGAAAAGGACGTTGGTTAGCAGCGTGATTGGAATATTAATGTATTCCGCAGACACCAGCCAGTCTAAGCCTTATTCCTCTTTACTTCAGCTCTGTTTGTTCTACAATCACGTACAATTTCCAGCCTCGCAACTTTCATTGGCATTTCAACCTCAATTCCTCTTTCATTTCTTTTGGCTGCTGATTACAGTCTACAAATTAATTCTGTATACAAACAGTGAATACTTAAACAAATCCATGAAAATCACTTCCACAAATAACAAACGAAACTTAATCTTTTAGCGTTTCAATCTAAATGACTTATGTTTTTTTTTGGAAAGACATTTGTAAAAGTACTTATACCAACAGATCTTTGATATATTTATTTTTTTTGTCAAAGTTCCAACAGTTTTTGAGCATTACAAAGGAGTGAGATTGTGGGGTGTTTGAATAATTTGCCCGTTTATACTACGGCGTTCTTTGCTTATAACCAGGAGCACCAATAACACGTGAATCATTTATTGAAGAGTTAACCGCAGTAAATCCTGCTTCGCTTCGGTGTTCTCATGGTAACCGATGTATTCAACATTACTGCTTCTATTGTTTGGATATAAAAAAAATTAAACATTATCGAGTACTATAATGTTATAAAACATTACTACTACCTGTAGTGTCGTCTTTGTTGACGACATTAAATACGACAAAATTATAAAATTTTTTTACAAAAAAAAAATTCTAACGTAATGCAATCAGTTATTATGTGGTATTTACTCATTGTAAGGTAAAAAGCTAATGAAGTGGTCTCCAAGTATAAAAATTGAATGATATACAAAACGCGTTTCGAACACATAGTGTTCTTTCTCAGGAATTAACTAAAGGTGAGTGTCTGTAGTACAACTGGTGGAACGCGTTGTTTATTTCATTAAATTTTTATACGTGGAGACCATTTTATTAGCTTTTTTCATACAAAAAAAATATTTTTAGAGTTCAAATTCTTTGAAATTTCTGAGGAATGAAGGAATAACTCAGTTTTAACTGAAGGTAATATAATTTATATTCTAGGGAAAAGTAATCATTTGGTACGTGATATTTACTCATTGTAGGGTAAAAAGTAGTCTCCACATATATTGCTAGAAGTTTAATAATATAAATAACGCATTTTAAACACGTAGTGCTCGTCTTTATTTTATACTATGGATTACTCTCTCATGTTATTGTATCTTTTATAATTTTATACCACAAGAAGAACACTATGTTTTCGAAACTCATTGTTTATATTATAAACTGTTTACTCTACAATTATTTAATATGACAAATTTACGTACATTGTGAAAATATTAGTAAACTTTTTATGATCCTGTATGTAGGTAATGCTTAGCAATGATGAAGGACCTTAAACATAAGATAGCTGAGATAAACATCGAATTGAGAAACCATTCTTCGTGACAAGACCGAAATGACGAATTGTATTTTCTAAAATCTTGAACAGTACACTCTTAACATAGATCATAGCTATAGTTGTGTTACGTAATTTATTAAAGCTGAATCAGAATTAAAATTTGACTGACTTAATTGGTTAGAAAAGGGCCAGGTTAGCTCAGTGATTAACATACCTGTCTCTGGACTGGTAGTCCGGAGTTCGATCTCTATCTGGCCCTCGATTTATTCACGAAGGAGGTGAATACATCTGACTACGTCGCCCCACAGAGAGGACGTTAAGCCTTTGGTCCCAAGCATGTACGAAGTCAGGTACTCGTTAAAGATCCCTACTCGAAATGCTCTTGAGTTAGGTAAAATTTAGGACTCCCAATGTAGAACCTGTAGAATCACCGAACAAAGAAAAAGGCGGTAAACGTCTGACGTCATCACCCACCAAGGGATCGATTTAAACAATAAAAAAAAAATTCATAACATTTCGAAACTTTTTTAATGTATTAATAATTTTTATTTTCAGAAAAACTTGAATGAATCGTATTTGTTGTCTGAAATAAGGTGTGAAATCTAATGGCTACTTATTTGGCTTCCTCAAGTTTACTCATCATAAGAATAAAAGAGTAAAATCTCGTCCTATAATTCAAGAAGAATATTTTCAAAGAAAGAAAACTCCATTAAAGAAGAGTTAGCTAGGAGTAGTATATTATTGCATTAAACAGAAGTGACAACTAAAGGATGATATCATATTCTTTTAGAAAGTTTGTTAGAGGATTTTATCATATTGGATACTGAATTAAGAAATTGTGTACTTTACATTCAAAACTTTTTTTCTCACCTAAATCAGTCGATCAGATTATGAATAAAATTAACTTAGAAATGGTAATTTATGGTAATTATGGTAATTTATTACTCAATATATTAGCTTTTAATATGTTTAATTAGTTATCATTTTGTTTAAAATCTAATAGTATCCTAATAGAAGTACCCTGTCTTGAATTCTTGATATAGGCATTGAAAAAATTAATGAAATTATCCCAGGAAGTTTGAATTTTGTTTCCATGATTTGTATTTTAATAGAATAGGTCTTGAGCAGTAGATGTAGAAGATGAAGAGCAGTTTTGAGAACTGCTAGAAATAAACCTGTTTCAACTTTGCTAATTCCTGGAAAAATCATTTCCTATAGAATTATATTTTTACTCATCACTTACTAATATCATTGTGCCATATTGATGCAAAATATATGCTCTGATAGCAAAAGGTTACTGACACCATGATTTGGACAGTATGAAGGGTTATAATGAATCTAGCGTTCGCAATAGCTCAACATTTCAGTACAGGGTTTTAGGTCAAACATACCTTTTTGCAAATCAATATTACTTTATTTCAAATTAAACTTATCTGATATCAAATCAAATTCATTATTTTCAAAATTAAATTCATTATTGTGGAAATTAAATTTGTCATTTTGTAAATCAAATTCATCTTATTGTAAGTAAAATTCACCGTTATAATAATTGAATTTACACTTTTTAAAATCAAATTCTACCTCTTAGAAACCTAATTGACATAATTATAATGGAATTTACCTTTTTAAAATTCAAAGAAATTAGGTATCTAAAGATAATTTAATTAAAAAAAATTGTCTTCAAAAATTTGGACGAGTTCCATGAAATATTGTATGTGTTTTCTAAAACTTTATGAAACACATAATTATATTACGAATTAATTTACCAATATTACATAACAAATAAATGTATTTAAAATTAATATTTTTTTCCAACAGATGCCTTGATTTTACATAATGATAATTGTAAATATGATCATTTGTAGGGTTACTATTTCTTTTTCATAATTTTTTCTTTCTTTTCAATAATTGCAAATAGGTGTGATAATACAATATTACAACCTGCCTACCATTATTTGGTAGGTATATGATTCATGTTTTTCTAAATAGTCTAAATATTTAAATATTCCATTTTTTCTGCAGTTCTAAAAAATGAATGATTCACGTTGCAAAAAAGTAAGCTAGATTTGCAATCAGCCAAGTTTGAATTATAAAGGATTAATTTCATTTAGAAAGGTAAGCTCTAACTAAAGAAGATTCATTTCTTTTGAAAAAATTATAACTTAATTTCTGAGAAAGTCAATATAATTTTTAATAGATAAATTTGACTGCAAAGCTCTTTGTTTAATATTACATTTTAATAACAAACTAAATTAACTTAGAGTATACCTAAGTTACACTAAGTTAAAAAGTAAGGTCTGGTAAACTTTATTTTTAATTTTTAAATATATTTAATTAATTTTAATTAACAATTGCTGGTTATATCAGGCTTTACGTTATTATTTATCAACTAAAAGTACAAACAAATTCTAACAGAAGTATTTATTTTCTTGTTAAAAATTAAAAAATTAAAAATTAAACCACCCAAAATACATTTTTTCAGATTATTCTAATTTCTGTTAGACAAATAATTATTAAAGGTATTCATATACTCTATTAGTACTGAGTAGATAGGTCCACATTTATCAAACAGTAAATTTCAAATTGATTTAGAAATTTCTTTAATAGAGCTATTCCAATTACAAAAATATACACTACTATTTTTTTATATGTAAAATACTACAGTAAATAATTAAACATGAGAAATTGATGGATAAATTGATTTTGGATTGTAATTAATATTTTATAGCTTCCATATTTGTTGTTCAATAATACTAAAAAAGACAAAATGTTTCAAAATAAACTCATTTGTAATTATATATTATATATATATATATATAATATATATATATATAATATATATATATATATATATATATATATATATATATATATAATATATATATATATATATATATATATATATATATATTATATATTATATTATATTATATTAATAATTAAAACGTTTGTCCCATTTCACTTTATTTAGCTTATTTGCATATTTTTTCAATGTCTGAATTGAAGAAAAGTTTCAGAAGTTTTGAAAAATATTCAACAAAGCTAGATAGACTGAAATCAGACATAACATTTCTAATATATGTATTCAGGAAAGACTGCTCTTCCAACATTTAGGAATATATATACATTATATATCAATGATCAAACCACAATAAGAAAAGGGAAAACAAGACTAAGATCTTTCAACTGTAACAAACGGTCTTCGTCAGAGTCAAAAACCCAACTCCAGTTGGAGTTCTGACGAAGACCGCTTGTTACGGTTGAATGATCTTAGTCTTTTTTACCCTTTTCTTATTGTGGTTTGATCATTGATTGTTATTTCACGTGTTTATGTGAAATTTTTTAAACATTATATATATATATATATATATATATATATCTAAAATTAGAGACTGTAAGTGTGTGTTTTTAATTTCTCTACGTTTCTTTATGTACATTGAACTATATATATATATCATGCTTCGTTACCTACCTTTTTAGAGAGTTTCTCTAATGTCCGACTGGCTCTTTCTCAGTTACTCGGGGAATAAAAAAGTCAACTGGTCCAAACTTTTCCTTTCATAAACACACATTCTGACACTATTTATATCTAACACTATTTAATAACTAACTAAATAGTGTTAGATATAAATAGCGTCAGAATGTGTATTTATGAAAGGAAAAGTTTGGGCCAGTTGATTTTTTTATTCCCCGAGCAACTGAGAAGAGCCTGTAGGACATTAGAGAAATTCTCTAAAAAGGTAACCAAGCATGAAATTAGGTTAAAATTTTTAGAAACATATTAGAAAGAAGGATTGCTACCAAACTGCACTAATAGAAACTAGAATATATAAACTAGAATTTAAAAAGAACACATAGAAAAGAAATCACTGAACTCACTATTATATTTCGATGTCCTCTTCTTCAGGATATATATATATATATGAACGTGAAGTAGTGTATGTAAATAGCCTGATAATAAACTTTTTAATTCGTTAAATTGTGTACAAATATGAATAACAAACAAATCAGTGAACATAAACACACATTTCTTCAGTAAATATCTATTTAGTATAATGCCTGTGGCAAGTTTTAAAGTCGACAGCAATTAGGAGGGATTAAGGTTTTGAAGTTAGGCCAAGGGAAAGTTAGTAATGCGAATTAGAGGCATTAAAGCGAGGCTTGATGAAGCGGAGACCACCTGGGCAAACCTTTTCCACTTGTCTTTCTTTTGCACTCATTCTCGATAAATAATCACTTCTCCATTAGTTAAGCCCTTTCTCAGACTACTTACAACTCTCTTGGGTTTAAAGTCAACAAATCTTTTCCCTCGCATCAACATCTAATATCGATTTGAGAAACCTTTTCCTTGAAATCTTGGATCTTTTATTAATTACTTATATCTGGAGAAAGCAGAAACTAGAAAGTAATTTACTAAATTAATACAGCTAACTTTATACAGCACATTGCAAAATTCATATTATACGTATATTATTATTAATAATTCTACTGTATCTGCTTAAATTGTGCACAGGATTAGATTAAAATTAAAAAAAATGTGTGTTAATGTCATAGCTGAACAGATATAAGAGGAGAAGTTCCTAGATGTTTCGAAATTAGAAATGTTGATTCATCTTGTATTATCTAATTTGTAAATTCCTGACCATGGTGATATGAACTTACCGAAACATGTTGAGAATAGCTTATTTAACTATTGAAAACGTGGAATTATTTTAAAATAAAAACCTCTGAAAAAAAAGAATTAGAGTAGACGAGGTTGTGAAGAATTAGTTGTCTTTCTGAGTACATTTACAATTATATAACAGAGGGTTTACATCTATTGACCACAGAGCACTCTACTCAGAACTAATAAGAAAACGAGACCAAAGAGATAAGAAAAGGCTAATGAGAAGTAAAATATGAGGATCTAAAAAAAATGATAAATAGCTATAAAAGAAAATCACGAATATAAAAAAATTATGATAAAAGTAATTTTTTTAAAATAATTAATACTAGTTAAATACATAATTTTAAAATAAAAAGAAACAATTTTAGTTTAGACTAGGTATGGAGCAGGACTTAACTATACAAATATGGTTTACTCAGATGCTCTTACAATGAAATGCCGTCAACTAAAAGCTAATTGTTCCTTAACTTGAACTATACAGCAGTTACTGAAGGAGAAATTATACTATTAGAGAGAATTGCCACAGGTGGGGCCTCTGCGCCGATTGATACAAGCTCCGCGGTCATTCATATGAATGATGAGTTTTGTTGAACAGACCCCAAACTAGTTATACTCCAATCGAGAAACACAGATCTTGGAAAAGAATCAACTGTTGCAAAAGATTTATGAACAATTATAAGAGTTAGAGAAAGAAAAGTAGGGCATGAACATGTGAGGCAAAGGCATATCGTCATAGCCTCATCAAAATCTGGAAGTACTGGGAGTTCCTTTGTGAAAACAAGTTTTCCAAATATCCTTGTTTTCTGAAAGAGAGCTATAAAGTTGTGATAATATGGTAAAAGCAAAGAAAGAAAAAAAATAGGAGATGCGTTTTTTTTTTTAATGAAATTGTTCTTTTTCTGAATACTGAGAAAAACTGGTAGCAAGGAAAGAAGAAGTTGTAAGTCAATGTTAAAGTATGAGGCGATAGTGGATGAATAAAAATCAGAAGCTTGTCAACCGACTAACCCAATACAATAAATTTGCTGTTAAATCTGTTGAAAAAGGTTTAGCGTTGTTCAGGATTGCTAAAGATCTGGTGGATACGGTTAGAGAGGAATGAAAAGGCTTTTAGATTTGAAAATTTGGCAACTCTTAATGTGAGGATGTCGTTTAGAGTTAGTGAACTTGGTATAGACCGAAAAGACAGTGTTTTCTCTTTCATAGTTATGTTAACTTCAAGAAATCACCAAGGAACTATAGAAGAAGATATTTATGAAGCTGATGGAAGGTCAGAACGACTAAAAGACATGAATAAAGTCATACAAGTAGTTTAATCATGACAGAAAAAAAATAATCCAAAACAAATGTGTAGGGAAAAAAATTGGAGAAAGCAGTAGGTAAGAAGTTATTGTTCTAGCCTGGACATACACAAACTGGCAAAGGATAGATTCATTATCGTGAAAACGGCATCTTCCCTGATTTAGGGGTATCAAGTGATGCAACCCTCTTGCTCCATTATTAATCCCTTCTCTAAAGCTAATAATGACTATCCTAACTCTTGTAATAATTCCTACTATTCCATGAATCGTGTTTACCAACTTGAGTATAACCATTATTACATGATTGAATGACAGCTGCTTCTAGCGTTTTAGTTTAGAATATTTCAGTTCACCATATTATTAACACCGTATTTTAAAAACATTTCATTTAATAGAGTTTCTGAAAATATATTCTGTTCTTTTTATTATTTCAGTTGAAGAGAGCAATTATTTATTTTATTGTTGTTTTTAACTCTAAGTCAAGTTGGATATACATTTGCAATGTATAAACATAAAAGCATTACTACTGAGATGAAGTTTAGTCATGAATCTTATTTCAGACAACTAGGCTTAAAAACTTGCTCAAGTGAAATGTGTTATAGTGGCTAGAACTTTCAGTACGAGTTAGACTTCATGTAAACACAGACAACATGATGTCTATTGCTTTTATTAAAATATTAACATTCATCCCCTGTTTATTGAAAACATCAGAGATTATTTAAATCTTACTGCTTGTAAACAAGTAATCTCATTCTCATGGGAAAACTCACATATTAGAATTGAATAAAAGGAACCACCAGATAAGTTAGCCAAATTCACTGTCTCAGCTATAACTATTCAAACAAACTATTCTATGATACCATTAATAAATCTCAATAAAATGGACAAAGTAACAAATTTTGAAGTGTAAACTGTTTGACGAATTCAAAAACTTATATTAACAAAACATTCTATTCATGCATACTGGAGTATAAACATAATTATACTGAAGTATATTTGAACATATATCATCGTTGTACATAAATGATGGATGGAAATGGATTGTTAAACCTTATGTTTCCATTATAACTGACAGATAAAGGAAGCACACAAAAGCAATTTATTTAATTTGAAATTATGATTGAAATTGTAGGTGTACGCGATAATACTTATGATGATTTATGAGTTTTTTACGGTTAATCATCAAAAATGATCATAAGGTTTTCTAAGCACGTAGCATATCACTTCATATTCATATAGGATATGAATAAAACTGTTATTATTTAAATTATAAAATTAACGAACTTCATAAAGTAAAAATTAACATTTTTATACATTCCAATGTTTTTAGTTCTGTTCACTAGGTATTCAGGCGCTTGAAAATGTAAAATTTCACCCAGAACATCCTCAAGCTGTCCATGGGTGCAGGGATATATAGGCCACTATAAATCAGTATCGGAAACGGGAAAAAAAGCATGCCTCTCTTGTAGCACTATGTAGTGATTTGTTTTTTTCTAAAATAATTCATTCAATTATCAGTAAACCAAACATTTCTTGATTGAAGAGAATTACTTTAATTATTTTTTTTCATTTTATTTCTATTGATTTTTGCCAACACTACTACTTTTGCATGTATAAATGCTGTATGAATAGTTGTAATGTTTATATTGAAAATAAATACTCTGATATTTTTCGAAGAAAATGACGAAGAATGCTTTCAAATTAATCTATGCAATGACTAATCTTGTATTTTTAATCTACGAATTGACAGTCTCAAAGGTACAAATGTACAGGTATTTATTAATTAGCAAACAATTTACTGTTGTATGCAGTTAGCTTAAGGTCTATAAAGTACCAAAAAACATGGAATACAACATCAATTTTAGTGCATGATGATTTTGTTACTGATGATAGAGACTTCAGTAGACTGCATAACTGGATTTCTTAGTATAGTGACTTCCTTCGAACCCCTGTCAGATCAACTCAAATATCTAAACCATTAACTGTTTGTGTTGTAAAATTTAAAAATTTTAAAATCAGCGATAATTATATTAATTAATTTAATAATTAAAGTAATTAGTTCATATATATTTTAGAAGAGAATTGCCACTAGAAAATGTCAGTTCCCTTACCAAATTCTCATTTTAAAAATTTTATCAAAATTTTCTGATAAATTAGGTTGAAATACTACTAACAATTTTTATTTCATTTTATTATTTTTTTTTTGTATATATAGATTTGTAAGGATTAGTTTGATTGTGGTGTTTTTCAAATTTGATATTGAATATAGAAATGTAGAATACATTTCAACTGACCATAGAAAAACTATTCTTTTCAACTAACTACCTCTGACCACTTTTAGTGAATAAGATCTTTGATGACACACTTTTTCAAAATTTTAATAAATAATATAAAATAAATTATGTGTTGTCAAAAATCACAACTTTGATAAAAAAAAAACATAACTAATACATAAGCATATTCCACTGTCCACCAACTTTTTAACTCTGTGTCTAATTGTTTTGTGTACATTATCTATTATTGTAATACATATTGAATTGAATAATTGAGAAATACATCCAAATTTTCCATAAACTGTGATAATAGTAGGATGATTAATATGACAGGAACTAATTGAATTGTTCCTACAATATTTGCGGAATAGTACTTTTCTATAAAGAATAACTACCTAATAAATTACCACTAAAGATTATTAATTGATTATCCTCCTTTTATGATAAGAAAAAAGAAATCATTAATGAAGATTCTGGAAGGAAAGTAGTTCTGAAATTTTTTAGTACAATTATTTTTATATTCAATTAAAATAAGATACTACTATTTGAAACTGTTATATAATATAGAATTTATTTGTTCTAATAAGAGATTCATTCATTACAGAAAATTTGAAAACGGTATTAAGAAAGAAGCAAGACAGAAAGACTGCTAGGAAGTCTTGTGAGAGGCTTAATCTAAGACAGGCTCATATTGTCAAGAGGGCTTAACGAAGATCACCAGTTAAGCCTGTATGATTCGCTGCATTCAAGTATTATCCCACAGCACAGGCTCTCTTCACTTAAAATACTACTAACCAGTAAATAATGATCACTCTAAGTATATTTCAATTATTTATATATATTAACTACCTGATGAAATAGAAGAAAAAATAAAATCCTGACTCTCTCAGGTTTAAAAGGTTCAAATCACAAATTCTCAAATTCCAACATATTTCTGTCACTTAAAATCTTTCACAGGTGGGTGTAAGAGATTACTGAATATGAAAACTATGAAATTTTACATTGTTACTTTTTCATAAAGTCAAACTTGTAAAGTTATTTTTACTCAATAAATGTTTACTTCTTCATATCAAAAATGTGTTGCATAAAAGTGGACATTTGAAAGGTTGTTTTGAAGTTGAACAACTGATTTATTAGCGATTTCATTTCAGTATTGAATGTATACCTGAAGTATATGCAGTCAAATGACTAAGACAACATCCTTAATCAAAAGAACATAGTCTAATTTCTGAATTTTTCATAGTAATTTGAATATTATATGCAAATACAACAATTTTACACATTGAAGTAACTAATTATACAAAAGGGGCCAGGTTAGCTTAGTGGTTAACGTACTCTCCTCTGGGCTGCTAGTCTGGGTTCGATCTCCACCCGGCTCCCAATTTATTCAGGCAGGAGTTGAATAAATCTGACTACGTCGTCCCTCGGAGAGGACGTTAAGCCGTCGGCTCCGAGCCTGTACGAAGTCAGGTACTCATTAGATATCCCTACTAGAAAAACACTTGAGTTAGGCAAAATTTAGAACACCCAATGTAGAATCTGTAGAATCACCGATCAAACAAAAAGCCGGTAAACGGCTGATGTTATCACCCGCTAGGGGATCAGTTTAAACAATAAAAAAAAAACTAATTATACAATATCACAAATGCTCACATTCTTTTCTAATGTTTCCGATAGTTTGCAAAAGAATTAGGTTATAAAAATGAATAAGAACAATTTTTTCTTTGATGATTAAATTATACATGCTCAGTATTTTATTATTATCAGTGTATATTTTAATATGATTTTGATTGTTAATGATTTCATATAACAACTATTTACTTGTAACTAAGTTGAGTGCAGATTCGGTTCAGTTTAGCTAATTCAAAGAACTTCAGATTTAATATTAAATATGTATATTTAAATTAATATATATAAAAAAACTTTAAGTTATAGTGACCAATAACGCAGTTATAACTAAGGGTGTGTACATCTCTCTTTCCGGCTTTTACTTTGCACCATTTACTTTATGCTATAAATAAATCTCTCATGTTATTTTTTTAATCCCTGAAAAAGAATAATATTTGTTCGAAACGCGTTGTTTATATTCTTAAATTTCGACATGTGGAGACTATTTCATTATTTCTTTTATACTATATTATATTTTCCTTTTTGAAAAATTACGAAGAAAGAATTCATGTCACAACATGAACTGTAAATCTGTATAAATAAAATATATTAGAGTTGAATTGTCAAAATTTGTAAATATAATTTTACCATCTCATAAATACTGCAACTAATTGGTTTTAATTATCACTATTTGATGAAATTAGATAATAAAACGAATATTTATCTTATATTGTATAAACATTGAACAGAAGCGTAAAAACAAATAGACAAAATGTTCAATATTTAAAATAATATTAAAACTTAACTCATGGTAGGAAATTAGAAAAGTAGCACAAATAGAGGAAATTGAATTGAAACGTAACCATCAGCTAAACATTGGACCTCATAAATACTACTTCATTTTATCAGTTTAGACAGTTTACAAACAATAACCAAATGAAACGAAACAATCAACTACTACCCATTAAACAAATATTATAACATATTAATTAAATCACCTAACAGACATTTCCCTTTTTAACATTACTGTAAATAATGAACACTGCTTTATTAATTTATAAAATATGTGGGAACAATTATTAATTTTAAATAGAATCATACATTTGTATAAATATCTATACTTGGGTATTACTTTACTACGTATAAGTCCAGTATAGTGAAAAAATTCAATCTCGATATTTTGACGGAATTACATGTTGTGAGGTCCCAGAAGTCGTTTTATGAAGTTTTTTCGATGATGTCGTGGTGTGTGTGTGTGTGTGTGTGTGTGTGTGTGTGTGTGTGTGTGTGTGTGTGTGTGTGTGTGTGTGTGTGTGTGTGTGTGTGTGTGTTGTGTGTGTGTGTGTGTGTGTGTGTGTGTGTGTGTGTGTGTGTGTGTGTGTGTGTGTGTGCGTGCGTGCGTGCGTGCGTGCGTGCGTGTGTGTGTGTGTGTGTGTGTGTGTGTGTGTGTGAATGAGTGGGTGGGTCGGTGGGTGACAATGTATCGAAAGTTTCTGGCCCCGCTACGGTCCAGAATCTTTGATCGATCAAATTGATATTTTACACAAGAATGTGAGAACTCTTTATTTCGTTGTAAAAAAGTTTACTGTCCCTCTTTTGTATTGTCACTCACATATGAACATACCACACGCGATGTCTGCGCTTCAGTGGTCTAACGCAGACTGGTAAAGCCGCAGTTCATCACATTAGTTGAGAGAAAAGACTAAAGAGAACATCTCTGGTGATGAATCGTCAAAGCTTGCCTCAGTAACTCAAAATAATGACTCCCGCTCCACACCCCACTGCCTTTAAGTCTCACTCAAGAATTAATTCCAAATCTAGTCACCTCTATAAAAACTACTTCATCTGAGAATTTAATGTGATAGAAATATATGGTGTAAACTTTAAACGCATTTTGCTATATATAAAGTTTAAAATGCTAGAAGTCATAAAGTTGAATCTTTACAGTTAATGACTGGACCCCACATATATTTAACACTATTTTTCTTTGTTTAAAGTTCAGTCTTACATCAAACAGTAGAACACCCTTAAGTCAACGTTTTTTCTATATTTTTAGACATATTCAGGGCTTGGTATTTTCCTTTACAGTTATGTAAAGTTTTTTTTGCAATAGGATTATACCAAGCCCTGACGATGTCTATAAATATTTTCGAAACGTTAAAGCTGTTTTACTGTTTCTAAACACTATAACAAACTGTTACTGACATTAGATCAAACTATTTTTCTGTATTGTTTTACAGAAAATTAGCGTAAAATAATATTGGACTACAAAAATTATTGACAATACAAATAACCAATTGTATGTTATATGATTTTTAAGAGTTTGGTTATTATGATTGAAGCTACTTCTCCCGACGACATTTCGACATAAACTTATGTGTTATTCAGGGCTGCAACATTCTTTTTTACATTTAGCACTATTACTACTACAATTTCGGTTTACTTTTTAAA
This sequence comes from Hermatobates lingyangjiaoensis, assembly GCA_026182355.1. Taxonomy (NCBI): domain Eukaryota; kingdom Metazoa; phylum Arthropoda; class Insecta; order Hemiptera; family Hermatobatidae; genus Hermatobates; species Hermatobates lingyangjiaoensis. The sequence continues at coordinate 1,765,719 of JAPFBL010001921.1, read as the reverse complement.
ATTAGAACTTAAGGATAATATAAAGGTTATGATTGATAAATTTAGGATTACAACTATGCTTTTTACATTGATATATGTGAAAATTGTGAAAAAAATGTTGTAGCCCTGAAAAAGACATTGATATATGGTATGTCGAAACGTTGTCGAGAGAAGTTGAAGACCAAAACTCTCAAAAATTTTATAATTTATGAATATTGGGTCAAGAAAAAGACTCCTGGTTTGGACGGAGTAACCAGAGAAATAATGCTAAGGGTTTTTCAAAACGTTCCTAGATTCACGACACAATTTTACAATAAGCTGTTAAAAAGAGGTTATTTTCCCACAGAATGGAAGCACTCTTTGATTATATTGCTAACAAAACCAGGGCGGGAACTCTCCGACGAAGCTGGTAAATATAGGCCCATAAGTTTGCTTCCTTTTGCTGGGAAAGTATAAGAGAGATTACTAATAGACTGCATCATGCACTACCTCAGAGTGAACAATCTTTTAAGTCATGGGCAAATGGGGCTCACTCCACAAGTAATCACCACTGATGCAGTAATGGCTATTCAGCAAGCTAATGTGGCAAACTTTAACAAAAGAAGAAAAGTAATCCTCATTTAGCTAGACGTTGAAGGCGCCTTTGATTCTGCATGGTGGCATTCTATACTTTATCAGCTGAAACGCTATAACTGCCGTAGAAACCTCTACGATCTCGCAAGAGCATACTTCTCTGACAGAAAGGCAACACTACAAGTTAACAGCTACCAACTAACTAAGCCAGTACATAAAGGATGTCCTCATGGTTCTGCATGTGGCCCCGGTTTCTGCAACATCATGTATGACTCACTACTGCAGTTGCCATTTCCTAAAGAAGTCGAAGTTCAAGCTTTTGCTGACGATCTGCTCTTACAGGTGTCATCTACATCTACCTTAGAAATAGCAGCTATTTGTAACGAAGCCCTACGCACAGTCACTAAGTGGGCAATAGATAATAAGTTAGTTTTCAATGCAAAAAAAAAATCTAAAGTGCTATTTTTTAAAAGGAAAGATGCCTCACAATCAGTAAATATATACCTAAACGGACAAAAGCTGGACTTGGTGAAGAATTTGAAATATTTGGGAGTAACATTTGACTACAGACACAACTTCAACGAACACATCGACAGAGTCTACAATAAGTGTCTAAAAACTGTCAATACTCTATCACGGTCAGCAAAAGTTTATTGGGGGCTGGGCAGTGAAGCGTTACGAACAATATATATGGGTGCCATTGAGCCTATGTTAGTCTATGCAGCATCAATCTGGAGAAAAGTCATTAAAAAAATTCAATAAAAAAATTAAAAAAAGTTATTGAACTTCTTTTAATTTTTTTTTATTGAATCCGTAAGGATTTAGAACAATCAGTTACGAAGCTGCATTGATTATAGCAGATTTAAAGCCCATTTTAGAAAAAATTGAAGAGGCCATCTCAAAATACGAAATCAATAGAAATTGAAAAGATGAAGATGTAGAATACGAGAGATCATACAGAAGCTCACAGTGGTTACACCCTGGAATAGATGTTGATCTCAGCACACAGGGAGTTGACAATGTAAATATCAAGTATGAAGTATTGGTGGTAAGACCAATGGAGGGGTGGGCTGCGCATTCGCTGTCTTCAACATAACGGGAATTATTGAGCACCCGAATGCCCTATCCTGGAACACCACAGAGGACCCCTGATCCAGCATATTGTCACCACTGGAGGCTCTTGGCCAACAGCCAAACATTCTGAGTAACAGAATTACTCATAGAAAAAATTTTTAAACCATTTATGAACTTTATTAACAAAATTGATTTAGACATTTTTTAAAGCATTATAAGTGTTATTATATTTACGTTATGTTATGGTATCAAGCTGTACTATATTAAGCTATGTTATTAGATTTAAGTTAATGTGTTAATATCTAAGTTATGTAAATGTATAATCTAAAAAATTGATATAGTTAATATAGTAGAATATTATAACATGTTATACTAAAAAATTGTTATAGTTAATTTAGTACAATATTATAACATGTTATAATCAGTGTGACACATGTTTGTAAACTATTTAATAAACTCCCAACCAGCAGGGGTACTGCTGTACTGCTGGTTGGGGAAAAAAATAAAAAAAACACACACACACACACACATACAGATATCATCGCAAAAAACATCATAAAACGACTTTTGGGACCTAAAAACATATAATTCCGTCAAATTCTCGAGATCGAATTTTTTCACCATCACTATACATTACTCTTAGTAAAGGAAAAACTTTGCAATTGGCACATTGTTATAAAGGTCAGGGGTGATGTGAGAGGGAAAATAGAGGTAGAGTGAGGGTGAGCAGGAGGAGAATGGGAGAGCACGATATAATATATAGAGAGGGTGTACATGACAGGGTTGAAGAGGGAATGGAAGAAGAGGCGAAAAGGGAACGAAAGATGGAAGCAAGCTTAGAGGTTTTATATCTAAGTTCATATACTAGACAACAACAGCTATCATTCTTAAAAAAAAAATTATTGTTTATAATTCTTTGGTATTTATTTTAAAAACTATATAATTATCTTACATTTTTTTATATATATTTCAATAATTATTGATCACCAAACAGAAACGAGTTGAAGACCTCCTAATTTAAAAATCCATACCTTAAATAAGTAAATTTCAGACTCCTTTTACAGAACGTTACAAATCGTAATTACTGGAGGTAAATCTGTAATTAGTGAGCAATTAAGAGTACCCTAAAATATATAGAGGAGGAAAACTAGCTCATTACAATTGCTTAGTAAAATATAAAAAACAACTGGACTAAGAAAAGTGTATATATATATTGGTAATTTCATTGTAATCAATTTTATTCAGGTATTGCAAATGACTTATTTTAGATTAGCATTATAAACTCTAGGTTTTAAATATAAATTTACATGAACTAACACTTGTTGTTTGATATTAATTGATCAAAAAGAAGTGAAGTAACTCCCATTTAACTATTAATACAGGCATTGTGTATAGAATACTGTATACAATGCACGTGAAAGTTTATATAAATAAAATGATGAAAATAATATCATATGAAATAATCTATGAACAAATAGCTATACCTTAACATGATGAGACGTAATTTTGTTCTGTTCTGTCAGGCGAAGCCAACTGACGTGTTAGGACCTGTATCCAACTATAGGGTCCAAAGTACGCACACATTCATTCTACTGGGAAAACTACCCCCACTACATCTTAACAATTGCGCCTTAATTTATTATGGAAACAAATAAATGTCTTATAGTATTTCAATATAAATAACAATGAATTTATAAGAATGAAGACACAAAAGAGAAAGATAAGAAAAGAAGAAGAGGGTTATACGTATTCTATTCTTATCTCTCTCTTTTGTGCCCTCATTCGTATAAATTTATGAAAACTGTTTTAAATAAAAACAGCAACGTCAAAATTTGAAAGTTTGATTCAAAGCTGGAAAAATTAGCGAGACCTCATTTATTTTAATACTCTATTCAATGAAGTTAGTACGCCATTATATAACAATTTATATAACGCCTTTATGAAAATAAACATTAGTTGCTATTCTATCAAACGAAATTAAATATCTCCGATATATTAACAATCTGTTATGTCTATAATCCCCATCTATGAATAAATTTCTCTTCTGAATAATTTACATTCATTATTGCCAACGATCCAATTTATACTGGAAGAATAATTAAATTCTGAATTATCTTCTTCAGAAGGTCTTGTTCATAGATTGTTTAAAGAGCTATTTTTTATTGTATAAAGAATAACCATCAATCCACTTCTTTGTCTTTATATTCTATCCATCCCAGAAATGTTAAACTCCATGTATGTTTTCGATATGCTGTTGCTTAGGTGAGCATACTTCATCCTTTTCTTTTTCATTTTCTCCCTCTCCTGATGATTACAAATACAAAATATTTAGTGAGTTTACTTGATGTTTCACCGTGTTTATTTCATCTAATTTATTGATCTATCAGACTATTTCTTGTTTTGAATTATATTTATATAAAACAATAATGGACATACTATATTCATTATAGAGTAAAAGAAATAGTGAAAACTTCAGATAAACAGTTCACATAACTCTTTTCAATAACTAAATATTCGTCTTATTCAGGAGATAGCTATTGTATGGTTACATGAGATACCCAGTGCAGATCTGTAGCTTCCTCTTATTTCCTGATGACACCGAGAACCCAAATATTTGAGTTATATCAGTTCTGTTTCACTAACTGAATAACCTGTAATCTAATACATACTTATGTTTTTATAAAGATAGCAGAAAATTTACAAAGTAAGATAGTTTATTATAATTTAAATTGTGTAAAATAATTCATATAAAAAACTCAGTCCCATTCCCAGCAATCATTATATTAAATGGAATCGAACATTTAATTTTAAAAAAATAACATACATACCCTTGCTTTCTGCTCGATCATCTCCTGAATTTAAACACTACCGTTATTTTTTTAATAAATTTATGCATTTTTACATAATTTTTTTATTAATTTACATTTATCTTCTTTATTATTATTTTATTGTAAATACTTTGATAATTTATACATTTTTTAATAATTAATATTTTTTATTTGTTTTTTACTTCTTAGTTCATTCCTTACCTTTCCTTTCTCGCTTGATGGTTGTATTGAGAGTTATGTTGTTGCTGATAGAGTTCAGTTACCATCCTGCCTTTCTGAATGACACTTCACCTCCTGATAACGATGACCGTCGAAATAGAGAAATGAGTTATGCCTGAGTTCTTCTGTGTGCGTCAAGTTTGTTTTAACTCTATTTTGGTAAAATTCCGCTGAACCGTATCATATAATTGCTGTATATATACCATGATAAACGAAAATTGGTCCGGCAAGACAGATCACACTTAAAATAAACTGTGACACATAGACTGAAACATAACAAACACTCACTTTACAATATTTCGACCGCCATAACAGTCAAAATATTGTAAAGTGAGTGTCTGTTATGTTTCTATCTATGTGTCAAAGTTTATTTTAAGTGTATATAGATATATATTTGTAAAAGTTGGGAGCAGTCCTTCTTCAATGCATACTTTTAAAAACTGGATGTCTCTTTCCACTTTGTTCAATTTCGTGATTTAATTTTTATGTTAAACTCGGAATTAAAGACAAAATTTTGTAATTTGGAAAAATATAAGACGGAATTGAACAAAGTGGAAACAGACATCCAGTTTTTAAAAGCACACACACATATATATATATATATATATATATATATATATATATATATATGGGTTACTTCCCGTTGCACCTACATTATGCTTGGTCTCCTGAAGATGGAGACCTATGCTTGTGCCTCTCTCTTTTCTCCTGAAGATAGATTTCCCAAAAACTTGAGCATGTAAGTGGTTTTATTACTCTGTATGTTACTCTTCTTCGATTTTGAACTCATATTGTGTCCAGTTTGGATCATCTTTTTGATTTTATAGTGAATATATAAATCTATATATTAAATATAAACCAACATTTTCAGATACTTGCTTCTTGTTTATATAAATAAATAGTAATATATATTATATATATATAAAAATACATAAATATAGGTATATTAAATAAACAAATATTAAGTATCTTTATTGGCAATCTATTCGGTAGATTTTCCAAGAGTTGGTAGCACTGATGCTACCTTCAAAGCTTCAGATGCTTTGAATCATGCCCCACCCCATATTTCTGCAAAGCATGAGCTGCTTCAAGAGGCGTTACCCTTCTGAATTCCACTACGTGCCTGGGATAAATAACTAAGTAGGACACACATTCACCAGGGAATTCAGTACATCGTCGATCTAACAACATCAAGTTCTGGTTAAGCTTTCTCCTCGGTTTATATCTTCATGGATTGCTTTTCTCTATAGTTTATACATGCCACTCTATAATCCATTCTGACGTATGCAACTATGATTCTTTATCAATGAGTTTGACACAGATATATTTCCCTATTCAACTTTCCTTCCTGTTTCATTACAAAGAATTCGGAAGAAATGATAAATGGCAACTGTTCTAAGATTTCTTACCCTTTCAATATCATTTTAATTTTTTGTCTGAATATTACGTTGTGTCGATAAAACGATTTACATATATAACTTTGAAGAAGGTCCTCAAACCGGCAAACAGGGTTCTTCTCAGGCACCACCATACACGACTCATTCAATGTAAATTATATTTTTAAAGGTACAAGGTACAAACACTCTGCTGTCCAGAAAACCATTCATATCTCATAGTAGAGTACATTCCGAAAAACAGGTGCGCTAAAACTGGCTTTTTCTATAACGTATCCTCTCAGAGGATCATACAACAGGCACCATACGAAAGGGTGGCTTACGGGTAAAGTTCAAGAGTAAAAGCGTGTTGTAAAAGACACCAGAGTTTCAAGATACGCTAAAGCAAATCAATTTTCTCTGTGGATTACTGATTTCCATTATACAACTATTAAAAATCCATAATCATTAGCATGATTATTTCCTTTAGTTTTACTTAAATTAATTTATCGAATGAATACACATTTTTATTAAGTATCAATTTTTGAGTAGAATTTTTTTCTAATGTTTCAGACTTTTATAAGAGAAATAGCTCATGGGCCAGTTGAAGAAGTCCTTTACTAGTTTCATCTTTGTATCTATCTGAGAATGCCCCCTGACATGAGTGTATGTAAATGGCTGGGTGAAAACAGTTGTCAATAATTTCTAATTTCTCGTCATCACTTCAAATCGCTTATACTGATATAGGCTTTGATGTATATTATTTCTGCAAAGAATACTAATGCTTGTTTCTATATTTAAAGGGTAGCAAATTTAATACGTATATTAAAAAAATTACAAGTCAAGATAAAAATAATATAAGGTTTAAAAGTTATTTTTTGTTAGAAATAGGTAAAACCGTCATACCTCGTAAGATGATCCTAGAGTTGGAGCGCTTTGGGACGTTGTCCATCTTCTATCGCAACAAACCTGTTTGTTGCGGTTAGGATGTTTGTTGCGATCGAAGATGGACAACGTCCGAAAGCGCTCCAACTCCAGGATCATCTTACGAGGTATGATGGTTTTACCTATTTCTAATATAAATCATACTAACCTCAGTGGTATTAACAATATGCATGTATTTAAAAGTTAAATAACGTGGTAACGTGGTACTAGGATTTGATATTAGTCACTGACTTTAAATCTTCTGACAAAAATCTACTTTCAAATAGGCTAGAAATGTTCTTTTTCCTATAAACTTCATTTTTTTTTTTAGAACAACTTATATTCACAAAGATACATATTTATACATAAACAAAAAAATATAGTTCAACATAGCAAAATAATACACATTGAAAGAATTGAATCAAAGTCAAAACCACAGTAAGAAATCAGAAAAAGGACTCAGATCCTTCCACCATATAAAGTAGTTTATGGTCAGCGTCAAAATATATACTGACTAATTGGTGTCGTGAGTTGTAGTGAAAGCATTCCACGTTGAAAAGTTGAAAAATAACAACTTGGTCAGTTTTATCATAGTATGGCAGAAAGCCTAGGGTTATCACTATCAAAAAAAATTTCTAAACTTTGGCACTGTTTTCCTTCCGTTTGACTTTACTTGCCTTTTCACTTCTAAGCAGTTTTTTCATTATACTATATTGCAATGGTTTTTTTACTCTTTTTATTACTAGTTTATTAGCTTTCTTTTACTCTTTGTTATTGCTAGGAATATACTAGTATACAATAATCCATACACCTGTAAACAAGCTTCTATATGGCTATAGAATTTTATGACATCAGAATACTCAATTTCTTGAACAGTTATCAGATCTCAAATCGTTTACTGAAAACCTAAAAATATAATCACTACTCTTACTTTTTGTTATTCAATATACGGTCAATCAATCACTGAGTTGAATTTAATAATTCAATAAAAATATATTAGCTCCAGTAATTTTTTTATCGTCAACAGATCCGTATGTGTAAAATGCTTACATTCATGGGATGTATACCGTTCATAAATATGAATAAAGCTTTAGTCTCAAAGCATGTCCATACATGCTATAACTTCCTTACGCATTATTTTCGGTTTACGACACTTCCAGTCACCAATGATGTTCTAATCTTCGCTTTAGGGTAAGTACACAGGTCACTAAAATTTACTCATAGATTTATCTAACATCACTTATTTCTTTTCCTTCATAAAAAAAAAAGTATGTGATTTCAAGCAACGCATAGAACCTTGATATTTTATTCCAAAATTAATTCATAAACTCAGCGATCTTTCACGATGAGCAATGGTATTTTCATTTCATTATTTATTTTATTGAGGTTGAGTATAGCACTGCGTCCTAAGAACTATTGTACTCCATCTCCCCTTATGTACTATAGTACCCCAGCTGACTTCAACGTCTCAAAGAAGCACAGGACTTTTGCTGGATCCAAAAGCTCTTCTAGGGTTTTGTTGAGTGTCCCGAAGCACCTGCCTCTATGTAGCATTTTTGCTTGAGAAATGGCAAGAACATCCCTTTCGAAACAGTAGCTTTCGAAATCTGCTTGCAGTTCTTGGATACTTTTAGGGTTTATCAAAAATTCAAGGTTATTAGTCCGAGTGTTATTCTGGTTTTTATTCTGTTGTATTCTGTTATTAGAATAGAATACTAAGCAACATTTTATATATTATAGAATATTTTACTCAGGAAATGATCTAAGCCTTTATAAATATTCATATCTTGATATGATTAGATTGTATTATATTACATATGATATCAAGTGTTCACATCAGCTTAGGAATACAGGCAAGTGCAAATGAAAAATAAATAAAATCATTCTAGTTGATGGAAATTCAATTCCGTTATACTTTGATAAATTTGGTTTAGATCATACTTTCATGATAAGTGGACTCTTAGCTTTAATAAGTCACCTCCATGTGGTTGTTTATTCAGTAATGAAAAAAAAATGAAAAAAAAATGAAAATATGTTATCAAAGTTAAATTTTATACTAGATTTTACCTATAATGAATAAAGTTAGGTTTAGTCAGGCTTTATTTATTTAACAAGTGATTGATCAGAGTCACTCAGAGTAAAGTGATGCCAACATTTTTATATTAAATCGCTAACTCCATCAGGCAGACTAAAAAGATCATGCAGTGAAGTAACATTATTAAAAATAAATAAAACATTTTTGTATAATTGCTTTATTTGTTAATAACATGATACTATAAATTCATTAGAATTAATAGAAAATGTGATGAGTGTTTATTGTCTTGTTATTAATATTTAGAATCATCTTTTAAAATTTATAAAGAAATGGGAACATAAAAGATGCTCGTAATAATAATAACCCGTTATATATATAGTAATTTTTTTAAGGTTAGCAAACGAATACGTATTTGTAATGAGTAATGAAGTTTAAAAACGAAGTACTGGTTTTAAATTTATAAAATATTCTTTAAAGGTGAATATCTTAATTTTCTACATCAAAAGAACTTTGCGTCAGTATACATGAATTATGTGTGCACTTATGTGTATACTCTTGATAATTAACATATCATTGGCAGTAGCTTGGATGAAGACGGTGTAATATTGATACCATTCTGAATATGCAATCCACACCTCTCAGAGGGTGAGTGACACACCTCTTTGCTCTTAGAATAATTGGCTCCGGAGTATATCTGTTTCTTGTTATCATATTCAAATACTGTTAAAACTGAGATACATAAGTAATGTATTCCATATCAACAATTGCATTCATTATCATCGATTAGGTCGAATATCATGTTTTAAAACTGACCTCAATTTTCACATTTCTATATATTGCTACCAAGATTTCACATAAACACATTAAATAACAATCAATGATCAAACCAAAATATGAAATGGGAAAAAAAGACGAAGATCTTTCAATTGTAACAAGCGGTTTTTGTCAGAGTTAAAAGCTTCGTCAGTTGGGTGTTGACCCTGAGGAAGACCGCTTGTTACGGTTGAAAGATCTATTTTTTTTTCATTTCATATTGTAAATTGATAATTGATTTTCAATATATTGGTATACTGATCCTGTCAAAATAAATTGGTTTTGTAATTTTAATATATCTAAATGTTTTATATCTTTTAGATCATTGACTTGAATATCATGGTGTGTACGTGTATAGTGAATGTATGTATGTGTGTGTGTGTGTGTGTGTGTGTGTGTGTGTGTGTGTGCATATGTCTGTATGTATGTGTGTGCATATGTCTGTGTTTGTGGATGGAGGAGTGTGCAAAACAAATTGTGATCAAACTAGAAATCTCACCTTTTAAAAGTAAAATTTTTGATATTATAACCTCTAAGCTCTTTCTTTTCTCATAGTATAACCTTGAAAATACAATTAATTCCAATTTCCTTAAAATACTTTAAGCGGTGTGATATGATATATATTGTGGTCACAATCTCTTCGAAGCAATCATACTCGTAATTCAAAAATATTACGCTTATTCTCAGAAGTACCTATTTCATTGTTCTTTGAATTTGAGAATCCATTAAGTTATAGTTAATGTCCGCTTCATAAAAACCTCAAGGTTTCAACGCTAAGAGGAATGTGTTCAGGAAAAAAAAAGTTTCTCTAATATTGCATTTTAGAGAGAAAAGTTACTATTTCATGACGCAATATTCCCCAAAACATATATATTACCGTTTTTATAACTTCGTTTTGATGATGCACTGCGATTATATAACAATCGCATAAAGCTGCATCTAACAATTTTTAAAGAAAAACCATAAAATAGTTGTATTATTGATAATAACAGACTCATTTTGAACTTAGGTATTATTTTGACATATTAAAATAAAGACTTAAAAATATAATATTTTTGCAAGCGTTCAAGTAAAACAAGAACTATTATAGTGATATCTGTTAGGGGCTATCGTCGAAAGAATCCACAACTGTTCCTCACTGTACTATTGATGTCATAATACATGATGAATATCCACCTAGAATAAAGTGAAACATGCTTCCATAAGTTCACAATTTTATATCTATGACATCTGTTCGTCTCGGCTGGACAGAGCGTCGACCAGATGTGACGCTCTTGTCACATTGAATTACATTGGTTGAATTACTAAAGTATTGTAGAAGTGAGTTAGCCTCAATAGTAAAATTCATGAAACTCTATGTCGATGATTTGTTTCTAATTATTGAGAAAAGAGAACTGGATAATGTTTTAAATGTATTTAATTCGTATCATAATCGACTTAAATTTACATGTGAGATAGAAAAAATTGGCATTCTCCCCATTCCTGGATATAAAAGTTATAAGAGGAGAAAATGGTATTATTTTAACCGATTGGTACACAAAACCTACCAGTGCTGGAAAAATACTGAACTACATCCTATGAATCAGAAATTAAATTGCGTTAAGAATATGGTGAAAAAAGTTGTAGAAGTAAGTTCATCATGCTACCTACACAAAAATAAGAAAAGGGTAAAAGAGTACTACAGAAAATAATTATCCAGGAAATTTGATTGAACGTTTTCGGTCAAAATATTTAAGGCAACAACAAGAGCCAGAAAATGATACAAATACTGACTTAGAAGTTCAAGATAGTCAGAGTCAAACTAATACCGACTCTGACGAAGAGCAATAGTTTCGGTTAAATGTTCTTAATTACTTTTCCAATTTATTGCTGTAGTTTAGACGTTCGTGTTTACTTCATGTGTTTATTGTGAATCTTATTATTAACTAAATTATAATTAATATTATAGGATATATTATAATTTTAATTTTATATATATATTGATAACAGTATGTAGATATTAACCGTGAAGTAGAATCAAAAGTTTATCAGGAGTCAGTCAGTTCTAAAACCGAAACGTTGGCAATGAGAGTTTAATTTGAATCTGAAGAACTGAACGAGTCCTGATAAACTTTTCTTTTGAGATATACATATATATATATATATATATATATATATAAAACAAGATTTCACAATAAGCACCTGGAATAACAATCAATGGTCTAACCAGAATAAGAAATGGAAAAAAAATATAAGATCTTTCAGCCGTGACAAGTGGTTTTCGTCAGTTGGGTTTTTGACTCTGACGAATACCGCGTGTTACGGTTAAAAGATCTTAGTCTTTTTTTCCCATTTGTTATTTTGGTTTGATTATATATATATATCTTTTCTTTATTTTCTAACTAACTATACCTTCCCTATTAATTCTTACTCTCTTTCAACTCTTTATTTAACATATCTTTCCTAGTTTACTATTAATCTTAATTATTATTATTATTATTATTATTATTAATTTTCTTAATCTATTTATTCTCTATTAGTACAGTTATACCGTTGACCTTTCAACTCTTTTATTCTAACATCTTGTTTCTTGTTCGTTATTGACCTTTGACCTTCTCTTTATATTAACCCGTACTATCCTTTTAATCTATTTATAGCAATGACTAAGCATGAGTCATCAATTTTAATTTAACATGTCACTTGGCCAACTCTTTTTCCAGTTGAACCCTGTTAGCAGGAGGTTAGTTCGTAGGATCGAATCTCTCAGTCTTAAAATCGTGAATGCCGAGACTGCGGTTAATTTTAATGATATACATATATATATAATTGTTATTTATATTAAACATTAATAAATCGTAAAACAGTAAAGAAGTACATTTACTAACTCCAATTTTTGGAAAGTCCGTCTTCAGGAGAAAAGAAAGGGAGATCAATTACGGCGGAGACGCAACAGCTGGTAACTTTACTAGTGTTTCTTTTTGCATGTCCAGTTTAGATCATTTTTATAATTTTATATTGAATTGATATATAATAATGCCTACTATACTTCAAGCCATTGTCCTTACTATAATGATGTGTTAAAAAAACGGACTGATCTCTTAGCTTTTGTTTTAATGTATACATGGAAAATCCACGAATGATTTCTGAACACTGAAAAAATTATGCAAGAGGAAAATTCAAAGAAGACATGACAGTTTATTTAACAAGTCATGTTTTTAAGGAGAACTGTTCCTAAAATTTACATATGTGTCTGTCAGAATAACTCTTACCTTTAAAAATACATATGTGTCAAGTAAGTTTCTTATTTTCCACAACTCTTTCTCATTTAAAAGTAGTATCCAGCATGTAATTCTCACCAAACTTGGATATACCATTCATAATCACTAAATAATATATTTGGAAACTTTCCAAGAAACTTCATGGTGTATACATGACCAGTTAAACCGAAATGTTTTCTGAATACGAAATTAAAATTTTACAAAAATCATCTTTTCATTGAACAAGAACAGTGAATTGAAAGTTTACGTTTTGGACCAACATCTTTTAGCCACGGTCTGCCTAAGTTTAAACTAATAAAAACACAGATGATTATTTATTTAGCTATGGAGATTCTACAAAAAAATGTAGTATAATAACAAGAATTGTTTGAGTTGTCCAATGTAATTTCTAGTTAATACAAAAAATCAATTATTTGTTTTATTAATAAAAAATAAAATTGAATGTCAACAGTTTAAACTCCAAATTATTTTATTTAAAAAATCATGAGAACCTAAATCGAAGAACAAAGTATTTTCAAAATCATAAAGGAACAAAAATATAGGAAAATGGAGGAACAGAAAGAAGGTGAGAAAACTAAATAATTGTAAATGGAAAAGGTTATAACCTTAGGGATACGAGTTGGAACAATTGATAGACTTATAGATTTTTGGATGAAAACAAAGGGGTGTACTATTATTGAAACGAAAAAGAAATAGCAAGAATTAAAAATTAAATAAAAATGATTTTATAAATTAAAAAGTTCAATTAATTTGTCAAATATTTTATGGTAGAATATACTACCAAATAGAAAAATATACTCCGTTGCTATGACATAATATTAAATATTGAACATTAAATTAGCGCTGAAAACTGTTAGTTGTATTCTAAACGTCGAACAGGACCAATAAATGGTCGGGAGAAGCGAATAGTTCACTTTTATGAGGTAAGATGGCGGTCAGGTTAGCCCAGTGACAACGCGCTCACCTCTGGATTGGTTGGTCCGAGGTTCAATAACCATACTGACCCTCGATTTATTTACGTGAGAGTTGCATACATCTAAACACATTGTCCATCTGAGAGGACGATAAACCATTGGACTTAAGCTATTCGTTAAAGATCCCTACTCTAAATATAATTGTGTTAAGGAAAATTTGGGACTCCCAATGTAAAATCAATCATCATCGTGTGGAATCAAAGAGGGTCAATGTTAAGCCAATGTGTGTTGCATTGTAAATTTGCCACTGCAACCTATGAGGTAAAACGTTTTAATCATCTTTAACTATTATAATTCAAGAATTTATAACACCAACCAGCGAATTTTTTTAGCTCCATTATGTAGTTTTTCCTTAATTTAATACACTTGATATAAAATATTGTCAAAATAAAACTAAATGGATAATTTTGTACTGTAATATATAATAGAAAAAAATATATTCAGTTGTATTGCACTTTATTATTACATTGTAGTAGCGGTTATTAAGATGAAGAAAGCAGGTGGCGGAAGTTGAAAACGCCCAGGGTGCCCGCAGACGTCTTTGATCTTACGTTTCCCAACTCCCTTCCACGCAGCGAACATCTGTTTTTAATGAAAGTACTTGGCAAGCTAAATTATTTAATTGAACGAATATAAGAGCAGGATGAGGCACATTGGCCAACACTCCTTCCTTAGACTTAATTAAATTTTGGTCCCACTTTGCAACTTTGCTAATTTGAAATTTGAATTAAAACCGGAATGGGTTTTAACTTATAACTCTCAGCTCTTTCCATGATCTGCATGTATGATTTGATACAGCCTCTAACTCAACCTTTATGCCCACTCTTCAAAAATGTCTTTTTTTTACAGTTATGAATATAAATGAAAGTCGTATAATTTATTTTGAATAACATTAAACTTCTTTCCATCTCTTTTTAAAATAATTGCTGAGAAAAATTAATTTTGCTATATCTTCCCTTGCCAAAGTCATCTTATAAGAGACTAACAAATAAGAATATCATACTATCTTACAAAGTACAATAACTCTAGGTATTATTTATTGAAATTATATTTGTTTTATTTAAAAATTATATCATTTATATTTTACACCATGTACATATATAATAATTTCAGGTAAAGTTGCTAATTTTTTTCTAAAAAAGGGGTACTATCACATAATTTTTAAAGAATAATTCCACACTAAATTTTTCTAACCATAATTAAATGTATATCGCAAGTATATACTTATATTATTACACTTATACTTATCGATAAAAGGATTTCACATAAACACGTGAAATAACAATCAATGATCAAAGCACATCAAACATCAAACTGACTTACTTGGGTTTTTAACTCTGACGAAGACCGCTTGTTACGGTCGAAAGATCTTAAGTCTTGATTTCCCATTTCATATTGTGATTTGATCATTATACTTATACTTATATACTTATACATTCTATACTTATACAAATATAGTTATGCTTCAATTCTTTAATTAAATGAAAAAATTGACAATTCTGTTGAAAACTACAATTCTAATATTAAGAGAGATAATTCAATAACCCCTAATATAAAGAATTCAATAAAAACAAAATACGAGAAAAGGGAGTTTTATGGACTGAAATAGGACGGTAAAGTTATGTATTTCAGATATACATTGCAGGTATGAATATTAAGATACATAATAAAAGGTACTTTGCATTCCTCCAAATGTAAAAAAAAATAAAACATTTCTCAAATCGCGAATTGAATATAAGCAATATTGAAAATAACCTGATAGTATTATGCTCTATAGCAAAGATTTAAAAATATTTAACACAATACGTTTTAAAAGAATATAACACTCTAATGAACCAACTGTCCTATAAACAGCAAGCTATTCCATTTAGTAATTTTCGTTAAATTACAATAATATGTTAAAAAAATATTTATCATAAGTCACTGCTTTTGATGATATCTTACTGCAGTCCTAATTACCTGATTTTCTTGTGTGTTTTAGCTGTTGGGTAACACCGCATAAATACAATAAATGTGTGCCAGTATTTCTTACTCAGAGAACCCCAATATATTGGTGGTGTCTGAGGTTGACCTAATGGAGACAGAAACGCGATAATATGTAGCACAGTAAATGTTAATTTGAGCTTCAGTACCAGAGATCTCAAAACAGATTGAATCACATGCCTTTGTACAGTAACAAGCAGCTAATTCCCATATCTTTTCAGTAATCAGAGATCTGAGTAACTACTATATGGCTAAAATTTATATACATAAGAAATTATAATTATATAAAAATAAACATTTCATATTAAATATAAATAATGATGGAAGTAGTAATAGAATATATATTTGTGATTCATCAGAGTTGTTATAAAAATAAAGACTATCAAAACCTTTATGATCATTTGTTTTTAATATGCAATTTTGTTTATCTTTATATTTAATTCTATTTTTTTAACAGTGGAGTAAGTTATAATATATTTGAATACAATATATTCAAAACAGTTCTTTATATTTTAAGTAGGAGGCTGCACAAATGCTCAGAGTAGTGGTTGTGAAAAAATACCTTATATGTAATGGTTTATATTACTTCACAAATAAATCGTTTTTGAATAATTATAAACTTTAAGCTACTAAATTTTAATGTAGCACACGTGAAATTTATGTGTGAATGCTAGTATAAATAAATACTACAATGTTTGATATTCAATCATTCATATAAATCGATAATAGCATTTCACATAAACACGTGATATAACAAGGGAGTCTTTCTTATGTTTCTTTCTATATGCCACAGTTCATTCTATGTCTAATCTATCCTGCCGGACCAGATTAATCTTGATAATATCAAGATTATATGAAATCTTGATATATGTATCTATGTATATATGATCAAACCAAAATATGAAATGGGAAAACAAGACTAATGACTTTCAACTGTAACAAGAGATCTTCGTCAGAGTCAAAAACCCAACTGAAACACTAGATGCAGAAAACATCTGGTGATGGGTTGAGAAGAGTGGGAAGGAAGAGTGGTATTTTAAAAGGGTGAAAGTCCAGGAAAGGACAAATGTCCAGAAAGAGATTTTTGGGGAAACAAAGGAGTACAGTAAGAAAGAGTACATCAACCAACTGAAACACTAGATGCAAAAAACATCGGTTAAAAGGTCTTAGTCTTGTTTTCCCATTTCTTATTCTGGTTTGATCATTGATTGTTATTTCACGCGTTTATGTGAAATTTTGTTATCGATGAATACCATGTGCGATACCTACTCCTATTTCTGTCATCTTTTTCCTTTGTTCGTCCCTGTAGTTAAAGATTGTTTGTCTAGCTTGACAAAGGCCCATAAATTAAAACTAAACTTAAAATTTTTAAATAACTGTTTAAATGTAAAGGTTATACCTAAATCTCTTATTCCTAAATGTTTGCTACATATTTGCCAAGGCCCTTTTCATAACAATCATTCTTTGTTGTTAAAAAAACATATTTATTTGTGCCGGAGTGATGTGAAATTAGCCTTCGGTGATTCAGTGCGTAACAAAAGTCATCTTAATCAGCTCATCCCTTCTGACTGGAGGAAAGTAGTATTGGATTATATTTATTGGCAACTTAGAAAGGTATGTAAAAAAATTTCTAAAGTATGTAATAAAAAAAACTTCAAAGCTTATTAATTAAAATTTTATATGGAATAGTTTTTCCACAGATTATAATTAATTTTTATTTTAAAATATTTTACTTTATAAAGGTTTGGATCATATTTCATAAGACGTGAAGGTCAGGTTGACTGTTAGAATGAGGTGCAGAGCTGTCATTTTAGAGATATACGATTTCATTGCAGAGTCAAATCGTTTTCCTTCACTATTGTGATACTGGAATTGAATGATTGATAAAAAGTGGGCCACCGTCTCCAGAGGTAACATTCCTAGGCGACAATAACCTTGGACTCTCACTCCAGATACTGCGAGTTCAAAAATAGAACTAAAAGTGACGTGTCATTTTATACTAGGAACGATTCTTAACATCAATAACTATCTTTAGCAACACTACTCTTCACTTAAAGAAAATATCAAATGACAAGAAAATCAAGCAATGAAATAGAATAAATTTGCAAAAATGAGAAAGAACAACAAACTTCAACGGAATGAATGCTCCAATTGTTGTTATAACACATGATAACATACGCTCCAGAAATATCTTGCTTGTTTGCTTATTTGATTCTAACACCCATACTTGTAGACTTTCAACTTCAGTGCTCTTCTAGGAGGCTGAAATTGTGATTCATTTTTATTTGAGTCTTCAAGAAATCTACAGAGATTACTATATTTTTTGTAATATTATATATATTTCATAATTGATTTTACGTCATATTTATAAATATTACCAAGGTCACTTGCCTTGTTATATATCATACTTGTAATCTTGGATTATATAGCTGGCCCAGTAATTAAATTAGTTAGAAGATACTCAGTGGGAGATAGCTTTTAACAGTAACCTCAAACGATAGGAGGTCAATGGTCTTTTCGCGGCAACTTCTATCGAAGGGTATTCTACAGGAAAGGAAGTAATATAGAAATTATATAATCTATTTATCCGCAGAAAGCAGTACACTGAATAATCATCAGTTATAACAAAAAACATTAACATACTAGCAGACGTGGCCGTCTTTGACGAGTATTTTACGCAAAATCAGAGGTGATACATGATATTTCAAAATATTATTAGAAAAATTATAGAATAGGAAAAAGTATATTTATTAGCGCCGAGTCAAGTGATCAGACACCAATCAGTCAGTTATTGCAAGTGATCAATCCAACGTGGGATTGAAAAGAGTTATAAAAAGTGTCTCTTCTAGTTTTTTTGTAAATTGAACGACATATTTCCTTCATTTTTTTACTTTGCTATAAGTAAAGTATAGTGGTCGTGAAAAAATTCAATATCGAAATTTTGACGGAATTAAATGTTTTGAGGTCCCAGAAGTCGTTTTATGAAGTTTTTTCGATGATGTCTGTGTGTGTGTGTGTGTGTGTGTGTGTGTGTGTGTGTGTGTGTGGGTGGGTGAGTGTGTTAGCATTGCTTGTCACCCGCCACGGCCCAGAATCTTTGATGGATCAAGTTGATACTTTACACAAAAATGGGCCCCATAGTGTATAGTGTAGATCCCTATTGTTTATACTGAATAGCTGGCTTTGACTTTGAGTTGAGTATGTAAACTGGCTAATTACTAATATATTTTTTCTCAATATACATTCATAGCAAGGTTATAACAGAGTACAGCAGGCAGGAAAAAAGATAAAACTGGTACAAAAAGAATTGATATATATAATTTTTGACAAAAGAGAAGGAAAATGATTTTATTAAATACTAAGAAGCCATAAAATTCCCAGTATAATAATTCTATAAAAGACCAGAAATGTAAAAGATAATTCAAAAATGAAATCTTTCGTTTGAAGATTAATAAATATAATTATGTACATCCATAATTATAAATTATCCTAAAACGATATTATTTATTCGACGTTTATGATGTTTTCAGAGAAAATAAGAGTATTTTCTTGTTTCAAACTTGAAAATTTGACTTAAATATTCAATGTAGAAGGAGGTCAAGTAAACAATGTAGGAAATCCATTGGCTATTTAAACAAAAGCCATGTTCTCTTGTAGGAGATTATTTTATATCAAGGAATTTTCACTTTGGCTTTTCAAAAATATAATTACTGCTGTAGTTATACATATATGTATATGAGATTATTTGCATAAGCTGTGTGGTGTACAAAAATAAGCTTATTTATTGATAGTCAATCAATCACTATCTGTACTACCTCAGGAATGAAAGACTAATAAACATCTCCCATTTAGATGTTTACATTATGCCTAAATGAGACGTTATATATCATATACTCAAGAATTTTGAAATTAAGTTTCCTTATAGTAAAGTTGAGTGTAGGCCAATCCAGATTTTTAAATATAAATTTCCATGTCCCACATTAGAGCAAAAATCAATGTATTGAAACGTCAATCTAATACTTAAAAATTTTCCTTTAAGCAACAAAGAATAGAAAGTGAGACATGATGAAACGGCAGGATGACAAATTTAAATATTTGAATTCATTAATTTGCGAATTAAACAAAAACAGTGGGTCGGTGGTGGCAGAAACGCGGTTGAAAATATACGATGGGGTAGTAAAAGAGGATTCTACCCTACTGACTATTATCTGATGCCTTAACCGATATGACCTGCATATTTTTAATTCTTTTGTATTCTCTTCGAATGTTTAAAAAAAAAATGAATATTTTTTATGGTTAGTCTATCAAACTTACAATTTGTAAATGCATTTTTTTTTTATTACCTGGCAAAAAAGTAGTTTATAATTATTAATTCCTCACTGTTAGAAAAATATATGTTAAAAATATTTTTTTAATATTTATTACATGAATATGTTTTAACATTTCAAGTATAAATTGCTCATTACTTACAAAACCATTCAGCCTCTCAATGTAAAAAAAAAAAATTGATATATTCAAGTTTGAAAAACCCTCAATAATATCATTCAAAAATATATCCCTAAATGATATATCCTTCAATGTAAAAAATCAAAGAAAATTTATTTTTCGTTTAGTTATATTTCTAATGTATTTAGCTTTATATAGGAAAACATATTTCTAAACTTTTGAAAAATTATAATATTTTATAACAGATTCATAAAAACTAGGAATTTATCACGTATGAAGTGGGTTAGCAGTAATTTAAACTGGTGAATTTCATAAGATGGTTAATTTTACATCGATAAAGCTAACTTTTTACTAACTCGTGTTGTTTAGAGTAGGATTTTTAATGAGTACATTACATCATACAGGCTTGAGACAGAATGCTTTACATCTTTACTGAGCATGCCAAGTGTAACATTTCTCACTGTTGCAAGAGTGAAATCTAAAGAATGGCTGAAACTCGATGCCATGAATTACTGTTTTAGGAGATTAGAAGGAATAAAACGTAAACAACTTTTCTCATAGACAGTTCAAGTGTCTATTCATAAAAGCTAAATAACCATAGAATTAATCACGACACTTACTGCTGAAAAACAA
Source organism: Hermatobates lingyangjiaoensis (assembly GCA_026182355.1). Taxonomy (NCBI): domain Eukaryota; kingdom Metazoa; phylum Arthropoda; class Insecta; order Hemiptera; family Hermatobatidae; genus Hermatobates; species Hermatobates lingyangjiaoensis. Next base: position 1,744,608 of record JAPFBL010001921.1, on the reverse strand, counting down.
ATATAAATAACAAGGTTTGTATCACTCTGTACACATATGAGTCTAAGTATACATTGTTTTAACTTCTTTCTTGATGAATATCATTTTGGTGAATTTGGTTATTTTATCGTATAATTTTTCAATCAATGAACTTCCCTTATTCAATTCTTTATTTTTTTTGCTGTTACAGTTCATTTCTAACTAATGAGACATATTTATAAGGTATTTGTATTTTTATCTAACAGCTTGTCACTCTCATTAAAATAAGTTTATACTCATCTAAGTAAAACTGAACATTCAAAAACTTTGACATCATTAAACATTAACCTGTGACATTATAACTTTCACATTATTGAACGTTGCTCTATTTGAAGTTGTGATGAAATTATTCTTGCATCAAAAGGTTTTCTTGGTTCTAACCAACTTCACTTTTTATCTTAGCTTCAATAAAAAAAGTATAATTATTTTTAAAGTAAATAACTAACAAAAGCCAAACATCTTCTAACCTATCCTATTTTGAAGACCATATATCTTCTCTTTTATAGTTCCATCATTGTATTATTGAAAATTAATTTATCTTTACAGTCCCCCTATTAATAATACTATTATACGCATTACTATTAGAAATACAAGATAGAAATGTGTCTCGTATCAATGGAAGATATATTATTCCCTTCCAGTATTCCTTGACTTTCTTTTTTACCACTAACATTCCGATAATAATAATAACTGAAGTCTCAAGAGGAATTTAAAGTTTACTATTATTTCTTTAAACAATAATTCAACATCTGTAATACCAATTATCAAACTGTTCTTGTTTAAAACATTTCTGAATATGTTTGACTTGTGAACTTTGATAGTTGATTATTTGCAAAGAAATTACTGTTTGATATATTCCTGGTGACAAGCCTTTGTAGAAGTTGACATTCGAATAATGAAAAGTTTAATGAACTATACACACTAGCTTTTAGTCTGTTTTATTTATATTCGAATTTTCTTCTTCCACTTTTCATTGATTGAGTAACAATTTAAATTGAATTCGGGTTGCTCTTGGCTTTAAATAACTTACGCCGTAACCCTTCAACCTAAAGACGTCTTTTCTGGTTTGTTTCATTTATTATATTTCTTAAAGACTGCTCCTTGGTTTTATATTTCTTTTTCTTCTTCATCTATTCCTTAACAATCAAGTTATCATAACTAGTAAAGATCAGTTCACCTCTACCCAAAGTTTATTGAATTTGCTCAATCAAATTATTCCTTCCAAGTCTAACATTATTTTCAAAATCCTCAAAAAAAAAGATACTCTGTCATCAATAATTTTATATTCTTAATAACATGCTATTTTTTTCATAAATTGTTACATTCTGGTAAAAAGTCTACCCGTACCTTCTGATTCCTTACATATCCTTCTCACGATATCAAACTCTTTTCTTTCAAACACATTTACATTTTGTATTAATTAAACGTAACATTTGTTCCCCCAGTGAAAAAGACTTATGCTTCCATAATAATTATAAATTATGCTTAATTAAACCTTTGCTCCACTGTTCTATATAAGCTAATCTGTTACCTGACAACTAATTCCTATTATTTTCAATCATTGGAATATACATTTCTTCTAATAGATTGTACACCTTCGAAAACAATATTTGATCTTTGATGATCTGATTGATGTTCATATGGAGAAACTACATTCATAATTAATATTGAATGATAACTAAGTGATATTGACTTTATATTAGCTTAAAATAGCAACAATCTTACTAAACTTAAATTAATTCATTTATTAGTCTGTACAAGATAACAGAGAGTAGAATTCAAAAGGCAATTCAATTCCTGGTAAGTTTTGTTAAATTAAACGCTAGAAAAGTCAAGTTATCCAGACTGATAAATTAAGAAATATATGTTTTTTTTAACATTAAATGAAAAACTAAAAATGTTCTTGTATAGTAATGTTTTTGAAGTATATATTGTTTTTTGAATACTATTTATACATTTAGCTAGACCTCAGGTGCTCTTAAATAGTTTTAAATAATTATTGATATTTGTATTTAGAGCATTCTAGCATTCTCATTTACAAATAACTGAACATATAACAAGTTTAAACCCAAAACCTTTACCGCTCTAAGTAAACAGCATATAATAATAAGAATATAATATTATAATATAATATAAGCTCATATAATATAAGCATACAATAAGAAGGAACGAATTTTTTGGTCTTTTAAGATAGTTTTTTAGTGAAGAAACAGTTTTTTTACAATTATACCTCTAAAATCATACCTGTTGTTCCACAATTTATGTAAATACATGTAAACAATTGAACCATCGAAGTTTTAGCCATCGGCATAGCGGTAATATTTTCTATAATGACAGTAATATACTAATATTATGTAGTTTGGAGTAAGTTAGAGGTAAGTTGAGATTAGAGTTCCTATCTATTTAGGTAATGTTATGATGCAATAATCCTGGGCGTAATATGGTATTTGTAGATCCTATGTACTTGTGTTAAATCCAACTGCGGTTTCCCACATATATGTAATTACTCAACGGTTATATTCCCAATACTGAAATTTACTTCTGGTTAACCGAAATCCATAAACAGTAGATTTTGTTTTTTGTTAACCCTTATATAATGAAAATATAATCTTTTTTTCAATCAGATTGTGTTAAAAGTTTAGTTCTATAGAAATTCGTTTAATGTAGTTCACTGGGGTTATTAAAAAAAATTATACTAAAGCGTGGGTGATTATTTTAGCTCTGCTGTAAATATTGTCTGTTGTATTTATATCAAAATCATATATGAGTTTAATAACTTTGCCTATTTAGTGATATGTGAAGTGAAACATTTGTAAACATCTCGTACTAAACACCACGCACTTAACTTCACAGTTGAGAATTTCAACCTTTCCATAACGTTCTTTCACTTTTGACTATCGAAAGATATAACAATTGTAGTTACATCCCTATAGTAAACGACCTATATGCAATTAAGTAATTTAATCAAAGCATTTTTAGACGTGCCTTTCTTTCTCCAAACCCAAGCATATTTTACTCAATGCGTTCTGCTTCTTTGTTTATAGAAGTCTTAGCCAAATTCATTGTTGTGGAATGGCTACGTAGAATTTTACAGAATTTGCCACAGAATATTTTGTAAGGATATATAAATATATAACCATGATGATGATGATCACCATCATCAACAAGAACAACAGCTCCCACTTTTGTCGCTATTGTTCATAAGGCTCATGTTTAACGTTAAAAAGCATTAAAAGTCATCATAACCCCTACTCTAAGCCTTTCATGTGATGATTGAATATATTCTTCCTAGTATTACTTCTATAAAAGACTATTTCATTCGTACACCTCATAGACTTTAAAAAGGATAATAATGTGTATTTTAATGTTAAATTTAATGTAATGTAGGGGTAGTAATGGAGTGATTAAGCACCTCTAATAGCCTCTAACACTCAACTCCGACTTTCAGCCTTCACGAGGCTACTATGTTAACCTGCTATACGCAGGGACAAACGAAAGAGAATGAGAAGGTGATCAGGGGCTGGGCCTGACCACCTTCGTTTCTTATCCTTCCTAATCCCCAAATCCCCTCCTTTTATCCCAGCCCCAATGTAAGGTGTTATGCAATCCGTGCCGAAGGATGGATGATACAGGGGTTTCTGTATTATGAACGGAGCCTCAAGGGCACACCAGGCGACCCCCTTGAGTAAATAGCCTTACTCCGGTATGCGGTGCTCTGCCGGAGCGGACAAAATACCACCGATAGAGCTTCAGGGATTTTCCCCTGTAAGGAGAAGGAAGTCTGGAGACCATCCTCCGAAAGCGCAGAGGGTCCAATAGCGCTAACTAGTGGGAACCTCCCACAAGTGCATCTGAAGACCCGAAGAAGACCATCCCGAAGAATGAGAAAGAAAGTACTTTCTCCCGAAACATAGGGAGCCTGAATGGACAGTATTCAGGCCAAACCAATGATGGTTTGTGCAGATTCCTCAAAGAGGAAGAAACACCGTTGCACCTGCTGATAACTTGCTACAGAGACGCAGGTGCTTCGGGACACTCAACAAACCATAGAAAAACTTTTACCACTGGAACCAGCAAAAGTGCTGAGCTTCTTGGAGGCGTTGAAGCTAACTACTGGGGTACTTTAGTACAGAAGAGGGGAAGTACAATAGTTTTTGTTTTTAAGACGCAGTGCTATATTCACCCACAAATAATAAAAAAAAAAAATGTAATATAATGTCTAATGTAATCTTAATGAGTATTTTTAATACTAAATAAGATTCGATACACATTTAATATACTATAATGGTCATGCTTAAAAAAAAAAACTATTTTTCCAGCCGAACTACATTGGTTTTCATCTAATCATTTAGACCTTCTTTCTAGGTACTAAGTGTTAATACCGGCTAGTACACACCTAACCTGTCATGCTGCATAAATGCAAGATATTTTCCTACCTACTCAAATCTGCTGATTTCTGAAATGTTCTAAGAATACCAACAAAGCTAATACTAAAAGCAACGACTATTATAAATCTAAATAACTATTTACTCATCGATTTTGGTGAACTCTGCTGTAATCATAGTTATTACCATTCTATGAAATCTACTTTGTATCAAATGACTAGTACATAATTTCTAACATTTTTATTTTAATTTGTATAGTGAACATTTCAATATATGTGTGCACATTTGTTTTGGATTAAAAAGAAAATATTATTGCTGATAATAATAGGAAGACTCAATTTGGTTGTGGAATGGAAAGATAATGAATCTCTCAGAAGCTAAACAGAAAAACTGCAAAACAAGTTTGAATCTACTTGTGAAATCTTGTAATTAAAAAACAAGTCATGATTATTAGCCGGTAATAGAAAAATCAACAACAAAAAGTTGATGTCTGTACTTCTTTCAGGCTCATATTAAAATAAGGTAAGAACTATGATACAGTAAAATAAAACCTTTTTTTTTTTGCTTTGCTTATTTCTCGATGAGTATAAAGGTAAAAATAAGTTACATCTCAAATAATCATTTTATCCCCAATTCATGTCAGATGTACACCATTTGATGGATTAAGAAATTCAATCACAATATCTAAAAGACCAAAGAAAGAAGTTTGGCTTGTGCCTCACAAGCAGCCAACATTAAATACAATTTGCAAGGAGGTTTTGAGTTAATCCTGAAGAATGAATTTGCATGCAAAATGTAATTAAATATGACAAAGTATTCTCTATATTAAATTCAGAAGAGCAATCCTAAGGAAAATGTACTTCTATCTTAATATTACTATTATATTTCGATATTTAAAATAACGTTTTACTAGTTTGATTAAAGAGATATTAATATTTTTAAATAATTAAAATAAATAATGTTTTTACATCATAATAGAAACAAAAATAATCCTGTCATAAAAATGAATGGAATTTTTCTAACCTTATTAACTTGTATCAGCTGTCAATTTGTGGTTACCTGAAACAAAAAATATAAAAAAAAAATTATATGGGTGTTGAGAAAAATATTAAAATAAAAAAAAAAGTTATTTTGCTCTAATAACAGAATTATGTTTGTATTGTTTTCTGATAAACGAAAATGACGAGATCGTCAAAGAAAAAGCAGTATTCAAAATGTTGCCTTTCAACTATACAGGGTGTCTCAAAAAAATGTACTCACTCTTAGAATGACGACAAAACATTTATTTATGAACATAGAGTGAAATGAAATAGCATCGAATACATGAGACAGTTTCGTTGAAAAAGAAAGGTCCTATGATGCCCAATGCGGATACCCCACACCACACTGTTACTCCTGGTAAGTTTACATGGTGTTCAATTGTCTAAGAGTGAGTACATTTTTTTGAGACACCCTGTATATTAATAAAAAAATAGCTAAGCAATTATATGCATACTAACGACTGTACCACAGAAATAAATTCAGAAATAGAACTAAATATACTTGAGGAAATAACAATTCAACTACAGAGGAATAGAATGAATGATAAGATTTTATGAAAAAAAAAAAAAACGAAAATAAACCTCTTAACCACATAGGTATATGTGTAGATTTTCTTTATGGGAATGAAAATCTCTAGACAAAGACAGCAACAGTATTAAAATGACAAGGAATGGTTAAAAAAATGCCTTATCATTTTTTTAAGACAAGAATGCTAGCTTTTAAGACAAGAATGCTAGCTTTTAAGACAATTAAAGCTAATAATTTGGGAATTGGAAAATAAAAGAGAAATTATCTAAATATATTGACAGTGGTGAAAGATTCAAAAAGCTAATAGCTACTTGCATAAACAGAAAGAAGAAAAATCGATTGAAACTTTTTAATTAGAATTCAATTGAAACAATGTATTGAAAAAATTATTACAAATAAAAAAAGTATTCTATTTTATTTTTCAATTTTCATGTTAAAGAAAATTGAATTGGAATACCATGTCTTCAAATCGTTTAAAGAAGGAAATTTAATAACATACTTTTTTAAAAATTTGTGTTCGAATGAACCTTTGTAAAAATGAAATATAGTTATTGGGTTAGTCCCACTGAGGTTAGTAATGTTAGAATTATTAGTAATAATGTCCGTCATACTTCGTAAAGTTTCTGTACAGCTCGACCGGTTTCGGGTCCGTCTGTTTCTCATTTTCAAGACCAATTACTTATTACTCAGTTCAAATTCATTTACTTATTATTACTTATTATTAAGTCATATTCTTCATCCAAGTGTGTGTATTATTCACTCACACACATGGTTTGGACATAGGCAAATTGGCAAAACAGTGAAATAAAAAATTATATTTTTTTTTGTTCTAAAACCGCTTATTTTACTGACACATCGTTATTTTCCAACAATTTTTTTATTTCTTTATTAAAAAAAAAAGATCAACTTTCATAATTTGTTTAAAATATGGTTGATAATGATTACATTTACCTATACATGTATTTGTGTAAATGTACGCAAAAAACTTATGTAATTTACGTATACTTATATACTAACTATATAGATTTAAAATATGGTAGGTAAATAAGATGTTTGATATGAACACTACCATGAGAAGTGAAGAAGGCAATAGGATTGAATCAGATGGTTTTATGCAAAACTTGTGCCTGGCTTAGACTAACCGAATTGAGCACTAAAAGCAAAAAGTCCAATTCCCTAACAACATTTCAAACTTTGCCATTTATTTGAAAACTTTGCAGTTTCCTTTATAATTACATGTCTATGAATGAAAGTAAACAAAATTCTTTCACTTTAATTTTTTTGTTCAAATAATTTTATTTATTTATGGTTACTTATTTCTTCTCCATTATAATTACGTCTTTTTCAGTTATTGTAAATTTTAATGTTTACCAGTCTGTTTAAAACTATTTTCTTTTTTTATAAAATTAAATAAATACATTTGTCATTTTTAAGTACTAGAGTAGGCTGAACATTCCAACACATAAGTACAACTTCCTATTATTATGCATTAGATTGAGCTTAGCCTATAATACAATTCATTATTATGTATTGTATATATAATATATGATAATATAATATAATCGTATACAATAATTCATGCATGAAATTAAAGTCAAACTTAATATACTGTTTACTATATTATTTCTATAAAACATATTTTTACTATATTTTAACTAAAAATAAATAAATCATTTTTACGATTTCTAAGTCTTCAAATTCATGAGTTGTTTACATATCAGTAACCACTCTTATCGAAAACCAAAACAAATTGACAATGAAACTATATTCTTCTAAAAGCAGCTTCATAATGTGTCAGGTGACGTCGATAATTCTTTCATTACATTTAGAGGTTAGATTAATAATACTTTTACAATTAGTAAATTAAACTCATTAGTCATGATGAATGAAATTATTCTGAATTCAATAGTTTACTCTAGATAACCGAAGGTAAACAATATTGAGAATGTTGCTGGATGGATGGTAAGTTTGAGGGTTTGTCCTTTAACTATTTGATTTTGTAGCGGAAATCGAGTGGACATCCATTGGTGGCACTCCGTAACTATACTTAATCATTATGACGACACAAGGTCAAATAAACTTTATAAGTATATACAATTGAAAACATAAGGCGCTTGAAAATGTTTTTACAAGTATCTATCATTAAAGTTAAAGTTTATTAATTCCATTTATAATTAATTTAGAGTTTATTTATAATTTATTTTCTATTATTACAATGAAAAGTTCATTACAATAATTTTTATAAAAACCTGTTTAGAATTGGAATAAAAATTTACATTAATTTTATAAAATATAACAAAGTAAAAAAATATTATCTAACTGGAAAAACGAGGTAGAAAATAAACAAGCAATTAAAAATAAATTTTATCTTGTGTCTGCAATGATATCTGAAAAAAGTTTGAAATACGAAAACGTTACCTGCCCATTTTTGATATAATGAAATTGTGTCACGCAGACTTCAATAAATAAGATGAAAGAAAAATTACACAATTTAATTTACTTATACAAACAACTTCTTTAGAACTTTATCAACATGAACGTTATTATTATATATTGAAGAAAAAGACAGAAAAAATAAATATATGTTTAAGTTAATTAAAATACCATTGTTTGACTTTTAAATTTGTTACTAGAAATCATGGTCTTGTAAGAATTTTTTCCTTTATTTAGCTATATGTGAAACATAGAGGAATGAAAGTGATTTCAATTGAAATACACTATGAAACATGTTTTGAGATTCTGTGAGCAAGTTAAAGAAATATCACAATCAGTCTTATAAAGATTATAAAAGATTTATAATCAACAAAATATATATTACGTTTCTCTTAGATCTGATATGTAGCAGCAACTGCTTACTAATATTTCACTTTTTTAGTGGGTGCTTTAAAAAAAATCTCTCTTTTTACGATTCTGTAAAGATATAGCAGATAAAGGTAAAGGTATAGCAGATGTGTTTGTACAACACATAACTGTTCCGTAACAAAAGACTGCTTCAAATAATAGGAACATATTTTATAGGAGTATCATATAGTAGTAAAGTAACATATTATATACTAACGTATAATATTAGTATAATTAGTATAATATCTGTACTAATATGGTATATAATATTAATTATATTATATACTACTATATTTATATTAATATAGTAGTAAAAAAGGTTTTAAAATGGTGGTGCGTCAACTTTTAACAATTTGACAGATTTTGAGTTTTGAGGTTTCTTGAATCTATGCTTGAAGTTTTTGTTTCTTGATATCTCCTTTATTCTGCAGATTGAACAAAAATTTCTATTCAAAATGCTTGTTATAACGCTATAAGTTAAAAAATTTGGAATACAGTAAAATATTCAGAACTATGAAGCTCGAACGAGCAAAACAATTGTTCGAATGGAGTAAGAGAAGAAGGCTTAACCATACCATCTGTGGCAGTATCGCCAACATCATAAGCACATATAACATGAAGAAAAATAAAGAGAGTTCAAAGAACATTGTTATAATTTCCTTCCTACTTTTAAGGAAAGAATAATTTTTATGTATTTTTTATGGAAGATAATTATTTCATATTTCTATTCAATTATAATAGTCTATCTGTTTTTGTTACACATTATCCCTTCAAACCAAAAATATTTATTTTGTACTGGCGTTTAATAAATCAATAAATACAAAATATTTCATAATCAAAATAATAGTATCCATACTTAATATAAATTCGTAAATATCAATCAGAAATTTCATTTTTCCAAAGAATTCAAATTGAATACAATTCGTTGAATAAATAAATCTGCAAAAATGTTTTTTTTTTGAAGCATTTGGATGTTAGTTTTGAAAGCCAAAACAAACAGTATTGTAAATTTAGATTCATCTTTTGTGTACACTGAATCGATTAGGTGTACTTACTCATAAATATTCATAATGGACACATTCTTTAATATATTCCATCAACTTTCATCCTGATTGGGTGACTGTACAGATTTTATAAAACATTGCATTTGGATTTATCTCAGTCATATAGAGAAATAAAAGAAGGTATATTTTACTTTATTTGAAAAATAATACAAATTCATCTGTTTTGTTAATTTGTTTAGTTAATAATTTTAACTATATTTAAAGTAATAAGTAATTACTTAAAGTAATTTTATATATTATTGCACCCTGAAGATGGACTTTTGCAGACTTGTCCAGTCAAGAATGACTGGAAGGTTGGTTTTATATTTTTTAATAGTAACGAACGACCAACGAAGAGTTCGATGCATGACAGTGCATGTCGTAATTAGCAGTTCCGGACCAGAGGCCCACTACTGCTAAATTATCATCCTGTTTTTTTGTTTTGGTGAGTAGACATTGTCAATACTGTGATCATTAGTCTGTCAGGGAAAAGAGTCGTATTCGTGGTCGTACGGTCCTGCAGTTTTGCATTATCTGAGGTACTATATTATTTATAAGTCATTAGGTCGTCATATTTAGTTCAGAATGGAAGCTATTAGGAGTAGGAGTCATGGGATTGGGAAGGGTTGTTTGTTGGATTCAGGCCCCAACAAGGAGATTTGGATGGGTGGACAGTTTTTTATCTTCATTGTTAGCTAGTCGACTAATGTAGCATTCAATTGATTCCCAACTCAAATCATGCTGAGTATCGACATTTCTAGCATACCATGGAGCTCTAGCTATAAGGCGGGCACATTTATTCTGTACAATTTGGATGCAGTTCTTGTTCGTGGGCGCTGCTCCAAACCAGACTGAGCATCATATATCATAGTTGAACGAATGACCGCCTTATAGACAAGGTCCTTCACTGCCAGTGGAGTACTACTTGATTTGAGGATGGAATAAATATTGCACATTAGGAACATCTCCAGCTTAGATTTGCTCCGGAGATGTTGCCTGAATGTCAATCTGGAGTCTAATATGAGACCCAGATATTTTATCTGTGTTTCATATGGTATGGCTCGATCTCTAATGAAGACAGGAGGTGGAAAAGGAGGTGTACCTTTACAGAAACGGATGTGAGCACTCTTTGCAGGGTTTAGAGTTGATTTCCAGGTTGTGAACCAGTGCAGGACCCCATAAAGGCAATTTTGTAGTTTTCTAGTTGCATAACCCACATTAGAGCACCTATAGGCTACTACAGTGTCGTCGGCGAAGAATTCCAGAAACGTCTCAATGCGGTCAGGTGAAACGAATACTATATCAAATAACATGGAACAGAAAATGTTAATGCATGTACGAATAAAAATCTTTAAAAAAAAATTATTAAGGAAAGAACTTCTACAAACATAATTAACTGGGAATCAAACATCCTCAATGGAGGCAGACATGGAATTTCTCTAATGTTACACTGCAACTGAGACAATAAACTGAAGACTTCTAAAATATTTAGACCGTTGAAAATCTTCCGCCAACAAGTTACATCGTTGGAGTGTTGGTGTGTGTGAGAGAGATTGTTTGTCTTTGAGTAAGTAATATTTCAAGGAATATAAGTTATATATGTACATAAAGAAGTTATATTAATATTTCTGTTCAATATCACTTTTCTGAAATTTATAAATATTACGGTTCTTTACTTGAAAAGTGGCATCCAACTATAATTTGAAGTCTTTGGTGTCTCATAATTAGTTTTAAGGAAAAGTTTTGAAAAGAAATACGATCCAGATGAGATGGAAGCAACCAAAAAGGCATTTAATCCAAGAGGAAACTAAGTGTAAGCGTGAGGGAGACAGAGAATGGTTTGAGAAAAACCTCCATGATGGGCCGGCAAAGCCTGATGGATTAAATCCCTGAGCCTCCACTGCCCTTATCTACCTCTCTGCTAAAGGCTCCACCAACTTAATATATTTAGTCTTTTCATTATTCAACTAATAATTCTAAGAGCCATCACTGTAAGCGTGATACACTGATAGAGTTAATATAACAATTTACATTATCACTACAATCTTTTTTTCATTTCAGATTAAATGAATCATTCAACAATTCGTTTCCTTTTCTTAGTCTAAATCAAATCAGACACTATTTCTTTCTTTAACATATACATACACAAAGATACGTACTATATTTATAATACTCTTTAGATTTCTTAAACCAATTACAAGTTGTCAAGAGGGTTTTGTTGTAGCTTAATGAATAAAGCTAATGATTACAATACCTTTCTTCCATTTTTTCAATCCTTTATTGTGGTCCAGAAGGTGATTTTAATTCCCTTATTTACTATAAGGCGTGGTTTAATGGGTTTTAAATCAAACATTTAAAGCCAACGTTTCGTTGGGGAATTTAAAAAATTGTGTTCACACAAAACAGAACTTAATATCAAAATTAACAACTCGTTTCGTACATTGAGTGATCTATTTTTGGGTCTTTGACTCTGTCAAAGACCATTTGTGACGGTTGAAAGATCTGAGCCTTTTTTTTTCCATTTCATTTCATTGTTTGATAATTGATTGTTATTTCACGTGTTTATGTGAGATCTTGTGTTATATATAAAAAAAGATTTCACATAAACACGTGAAATAACAATCAATGATCAAACCACAATATCAAATAGGAGAACAAGACTAAGATCTTTCAATCGCAACAAGCGGTCCTCGTCAGAGTCAAAAACCCAAATGAGTGTTTCATTTGGGTTTTTGACTCTGACGAGAACCGCTTGTTACGGTTGAAAGGTCTTAGTCTTGTTAGTCTCTTCTTTGTTTTCTTATGATAACTTTAAATATATATATATATATATATATAATATATATTTGTATACTAAGCTTCATACAGAATAGGAATATTGATAAATTGTAAATTAGCCATATCATGTTGTAATACAGCTGTCACATCATATGCTTAAAATTATCCAATGTCTCAATTATATATCCGATTAGATCACAATTTTTCTTAAAAAATAGTTTTTGCAACCCGAGGCTTGGGCGGCTATCGGGCGGGTCCACAGCTGGTGGATAGTGGAAAACTCTGTACGACCTGTTCGCTCTCAGGGCAGCCCTGAATACCCAATAAGGGGCCCCGAACCAACCCTGTTGGAGGACAGTTGAGGTGTGCAACTGAAGGGAGTAGCACCCCACATTCCTCTAGCTCATTACCACACCCACCGACATACAGTACACTACACAGGTCAATGAACTGGATCCCTTCGCTTCTCCACGCACAAGGGCTGACACCGGCGGGGCCGATCTGAGAGGGTACAGAGTTAAAACTGGGTACGCACTCCCAGGCCGCCAGATAGGGAGGGGCCCATCCTTACCCAGCCAGTGTAGGAGGCAGCCCTGGTCAGCTGGTGTATAATCTCGTTATGTGCTGTAGTGCCAGTTGGCGACTGGATGGGACCTTGCAGCATGTAGCGGGGGGCAGGCTCCGAGGCCACCAGACTTCGTCGTCGGAACTCTGTCGCTCTGTGCGGGGATGGCGAGGGGCTGAAGGGACAAACCTATACGTGCATGCACTCAGAACAATTAAACAACCTGGATCCTCTCACCTTTCCTTTCCTCACCCATTCCTTATCTATCGCCTCAATCCCCTTGTCCAGCGATAGAAATACTTTCTATTAAAAATAATGATGATGGATGAAACTTTAGACTCTGTGGTAAAAGTGCAACCCTTAGAGGGGCTTCCCACCCCACCTGCTGCTGTGGAAGAAGTGGAGTCAGGGAGACAGTTGACTGCCCCCGTAGACTCCACAGGTAAGAAAGAAGATGCCCACCAGGCATCCACTTCCAAAAAAGAGGACGTACAAAGTCATTCTGATCACCCAAGCTTGACCTATGAAGAGGTCAAGATGGAGGGGATCAGAAGAAGAAGAAGAAATAACAAAATAAGGCGAAGGCAGGCAATGGCGGCTCTAAAAGCCAGTCAAGCCAAGTCTGAGGACGGTCACTCGTCCAGAGGTCCCAGGAGGACTGAAGGACATGGGTCGACCGAACGAGCAGGTGACTCGAAAACTCATCCCCAACCGGAACTCAAATCCGTGAGATTTGAGAGAGGAGGCAGGGGTATGAGGAAGAGTCAAGAGAATAGGGCAGAGGAAACTAAGTCATGGATGGTCTCGATGGGACCATTCAGGCCTAGTAAACCTCGTGCCAGAAAAGCAGAAGGTAAAAAGAAAGAGAGTCTTCCGCCCCGACCTTTAAAGGAACGGAGAAGTAGCCAGGAAAGCACGGGGATTGACCTGGCTAGACTCAGTATAGATGAGGCCCCATCTTCAGGACAAGCTACCTGTGACGAAGAAGGGACCGAATTAGAGCAAGTCAGGAGCAAGAGAGGTAGGAGTACGTTGGAAACTCCACCAGAAATTACTCCTGCTAGTAAGAAAAGGAAGCAAGATTGTGATCAGCCGTGCCCTAGTTATAGTGCAGCTGTTAAGAAGGACGCCCTTAGCCTACAGGTCATTGTCAGGCATACCGATCCTCATAGATCGGTAACCAAAGATGAGGCCATGGTAATAAGGGAGACATTGGGGGATGATGTGGTTCGAGCTACTGTAGCCGAAGGAGGAGCGACTATAGGGCAAGAACTACACATCCGGAGATCAGGATTAGTGGACCAGGGCTGGTTCCTCATCACGTGTTCTGATGAGGTAACAAAGTCCTGGCTGTTACAATGGACTCCACCAAAGGAACTTGGGTTGGAGGTCGTTCCGGCATCGGAGGCATTGTGGAGGGATAGGATAGGCTTTGTCATCCGTGCCGAGAGGGCTCCAAATGTAGTCGAGTTTCTGGGGAGTCTGAAGTCCCAGAATAGAAAACTGCAGGTTGACAGATGGAAACCGAGCACTTTAGATAAGGTACAAGGAGGGTTTAGAGTTACTTTCCTTATTGATCCTACGGCGGTCAAGCTCCTGGACGAGGTGGACTGGGAGCTCTACTACAGGATTTCGACCATTAAGGTCACGAGACTGGGTAGAGCTCACAGGGGCCGAACGTCCGGGCAGGCTCGCCTGGGATCAGGGGAAAGCTCTAGCTAACCAGGCTTGCCCCCTGCATCTTTTACATCATTGAGTGCCTCATCAGATGCAGGTAAGTCAAATTAACTTACATCACAGTAAAGCAGCTACTGCGGAGCTTGTAAACTGGCTTTGTGGTAGTAAAAGCTATATAGTGTTGATTCAAGAGCCATATGTTTACAGGGGTAAAATTAGGAGGCTGAAGGAGTCAGGAGCGGTAGTTCTGGGTCCGACAAAGGACGAAAGAACACCCAGAACCTGCCTACTAGTGTCTGGGGATCTTGGAGTGACCCACCTGGTTCAGCTAGGATCCCGAGACCTGACGGTGGCCTTGCTGCAATATAAGGTAGATAAAATAAAGTATAAAATGGTGGTGGCATCTCTGTATCTACCTATTGATGATGTACAGCTTCCCCCTACAGAGGAACTGGTAAGATTATATGAATTTTGTATAAAAGAAGGCTACCCCCTAATTGTGGGATGTGATGCTAATGCACACCACTTGATGTGGGGTAGCTCAAGCAATAACCCACGGGGGGATGCCCTACTAGAATGGTTAATGTCTACGGATCTTGAGATCATGAATTTGGGTACCGAACCCACCTTTGTTAATATCAGAGGAGGGACGGTAGTTGATATTACGCTGGCGTCAAGAAGCCTGGTAGATATAATTAAAGGTTGGAGGGTGACTCGGGTCATATCGATGTCTGATCATCGTATGATCCGATTCGATATCTCCATCGAAGTTGGTAAAAGGAATTTAAGAAGAAACCCCAGATTAACCGACTGGCAACGGTTTGTTGATAACATTCGGTC
The DNA here is from genome assembly GCA_026182355.1 of Hermatobates lingyangjiaoensis. Lineage (NCBI taxonomy): Eukaryota > Metazoa > Arthropoda > Insecta > Hemiptera > Hermatobatidae > Hermatobates > Hermatobates lingyangjiaoensis. Next base: position 1,728,892 of record JAPFBL010001921.1, on the reverse strand, counting down.
AAGTCAGGTGTTTCTTCGATCATATAGTATCGCAAATACACGAACTCTGGATGCAAACGCGGAGGACGTAACGTCGGCCCTGCGAAAGGCATACCATGAGTCGTGCCCCATGCGTCCTGCTCCTACCAGGAAAGTGATCTGGTGGACCAAAGAGCTGGCGATGTTACGTAAGCAAACCAGGAAATCCTGGAATAAAGCATGGACAACCAAACAAGAAACAGACATAGCTAATCATAAAGTAGCTAAAAGAGAATTTAAGAAAAAATTGAGACAATTAAAAAGAGCAAGCTGGAGAAATTATGTTCAGGAAATAGAAAGTTCCCATGATACCTCCAGACTGGTAAGGATCTTAAGCGCTGATAACAGTAACGAGATTGGTGCATTGAGGAGAGAGGATGGAACCTGGGCGAACTCCACAGAGGAGGTTATGGAACTGCTCCTTGAGACACACTTTCCGAGCGATGAACGCTCGGAAGTGCGTACAAGTAGCAGAAGCAGGAAAAATACACTTGAAGGAAAAGGCGTGGAAGAGCAGATAGTCACTGCTGAGGGATTGCGGTGGGCGGTCTTCTCCTTCTCTCCGTTTAAGGCGGCGGGGGAGGATGGGATCTTCCCGATGCTTCTTCAGCGTTCTTTGAGTGACATATCTGACACGCTTATAAACATATATAAGTCTAGTTTAAGATTGGGACATGTGCCTGACTGTTGGAGGACTGCCAGGGTGGTTTTTATTCCCAAAATTGGGAAGAGAGACTACACTGGCCCAAAGTCCTTCAGACCAGTCAGTCTTACTTCCTTTCTGCTAAAGGTGTTAGAAAAATTAGTTGACAAATTTCTATCGCATAGTGTGTTAACTAGGGAACCACTACATAATTGCCAACATGCATATACTAAAGGACGGTCCACGGAAACCGCCCTACATGCCCTAGTTAGTAGAGTTGAAAAGGCACTCCAGAACAAAAACTATGCACTTTGTTTGGTTTTTGATGTTGAGGGTGCCTTTGATAAAATAAGTTCTGGAGCCATCCAGACTGCACTAGAGAGTAAAGGGACTCCCACATTGTTGGTGAGGTGGATCCTGGACATGTTAGCTGACAGGACTGCTATCACCAATCTTAGAGGGATAAAAATGAAACAAAGGATCTCTAAAGGCTGCCCACAAGGAGGTTGTTTATCACCAAAATTGTGGTGTCTGGTCATGGAGAATCTCATAATAGACTTAAATAACGAAGGGTTCTATTGTCAAGCATATGCAGATGATGGATGTGTGTTGGTAACAGGGAAGTTCTTGGATACAGTCTGTGACCTCATGCAATCTGCGTGCAATGTAATACTCAGATGGTGCCACAGAATTGACTTACAGTTAATCCCAGAAAAACTGACCTCATACTATTTACAAGGAAGAGGAAGTTACAGTGGTTTAAGGCTCCAAGGATGTTAGGAGAAGAATTAAACCTCTCCGATCATGTTAAATACTTAGGAGTTTTCTTGGATAAGACATTAAGTTGGAAACTACACATCAACAATGCCATAGAAAAGGCTACTAAAACCTTCTGGCAGTTGAGACGTGTAGTCGGCAAGACATGGGGCCTGAAGCCTAAGGTGATGCATTGGCTTTACATAGCTGTAATAAAACCTAGACTTCTCTACGGCTCTATCTTATGGTGGAGGGAAGTGAAGAAGAAAGGCATAGGAGAAAGATTAGCCAAAACTCAACGTTTAGCGAGTCTGGCTATAACAGGCGCAATGAGAACCACACCCAACAAAGCCCTGGATGTTCTGTTGGGGCTGCCAAGCTTGGCTGATGTAATAGTCGGTGAGGCAATGGCGGCCTACATCAGACTACGGGACTATGGGATGTGGAATTTGGTTAGAGGAAATAGTCACACCGAAATAGAACTGGTGATTAAGAAAGAAATAGGCGTGTTAGAGTTGGGTATACCCAGACCTAAATATGGCCTACCTAACAGCAGGAATTTTAATATGATAATTCCCAATAGGAAACAATGGGAAGAAATGGACATTGAATTCTCGTCGGATGAGCTGGTATGCTTCACTGATGGTTCTAAGATCGGTGAAGCAGGACGGTCGGGGGCGGGAATTCTTATTTCCAATTTAAATATAGAACTAAGCTTTCCGCTTGGGACACAAACCACAGTCTTCCAAGCAGAAGTGTTTGCCATTCTAACGGCAGCCAATCTGCGGGAGATATGGGATGGACCCGAGCGGAAAGTAACCATTTGTTCAGACAGCCAAGCGGCAATAAAGGCAATTATGTCTCCGACAACTTCTTCCATGTTGGTAATAGAGTGTCAGGAAACACTAAATAAGCTAGCTCAGATTAAAGAGGTTAAATTAATTTGGGTTCCGGGACATAGCGGCATTTCGGGAAACGAAAAGGCGGACTTGTTAGCCAAAATCGGAGCCGAAATGCCGTTTATAGGACCGGAACCGGTTTTCCCGCTGTCTACTGCTGGAGTCAGACATCTTATAAATGCCTGGCTGCAGGAGAATTTGAAGAAAAGCTGGCCGACCTGTCCGGGCAACAGACAGGCCAAGATGTATATTCTGGGTCCTAGCGTAAAGCGTAAGAAGTTTCTCCTCAGTCTGGGTCGAACAAGGTTGAGAAATCTTATTGGAATTCTCACCGGTCACTGTAGGCTGAGAAGACATTTACATATCTTGGGTATAGCAAACAGCGCGATCTGCCAAAAATGTGGGGAAGAAGATGAAACCTCCGTCCACTATGTGGCTGAATGCCCTGCATATAGTCTCCTTAGACTTCAAACTCTAGGTTTTAGCACCATAAATATAGATAAGTTAAGGGAAATGGAATGGAGAAACCTTCTGATCTATATAGAAAGATCAGGAAGATTCTCCCAAGAGTAGGATCCGGGATGCATGGGGAAGGCAAAAAGGGCCCACTCGGCTGGCCTACTTGCCAGATCTTTGATCTCCCCGCCTTACTACTAACTAACTAGTTTTTGCAAATGTATTATTTTTTGTTTATTTTTGCAAGTTTTATTTTATTATTTTGCTTCGGTTCTTTTTATGTGTATTTCTTATTTAATTGATTTTTCTAGCTTTGATAGTTTTGAGCCTTCTCATTTTTTTTTTCAATTTTTCATTGAAGTTGTTTTATTCTTATTTTATATATTTCTTTTCTATTCATGGTCTTCATTCTTCATTATTAATTCAGTTTTATTTTCTCTTATTATTTTCAAAGGTATGTGTCCTTAGCTGGTCCGCTGTTTTTCAACTATTTCGTAATAATATGCGTTGTCTTCCATTATTCACCATACCTGACGACTGTTGAACCCTGATGACAGATAAACTTTCATTAGAGCCACATTTCCAATCATAATGAATTTATCTTTTAGTTCAGATTTGATTCTGTTCGTTGAAAATAAAAACATCACTTTGCAAAAGTTTTCTTAAAAAAAAAAAAAGAAAATTGAGTAATAAATTGTGATACAATCCCCTGATATTCACAGAATGCAGTTTTCACAATATATATTCAAAATGCTTTAATGCCCCTTCTACATACCAAATCAAATAATTTATTCAAGCTTAAAGATTCCAGCTGTTTACGAAGTAGAATATCCCCCTTATAAATCTCTCCAAAAACTTCTTTCTCACAAATTCAACCTTACGGTTCATAGAATTTGTTTCCTAGCATCCTCTAAGAGCATATGGCTGAGAGTTTTATTGAAGTGAACTATATTATCTCTATTGTTTTTACTACAATACGCCGTGCATTACATTATTTCCTTTTTGAAAAGTTTTATACTTCTGTATTTCTTTAGTATGCTTGCTTTCTATTTATCGATTAAATATCGTTTCATAATTTTTTATTGTTTCGCAACTTTTATTTATCAATTTATTGTTGTTTCTTCTCACAGTAAAATCATATTTCATGCCATTACTAAGAATTAAAGTCCTTGGGGCATTTCTTCTTTCGTGTACCTTGCACCTTGTTTTAATATTTTTTTGTTACTATAGAAGTATTTTTAATTCATATTGTTACAATTTTTAAAAATAACTAATTTTATTTTAAAACATCCTTTATATTAGAGAAAAAAGTATTCATAACTAAAATCCTCCGCACTATCACAAATGCTCCGTATTACGTCAAAAACTCCACCCTTCATAAAGACCTAAAAATTCCATTCATCCAAAACCTTGCCTCTGATCGTTATAAGTCATTTCACAATAACCTTTCCTCTCACCCAAATCCATTTGTACGAATCCTTGCTTCCCCCTCACCTTCCCAGAACTCACCAAGATGACTCAAGAAAAAATGGCCCCAGGGATCTACTATTACAATAATATACTTAAAAAAAAATAACAAAGCGAGGAGTTGAACCAATGGGTTTCATTCTTTGCTCATGTGCATCGATGTCATTGTGTAATCTATTACTACATATGCCTGTTACGCATAATATGTGTAGTTGTATATTTGTAAATAAAGATGACCAAAAAAAAAAAAAGTATTCATAACAATGAAGAAAGGATTATAAATGCATGTATACAAAAAGCAGTTTATAAAAGAAAAAAATTGATTCAAAGTACATGTAAGCATACACAATGTATTAATGCATAATACATCATTTCTTTCAATTATAGGGAATTTGATGAAACTGGAACTCAACATATTCGTCAAAAGCATGGGTAAATTTAAAATTTTAAATTATTTTTAATATAACTAACACTTATGAAAATAATTAAAACGTTTTATTTAAGAAATTATATAGCCATTTTTTGTATTTTACCCTTTTACCGTATCATTTAAAAAAAAAAAAAAAACTGAATACAAAAAGCCTCAAACGTGACAAAATTGTAAAAAAAATGTTTTTAGAAATATATAATTTTGATAAAAGGTTTTGAAGTAGTGCAAATGGAAGGCAGTAGATGCTAATAGAATATTAATAGAAATGTGGTTACAATACAGGATATGAGGACGGTGGAATTTCATCTCATTATGTAGTGCACAAGGTGAATAACTAACTGCCAACCTTTCTATCAGCCTACGTTACTTATACTCAAACTCATGCTTACTCAACTCTCTCTAACTTACTAGCTCTCATTTCAATCCATTAAATAATCAATTTTATTCAAAATTCTTCTAGGATATGTATGAAACTCATGTATAAATTCCTTTTTAAAATCGAATTCACTGTCATTTATCAAAACGTTGTTGTTGTGAACTCGAATGAAAGCAATAAGTCCAACAGCAGTAATTTATTTAAAAGCTAAGAATTTCAGTCAAATTGATAAATAAAATACATGCGTTTTGTTAGTACTCGTATCATAAAAGTTAGTTAACTTGTGAATGGTTCGTATGATCGGGTTTCCAAGTAGTTCATCTTCTTGCGCTACTAGCTTTAGACGCGCTAAGTACAAAGCCGGTCAGACAACTGCAGCAGCTTTTATTAATATAATACATATTATCATAAAGTAATATATTTTTACCATTAAACTAGTACAGTAATTGATTTTATCGAGCTGAAAGTGCTTCACTGAATAGTAAACATTTAAATTCCCGAAGACTATGTAAACAAGAAAGTCTTATATCTTTTACGTGATGTTCCTACTAAATTCGAACATTGAGAAACTTCACAATGTGAACAAACATAATGCGGTTCTGCTTTCCTGGACTCCATTGGATAGCTCATCTCCGTACCTCACCTCCCTGACGTCTTATATATACGGTGCATAAGACAAATGGTTAAAGATCATCTTCTTAACAATCCAATTTTCTATGTTCATCTTCATAAGATCGATCATAAGATGGATCTTAAGAAGTATAGACATTGAAGTAACAAAAGGGAATTCACGTGAATTCATCCATTGAAGGAGAAGATTGTAGTTCCTCCATAATAACTTTATCAACTTTGAAACAAATAAAAATTCTTAGAAACAAAAAATTTGTAAAATTGATACTATTACATAAATCCACTTTAAATATCGGTTATGGCATCATATATGCATATAACATATGAGATGGAATGTTGAATATCTTTAAACAATGTACATAATGAACTTTAACGATCATAAAGAAAAGAAGAAACCGTCAAACATATTGATCATCAAGAGGTTTAAAAATGAATGAAATGCAAATAGCAACAAAAAGGAAAAAAAAAGGAAAAACAAACATTGAGATTAACAAGAGGTTTAAAACAGTTAAGTATCTAGCGAGCAGTTGTTTTGACAGAAGGTCTAGCGTACTCTCTAGATCCTGCGCTTAAAAGTATTTCCCAGACTTCATCCTGGGCTTAATGTTCTTGGAAGTAGGTTCAACATACATACCAGTGATTTAGAAGTGCATTACAGGGCATTTATCCTTCATACAAAGTGCTTCCAATATTTGTAACCATCTTACATATATGTATACAAATAAATATTTTTTTTAAATTTAACGATGTTATATCTAATAATTAAAAAAATTTATTTTTAAATATTTAATTAGTAATTTTATTATATTAATAATTCCACAACTCTAAAATATAAATAGTTTAAATTAATTAATGTTTTAAGTTGTTTGGCATTATATGCTCAATAATAGTATTGGTTATAATAATGCTTTTCCGCTTCATTTACGCTATAAAATATTGTATTTATGATGAAGTTATTCAGAGTATTGAAAAGTATTGTTAGCACTAAACAAATGGTAAAAACGTTTTGTTATGGCCTTTCATAAACAAACTTTCTTATTTCAATTCAATGTAACTATGCCAAATGCAAACTTCAAAAACTTGTAGATTATATGATGTTGGCTGCTCCCAAAGAGCAGCTGAATTATTAACTTAAGTCATAAATTACTTTGCTACACTACTGGAAAAATATGGCTGGTTTATTTAACAATTTCATTGTATTTCAGAAACGTATGTTGCTGTAGATTTTTATTCCTTCGTTTTGACATTTTTTTACTTTATATCTAACATGAACTTCGATATATCTGTCTAATTTTTACCGGGGAACACAGGGTACACCAGTAGATTGATTAACAATTCCACTATAGAAGATGGTTTGACAACTTAGCAACACAGAAAGGGTCCTACATACATAATACCAGGCTTGCAATGTCATGAGACTATACTAATCCTGAACTATAAAACAAATAATTGATAAGGACATTATACTATATCATACAAGAAGAGAAGAGAGGTTCGTTTTTTCTTTACATATATATATATATATATGTAAAGAAACTACATAAATATTTTTATTTATGTTTATATTTATTTATTAAATAAATGTATTTATTTACATAAATATGAAAATATGTATTTTTATTCATATATATCTACATATACAAAATTAAAATTTATCAGGACTTGGACAGTTCTTCAGGCTCAAATTAAACTCTCATTGCCAACGTTTCGGTTTTTATTCATAACCTTTTTCATATAGCCAAAAGTATAAAATTTTTAAGGTATACAAAATATTAAGTTATTTTGAAGTATCAGATTTAGTTTTAAAATTTTATACTTCTGTATTTATTTTATACTTCTTTATGTATATATAAAAGATTTCACATAAACACGTGAAACACATATTCTTTATGTATATATATATATATATATATATATATATATATAGGAAAAAAATAAACTTAAATACTCCGTAGCGTACACTTTATGTCATTAAGTAACCTTCCTTCTACTTAACTTTTGTGCTACCATCTTTGTTTTCACTTTCTTTGCTATCTGATGACATAAAATGAACGGTCTCAAAGCATTTATTGTCATTGTTTTTCTTTACTCTTTGTGATTTTATACTTATATATACATATCCATTATGTGTTTTTGTATGTATCCTCGTATAGTGTGGGCAAAAAAATGATTATTGGGATATTCAAAATCATTTTTATCGTCAGTTATTCTGTAACAACAGCAAAAATAAGTAAATGAGAAACATAAAAATGATATGTTTTGAACTATATAGTCATCCTTCTATTAGTTAACTTTCTATTTGTAGAAAACTTCGTCAAAGCATTTGTATATACACAGTTTTCAATGGCTCCTACAATTGTTAGTGTTCACGGCCAGAGACTCACAAGTAACACCCTTAAATGTAATAACGCTCTTAACTTGTTTTTAGGAGAAATAGATGTTGGCTTAAGGCTTTAAGCTGTCTTAGAAAGAAATATGATAGCATTTTTTTAAGTCCACCTTTTTTTTTTATTATTCAAACCTTTCTGACAGGAAATGTATTTTATATCCTGCCAACCGAAAGATATACGAAATCCCTTGAATCCTTGCTGACCTTTTGAATAACCTTTTGCCAATTTCGTCCAAATATTTTTATATCATTGTCCATGTTTTCAAGAAGATTTCAATTGACTATAAATAAACCAAATCAATTTATAAAATCGATGTCAAATATTATGTTCATTCATTTTTATGTTGTATATTCATACAACATAATAATGTATATGTTGTTTATTCCGACGGGCATTCAAATACAGGTGTAGTAGGTGAATGGAGGTCCACAACAAACAATACATTAAGATATTATTATGAACCGTCATACCTCGTCTATCTCTGGTGAAGTCGCCCGGCCGGTTTCGCAGTGGCTGCATAATCAATGGGACTAACGTTACCTTCCAAAATCACGGATATAAATACCTATTTTAACTCAATGGTGCCAATATATATGCCTAAATTTCCTACCTAACAGTTTTATTTTATTTTGGTTAATCTATTTTTTGTCTTTTACAATTTAAGTCGTCTCTGTCCTGCCCGTCCTATCGTCTTTTCATATTGTTTATTGGTTTAAATATTATGTCTGCCTGATGCTTGATTTGTTCGTTTATTAGGTTATTAGTATTTTTGTGTTTATATATTTCCATTTTTTCTATTACATTTAATCTTTTACCTTTTTATCCTATTTTAAAATTGATTAATTTGGACTGGAAGTCCACAACAATCAATATATGCCTGGTGAAACCTCAAACAAGTAATTAATGTTCAAAATTATTTCTTTACAACTTTTATTTTATATACATTTTTTTTTACTTGACGTCGTCGTCTAAATTTTCAGATTCATATAATTATGAAATAGGCGTATGACATTCGTCGTTACTATGACAGTTATCTTTCTGAGGTCTAGGTGATCTGGCTCAACAAGTGACTTTAACTTTCTTTTCAGTTTAGCATTAGACATTATATTGGTTTGCACTACATATTATTAGGAAAGCTAAACACCTGTTTATTGACTCATTTTGTAATAACTTTTTCCAACAACTTTCACTTTTAATACTCCTTCATGTCAGAAAAGTTTGACGCGTTTGTTATTTGGCACTCATGTTTCCGGGAAAGTTGCAACACCAGATAAATAGTTAATGCCAAAACACTAGAAATTCATGCATTAACTATAAATTTATATTTTTAGACCAACTAGCATGAAATGTGTTACTTTACTTTATTTTTTGTTACCTAATTAATTCAACAAAACCTAATTCTCCTAGTTCCACTTCATTCATACATGATAATAATTTAATTGTCACACTAATATTATAATTTAATATTGTATATCATTCCTTTTACTTAATAATTATGTATATCCTAGTCTTAAGAAACATGATACTAAAAACATTTGCAGTCAGCTAACCTCTTGTAATAATTTTATTTACGATACTATAGAACATCCCGTAAAGTTAACCATAAATGCATTGTAGAATAAGAAACAGTAGCTATTTAAATATATAAATCCTGAATGGGGATGTTAAGCACTTTGCTATGCAAATATTACGCAATAGTGTTTTCTTTGTTCTAAATCATTCAAAGAAAATCTTTTGTTATTATTACATATGATAATTTCTTTTCTTAACAATAAATGAAATATCTAAACAGAAAAAAAAGCATTAGTTGAAATAAAAAAAGGATAAGTTTTTTTAATATCCGGTTGTTTTTTCAACTAGTAGCGTGATAATGTAAGCAGTAGTTGTACGAGCAGGAGGCACCTCGATGAGGACGGGGGCTCTTTTATGTGATTTCATGTATAATTCAATTGGCCCCATTGAAAAGGAACCTTAGGCAACGCCCTTGCAAAGCGGTTCCCTTCAGCTTTCCAGAAAACATCAGTCCATCGCACTTACTCCTTCGCAAATCTTTCTTTCTCCATTACTTGCTATGTTTTATTATATTACATTGTTTATTCTCATATATTATTAATTCTATAAATAATATAATTAATTCAATAGTAGTTACTGAAATTAAAGAAAGCTGACATAAAATATTTCATAAATTCTAAAAGAAAACTTTTGTTCGAATTAAAAAAAAAAACATGTCATTTCCACATACACATATCATTCAAAACGATATATACAATTTGACAATATATTATAGTTTATTATAATTAATTATACTGCTACTATAATTATTATAAACTATTATATTTATAATACTATAATTATTATAAACAATTAATTAATCATATATATATATATATATACATATATACACTTTAACACATAGAAAAGAACACAGAAAGACACTACAGAACTCACTTCGATATTTCGACATCCGTCGTCATCGGGAAGAAGTGCGAAGTACTCGCGTTGAGAAGCAAACTGCTACTGGCCACCAGAGTAACTCGTGGAACCACCGCAATGCTGCTCCCCAGCGGAGGAGAGGAAAAATAGAAATCCCTCCAATATATATTTAGAAAACAAGATAAAAAATATATAAAAAAAAATATATAAAATACGAAATAATAATAATAAAAAATAAATAATAATAATAAAATAATAATAATAATAATAATAAAATAAAAAATAATTAACGGTACAGGTCGAGACCAGGAGGAGAACGAGCCCCAAGGAGGCATATGAATGCCTCTTCGGAAGCTCTAAGGGTGACATGGGAATTAGAATCGGGGATTTGTTTGAGGATTTGTACCCTGAAACAATCATTGAAAGGGAGGTCATGGGAATTAGCATGGATAGCTATGGGTAGGTCTCTGCGCTGACCAACGGACGCCCTGTGATTGTTCATACGCAGGCTCAGCTTGGTTGAAGCCAAGCCAACGTAAAAAGCATCACATGGAGTACACTCCAAACGGTAAACGCAGTTACAGGAAGTGCAAGATGTATCAGAAGGAACAGGATAGGAGTTGTTACTGAGAGTTGAAGTAAAGTAAGGACTGGAGTTAATTAGGGGACAGGTTTGGCAGTTAGGCGTTCACATCGCTTCATCCCTCTGCTAGCACAGGGGCTGTTGGAAATATGGGTAAAAATGGATTTAAGGTTGGCAGGTCTACGGTAGGAGAAAGTAGGGGGACTGACTGAAAATAGGAGAAGTAGACGAAGAAGAAGAAAGTATAGGAAAGAACTCCCTAATAACAGCGCCGAGCCTGTGGGAGCCTGGGAAAAAAGTAGAAATGAAGGGAGTAGTAATTCTACGATCCCTTCTAGCTGCAGGGCGGTGAATACTCTCAGCAGGAACGACGGAACTGTTGATTATATTACGAGGGTATCCTCGTTCAATAAATTTTTCTTTTAATAGATTAATTTGTTGGGTTCTACTATTAATGGAATTGCAAATTTTATGGATTCTAATTGATAGGGATCTAGGGATAGCTTTCTTTATATGTAAAGGGTGACAACTGTTATAATGGAGGTATTGCTGAGAGTTAGTGGCTTTTAAATGAACAGAAGTTGAAAATGAACCGTCTTTAAGAGCGACATCAACATCTAAGAAGGAGAGGGAACTGTTGGATATCTGATGGGTGAAGGAAATAGTGGAGGAAAAGTTCTGAAAGGACTCTAGGAAAAGGTCTAGCTCATGCTTACCATGGGGCCAGATTAGAAAAATGTCGTCAATATACCGGGTGTAGAAAAGGGGGAGAAGTTGACGACACTGGAAAGGAAAGACTGCTCTAATTTGGACATAAAAATATCCGTCCGTTCACACGGACCTTTCATTTTATTCGAAGTATATATATATATATATAGGTATAGGTTTCCGAGTAAACTATACCTACACAGTAAAGAGAAAAACACAGATACAGTGTCTAATTCCTGTTTAATCTGTTTTGCACCTAAGTCTAAGTCTTTAGCGCACCTATAGCCTATATCACTCGAATCAAGACAGGCTGACATTCAACGTGTAGTCCTTTAGTCACCCTCGGTCTACAAACAACCAAGGGTGTCCAAGGTGGACCTCGGGGAGGCAAGTAGACGTATTAAATTCCGATTTAACTGCCATGACGGGGTCAGGCTAGCTAAGTGGTTACGTGCTCGCCTCTGAACTGATAGGACTAGGGTTCGATCCCTACCTGGCCCTCGATTTATTCACGCGGGAGGTGAATAAATCTGAGCACGTCGTCCTTCGGCTTTAAACTGTCTGGATGTTAAATGTTAAACTGTCGGTCCCGAGACTGTACGATGTCAGGTACTCGTTAAAGATCCCTACTCTAAATACACTTGAGTTAGACAATATTTAGGACTCCCACTGTAGAATCAATCTTCATTGTGTGGTATCACAAAGGGCCAATGCTCAGCCTACGTGTGTTCCCTTGTGGGACTACACTGCAACATAACCTAACCTAACTGTCATGACGAGAGATGACATAGAGACGCCAAAAAACACTTAAGAAGCGACGGTTAGAGACCAACAGCCTTATATCTATGGGTTAGTGGACTCTGACGAAGACCACTTGTTATGGTTGAAAGATCTTAGTCTTCTTTTCCATTTCATATTGTGGTTTGATCATTGATTGTCATTTCACGTGTTTATGTGAAATTTTTATATATATATATCAATCAAGATGTTTTTATCCTTATGGGAAATGTCTCCTACTACTTCGATCGACCTCTGATAGAAGGAAACCGCATCGCCACACCGAAACTTCTAGTAAGAAGATGGTGTTTGCGGAGAGTGTGGTTTGCAGTGGTATAATGAAACACGTCTTAAGGAAGATCTGCTACCTCTCTGCAATAATATTATATCTTTCGCTGATTAGCTACATATAAGATTTCTTATTAAATAAACCACATTGATTCAATATAGACACAGTAAGAGCACTATTAGTTAAAAAATGCTATTTAATGATTGCTCATTCTAAATTATAAATCTACATCTAGATATTATCTGCAAAACTAGACATAGCACATTCAAATCAAATAATTGACCAATAGCACAGGCAATCTTTTATGGCATTCCAATATTCAAATACACAATATATTTAATAAATGTATAAACAAACTGAATGTAGAAGGGAAAGGTTCTAGTGGAGTAAAGAAAAGTTTTTCTCTAGAGATCTTTGTGACACATTTGTTCTGTAACATAGAAGGAAAGAAAATCTAAGTCAATATAACTGGAAATCTTTTTTGGTTAAACAAAACCAACTTAGACTGTCTAACTTAGGTAATATTATACTTTAAGTACATTATGTTAGCCAATAGAATTATGCATGCTTTTTACCAAAATTGATTCCAGAAAATAAGCCATATTTTCTTATGAAATGACTGTTATATATTTAACAAATCAGAATAATGATTTATATACTCTGTTGTAAATAATTGAATGATCTTTAATAAATATTATTAAACTCTAAAATAGTTTCTATTTTCTCTTCGCTCTTCACACCTCCTGATGACGACGATGGTCGAAATATCGATGTGAGTTATGTCTGTGTCTTTATGTGTGTTTCCTTCGTTTTGAATTTATTTTATATATATATATATATATATATATATATATATATATATATAAGATTTCACATAAACACGTGAAATAACATTGAATGATCAAACCTCAAAATGAAATGAGAAAAAAAGGGTAAGATATTTCAACCGTAACAAGCGGTCTTCGTTAGAGTCAAAAACCCAACTGATATTGACAACAACTGATATATGTATATATATAAAACAATTCAAAATTGAAGATAGGTAGCATACAAAGTAAAGAAACACACTTACAAACTCAAATTATGGGCAATCCGTCTACAGGAGAAAAGAGGAAGGGAGACCAAGCACGTTGTAAACGCAACGGCTGGTAACATCTTTTTAATAAATATTAAAGATTTATATATAGTATATATAATAATATATAAATATAAATAGTATATATAAATTTGTATATATATATATATTGACAAAAGTATCAACCGTGAATTAGAAACAAAATACAAGTTTATCAGGACTCGATTAGTTTTTCAGGTTTAAATTAAACTATCATTCCCAATGTTACAGTTTATTATTTAAAACATTTTTTATAGGCCTATTCAAAATTGGAAATATAAGAAATAATGCAATCATTCAAAAATCAAACAAACATAAAAAACGCAATTACAATTGAGTTTTGAAAAGTGATTTCATATTATTACTTATGACCTTAACTATCGTCCTTGCTAGGTATAAAATTTACGTCTATTGTATACATAATAAATCTTATGTCGACGTCACTAAAAAAAAAAAAAAATCTAAACAACAGTATGCATTGTCAACTTGTAGGTGATTACCCTAAATTTCAGTAGTGAATTTATTTGTGATATAAAGATAGCACTTCCAAAACTTTCGTAGCATCACTGACTGTCATTTATTCCATAAAAATTTATACATTCATAAAATAAGATTTTTTCAGTTATAGTTTGCAGTTATAGCATATTGAATTGCTAAATATGAACTCGAAATTTAATAAGAAACATAATAAGGGACGAAGTTATAGTGAAATTCTTTATTAAATTGACTTCTTGTTATAAAACTGCATATTTTGAATAGTTTCAAGAATATGTTATTGAAAATGAGTTTTTCATAGGGAAGAATGAACGGGAGAGAATCAATTATAGATTTTCTATAAATACTGAAACTCAATTTGTTACCACTTCTATATAACAGTACATCCAGAAAATAGTCTGCTAATATTTTTATTTTGATCGTAAATATAATATGCAAAACAAACGTATTGAAGGAATCCAAAATGGTGATATCATTTTTGCGATCTGGTCAAATTAATAAAACTTCGTCAAAATAGCGAAGCATTCAGTATTAGTAGCATTCTAGGTAAGTGTTCTCAAAATATTCCATATAAATATCAATAAAAACAGAATATAGATAATTTTCTATTGGCGAGCCAAATTTTTGTTTGCAGAATTTTCCTTTATTTGGAAAACAAATATACACAAACGAATCATGTTTGTTAGAACTGTACCAGATACAGGTAATCTTTTTTGTATATTTGTTTAGTCCTGTTTATAGATAAAATAATAACAAAACCATTAACAGGAACATTTGTAAAAAGTAAATTAACATCAAATTTCAATAACACGCTCTTAAAGGAATAATAGTTTAGTTTGGAAACAAGTTCAATGTTATTCGCTATACGACTTGAGATACAGTACCTACTAATGGCGAGGAAGTGTGAACCAACCATTTTGGTAACTTGTAGTCTACTCATTAATACATCTAACTAACTAATGGAGCTAGAATTGGTATTTATATCGTCTAAAAGGAAAAGAAACATTGATGAAAGTGCCCTCATAAAGAGCAGTTTACGAGTTTAGTAAACAATAGCGCAGTCCTATTTAAATTAGATGAAATAATAATTGAAGGAATCATCAAACGGATGAAGACTACTTCTAATTTATTAGAGATAACTGCAACAAATTATGCTAATTTTCATAAGATTTTAAACTAAATTACGTAACCTGTACTTCTTTATTTAATACTGGAATCACTTGTTACTTGACGACTTGTATACCTAAGGCCTCTGATAGTTGATCCCATAATTTGTGTCGTGATTTACTTAAATATTTATATCACGTGTTATTGTGATAGTTTTGCAGATGTGTATATTTCAATGTGCTGAAACATAATTTATTTCGCGTTGATTGCCAATCCCATTCTTATATTACAGTTACGACAATGGAACGATAATGGCTCCCTCTTATGCCAACATTTTCATATCTAAAGTAGAACGTTTTCTGGCTACCTGCACAGGGCCAATTGATCCAAAAAAACACCTGGACTAATACCTTCCCGATTTTAAGATAAGTACTCTATTTCTGTATCCCGAAGAAATAAAAGTTAATATTAAAACCAGTGAAAATAAGTTAACTTTTATGTCAGTACCTAGAAAGAAAGAAAACAGGAGAATGATGAAGAACTGTTTATCATTTGTCCAGGAAAGTTTTTGCAATTGATGATTGAATGAAGAACAAAGCAGGAAAAAAGAGAGTACAACAATCTTTTTTTAATATCATTTAAAAACTCATTTCAATGGAATTATATATGTAGTGATATACTATTCCTTCAAAGAAAATTGTTTAATACTTTAATTTGATAATAAAATATCAAATTGTCATCTTAACTACTACTTTTGCACTATATAATTAGCATCATATGAATAATCTAGACTCTGTCTGGAAGAGGTAAAAACTTTTGATCACATTTTATCTGATTGTGGGGCAATAGCCTTGAAGAGGTTTAGATTTTCGGTAAGGCAAATAGTTAACAATAGATGTGAAAAATAATTATTTATAGATTTTTGTAAAGTTAAATAAAGAAATTGAAATACAAAGCTGATTTTTAAAGCGACAAAAGACAGTTCGGCCTTATAGCTTGATATTGTAGCGGCACGAGACTGATGAGTCTCAAGCCCTCAGTTTAATCCTGATAATAATATTATATCTTTATTCTATACCAGACTATCTATAATGCTTTACCAATAAGTATTATATAATTTCATCATAATATATTATATAATTATGAACTATAAATATTATATAATTTCATAGCTGGAATAAAATAAAATATAAACTGAATTGATTGTCAACGAGTTACATATTATATTTAATTATAGTAAAATTGTGTTTAGGTCACTCCAGATTGATCCTTAAAACTAAAACTAATTGCCATATAAAAAAGGGCTATATACTTAGTAAATATTATCAATATTTCTTAAACTATAATTTGCAGAATGGGAACAGAACTTAGGCACCCACTCAACCTTTTATATACATCTAGATACCATGATGAATATATAATAATAAAAATTGACTTAAGAGACCTCATGACGGGTCAGTTGGTCAAAATTTCAAAATAATTTTTTATTCATGAGTACTATAGCTTACTGACAATAAAGCAAATATAAATACATAATTGATGTCTGACTGATTTATAATAAAATATAACTATTGTTGTACACATTCAAGTCAACAATAAATAAAATAACAAGTAAGCTCATACATAGTCATATGTTCAAGTTAATATTTTGATTGAAAGAACCAATGGCTTAAATGAAATAATAGTTGTTAATATTCCACCAATATTTCTTCATTTCTATAACTGGAAACCCATAAAAATAACATAGATATTCGCAATTCATAAATAATTACAAAATGACGATAAAAAGAAAATTAAAAAACTAAAATTTTCTTCTTTTTGTAAATTGAAAAAAATATTTCAGATTTTTTTAGAATGTATATTTAAACCAAATAATATATTGCAAAAATCAAATGATACTTATTAAATGTATTATTAAATATTTTCCTTTTTAGTAATATTTGTCAGAATTCAGTAGTTTATTGGAAAACGTATATTTAAAACCAAAAGTCCCCCCATACAAATCAAAAGGTTTGTATGGGGGGTCAAAAGCAACTATATCACTATAAAATAGTACTCAAAACTTTTGAGCTGAAAAGAAATAAAAATATTTAATCTTATATTCTTAATGAATAGTACCTTGATATTTTTGATCATATTGTTTTATTTTTAGTATTGACGGAATCAGAATGTATTTTCATTCTGTGCAGTTTTTTCTCTGAAAGGCCAAATGTAGAGTTGGCAATGCGAGAGGCACTCATTAATCAAGTCAATTCCAGTATGTTTATATGTTTCACTCTAACATCTGTTTATGGTGATTGCTAAATAAATTTTAACAGGAATCTGGGTTCTCTTAAATCAGAAAGGTATGTTGGAAGGTATCATGCAGTGAAAGGAATGTGCGCAAAGTGCCAGGCAGCTGCCTCTCTGAAGATGACGGCCTTAATCATGTAATTTTCTCAATGTTTTACTTTGAAACATTGTTCCATAGCTCAAATTTAGAACATTCATTTTGCATAGTAAAATAAAAAAATATTATTTTTTTTATTTTTAATCTGTGAACTGTGAGATTTATAGATTAAATAAAATCCCATAGAGTTGTCATCGCATAAAAATTTAGTATGGGATCTTGTGAATAAATTGTGATATAATTCATTGAACGTATTCATTTTAACCCCATCTACTTACACGTCATTTTCATTCCAAACAATAGTTTTAAAAGTTTTTCATTTTTTTGTTAACCGAAATATCTCCTTATATTAGAAATAGGGAAATCGTTATACCCCGTAAGATGTTCTTGGAGTCGATGGACCGCTTTCGGACATTGTCCATCTTCGATAGTAAATATTTCTACCCGATGTTATATGTACTTGCAGGTCAAAGTACCAAATAACAGAGCAGCTTAGGACAGATAATATAATAATGAAGTATTGAGAAGACAAAGTAAAAAATG
The DNA here is from genome assembly GCA_026182355.1 of Hermatobates lingyangjiaoensis. NCBI lineage: Eukaryota > Metazoa > Arthropoda > Insecta > Hemiptera > Hermatobatidae > Hermatobates > Hermatobates lingyangjiaoensis. The sequence continues at coordinate 1,710,389 of JAPFBL010001921.1, read as the reverse complement.
ACAAAATATACAACTTATTTTAAAATGAAAGGTATAAATATTACAATATATGTACTTTCATTAAAATAAAAAAAATTGTTTAAAAACATAACAAGAAACTTAAATTTATTGTTATACAGGTTCGAATTCTAATAAAAATTATATTCTAATAAAAAAATATATATGAATTAATTTTTAATTCGTATATACGAATGGATATATATACTTGTATTTATGATTTTATATATCTTATTTTCTTTTGGTTAACTGCATACTGCAGTAGTTTTGTATGCATTTCCGTAGTGGCCAATTCCGACAGAATTACCTAAATAGTTTATCCTCCAATGCTGTGTTTCTCAAACTTTTTTACTTCAGTGCGCGCCTATGAAATAACGAATGATTTGGGGCGCTTCATTGATTATAATATAGAAAATTTAGTTCTGGTATTTGAAAATAGAACAATGATACATAGTCAAAAGGAATAGTTTTTTTAAGAGGGGACAGAGACAGAGAGAGAGAGAGAGAGAGAAATGTCAGTAACAAACAACTTAAGTCCCCAAGGAAAGAAAAAGTGAAAATATTATCCTTTGCGGCTTAAAGATTAAAGAAATTTACCTTACAGCTCAAAATGTCAAGTGGCAGAGACTTGACTCAGACTTGAAAACCACATACTTGTTATTTCTAAAATAATCAAACTTATGTAGATTTTTGAAACATATATCTGCTATTTAAATGTAATCTTCCATCCACACTTGGCTACCTGGTTACCTCCCAGGACGCACCGATGCTCCCGGGTTAACCGTTTGAGAAGCACTGCTAAAGGGTGACAAAGTTGCTAATATCTTTTTTTAAAAGTACTAGACCATTCTTCAAAAAAATTATCAGATCATTAAATATTCTGCCATACACTGATTTGTAATCAATTCAAAACACTGTTTTATTCATTTATTCATATTTCTCTGCTTTAAATTGCAAACTCACGTTTCTTCATTCTAAATTTCTTGACTTCTGTATTTTATATAAATACTGAAAATTGTATTTACAATTATACATCAACTGAAACATTTTGATGCGAATAATGTCGTCAATGCATGTTTCAAGGGAAGATTTTACCATTTCAACTGGCTAACGAAGACTATACGCCCTTATCGTTTATCTTGCAGGTTTGACTATCCTGGAAAAGTCACTCCACTTATAACATTTCCATGCTATTTAAAACGTACAATATACTGCAAACGCATTTCAAAAAAACTCAATTTTTCTAATTTCAGAAAGCAAAAAGTAAATCACTAATCGTTGTTTCAACTAAAATAGAAAATTTAGAAAACTAAGTAATATTGAGGTTGTGATAAAAAAATGGTCATCCACCAGCTCATTGTAAAAACTTAATATTAGTAAACTCTTCCTTAGGGGGACAGGTTAGCTCAGTAGCAACGTGCTCACTCGATACCCACTTTTGCCCTCGATTGATTCACGTGGGAGGTGAATAAATCTGAGCACATCGTCCCTCGGAGAAGGACGCTAAACTGTCGGTCCCGAGCTTTCACGATGTCAGGTACTCGGGAAAGATCCCTACTCTAAATACACTTGAGTAAGGGAAAACTGATGATTTCCAATGTCGAATCAATGGGAGATGCAATATTCCCTTGAGGAATCAGCATTGGAGGGCTGACGTTATCAGTCCCTCAGACCTCTACAAAAAAGAAATAAAAATATACTCTTTCTCCATTGATCATTTTCAAATCCAGTTGTCACTTCAATTATTTAAAATCCCTAGTGCTACTTTTATCTCTTCTTTTTCCACCAAAACAGTAACTCTGCATAGGGACTGTATAATTACAAAGTGTTCTCTTACAGATTACACATTTATCGCTGGCCTAAAATAATGTAATACATCATATTAAGAATTTTAGTATATATCAACGTCTATCTCTATGAAACTGTATAAATTAATGTTGATTCCAATTTAGCCCAAGAAGGAAATTTTAAAAGATATAATGGTATATAACATATAATTAAAACACAAATACAGTTCTATAACCAAAGAATATACTTCGATTTTACTATGATTCGTCAATTTCTGAAAAGGACGTGTTTATAAAAATAATAGTTTGTCTGCCTTCTTTTACAAATTTAATCACAAAAACCATTCAAACATTTAAATAGTTTGTTTCATTAACAAAACAATTGTAGTGAACTAACAGAAAAAAATTTTCCAAAAAAATTGAAATAAAATGTTATTAGTTATTACTACAGGTTTTTTTATGTGTTCAAATTAAACTATGATCAGAACAGACCTTTATTGTAACTTTAATAAATGATACCGTTATACCTTTTATACAAGTACAAAGGTACATACTGGTTTAGTATAAATAGAACTTATAGGTTCCTTTCACTCAGAAATTATAGAAATATTTCTTGAATTAAATTCACTGAACATGATTGAGAGGGATAATTTTAATTGTTGTTTCTTGTTACAAAGGCATGGAAACAGATTTTTATATGACCAAGATTTTGATATAGTATTCTATAATATTACCTTAGAACATGCTTATCTTATCTCACAGTTGTTTTCAAGTTTGTTTCTAAAATTATTCATTTTTATCCTGTAATGTAGTAGTTTATTATATATTATAGAGCCCCCTGACCCTCTAATGAGAAATATTATTAAATAATTGTTGAAAATCCAGGCGAGTACGCAAACTATTGGGATACTCTGACCTCCTAATGCGATTTGTTTTTGTGTAACAAAGCCAATCACACCAAAAGTAAAGATTATAATAATTTCAGGTCTCTTTCCCCTCGGAAAATGGGTGAAAAAACAAACAAACTCACGAACTTTATATTTATTTAGATATAGAATTAAATATATTCATATATTAATTCTAATATATGAATTAACTCGGAGAGTTAGTGTTTAGTTTACCCGAAGAGTTAAAAACCAAGTTTAGAAAACTGGAGAAATTAAATAAAAAACGAACGAAAATGAAGATTGGCATACTCTTAAATAAAACTTGTCTAAATGAAGGTCTGCTCCCAAAATATACTAATATATATATATATATATATATAAATGTATAAATAACGACCCTTTTAACTAATGCAAGGAATATTTTTATTAAGGGTAAAGTAGTTATTAGGTAACTAGTTTACTCTAAGAGCACGGCTGAGAACGCCAATAAGAAAGTTAACTAAATTGATGATGCTCGATTGATGGATCCAGATCCAAACTTCCCTCTTTCCTCTATCACATCCAGTTAATCTTAACTGCTCATTGCCAAGTTTTTACTGCATTTATATCTTCTGGTCGAGGTCAAACCAACAATAACAATACCTTTTCCAAAGCATCATTAGACTGACTCCAATAAAAAAAATTATAAAATAATATTTATTTTTTGTTTAAAAAAAAAAGACAACAATCATCAGTTCACTATAGTGGAAAATCAATAAATAACCGATAAGTTTTGTAAACTGATTGATGTTATTTAAGAACAATCATAATATCTGGTACCTAAAGCAGTTAGTCTGTCAGTTTTTGTGAGTCAGTGTATATTTGCAGTAAGTTTTGGTCTAAGAGAATATTTCCACCCTTGGGATTCTAGTCTTAAGTTACTCACGCTTCTTAGCAATATTTCAGTTATAACATTAAATTTTCTTCTGAACGGAATTTCATGGTTTTCCTAGGTACACTAGGTAAAGACTTATACTTTTTCAATTGTTTATCCATTCCTGTATATCTTTGTTTTATTTTTTATTAAATGTTTGATCTCATGCTTAATTTATTTTTTATTTTGTAAACCTTTGTTTTTTATACATCGTGAATTTGCTAGCACGTTTACTCATTAGACATGTAGTTTGATCTATATACTCAAAAAGGAAGCTCCTATCATGTGTATGTATGAAAAACATTGATCAAAAGTGCTTATACAAATGGAACAAGACTAATAACTGAGGGGAGCTTTATAATAATGTCATTGTTTATAAAATTATCCCATCTCAATGTCAAGGGGAAATATTTTTAATTCCAAAATTGAAAATTGTTTTATCTGAAGAGGACAACATTCCTTTTTTAAGGATTCAATTTCCAAATTAGTTAGCATTTGCCATGACTAGAACTCCCAAGGAGAGACTCTACAAAAAGTTTTAGTTCATTTATGTAAAACAGTATTTCAACATGACCAATTACATGTTGCTTACAGTAGGGCCAAACAGAAAAAAAATTAAAATTTTTTTTGGAAAATTCAAATTGTACAAAAAAAGTAAACAGAGAGAACTGTCTCAAAAATATGATCATTATCCTCATTATTAAAAATTAATTAATTTATAGTCTATCTGCATTTATGTGAACATGTTTGCATTAAAAAATAAGGTGTTGGTTGGGCCAACGGGCCACGGGTAGTCTAGTGTTAAATAATTTGATGTTATATAATTACTTAACCATGTCTTTATTATAAAATAATATGTTATTGTAATAAGTTTACATTTTTGCTTTCTGATTACACAGCAAAAAACAGGTTTTTGAAAACTTAAGTCAGCAAAAAAAATGAACCTTTCATGAGTTCATCATATTTAATTTTTTAATCTGAAAAAAATATTTTTACTACCTTGGTGGTGCTTTCATTGATTATGGTGCAGTGTGGTTTCATTTAAGGTTTACAGACAAGATAAGTATTTTCTATTTTGTTGGCTTATAAACATGTTGTATCTTCTTTATCAGGTTTTAAGGGAAACTTGATTAAATGTCATCTTATTGAATTACGTCTTCAATTTCTGAAGGAGTACCTTTATGAACAGGTCGTGCCTAAATTATTTATTCCTAAAGGTTTCCTGTCATTCGTGGTACTTCTTTTGATGTCTTCAAAGACTATTACTTGGGAATATAAATAACATTACATTGGAAAGTGTAATAACATTACATTGCACATTAAAATTATGCAGTGTAATGTTAAAATTGCTATTAGCTATTCTAAATCTAACAGAGTTTATTTAAATTCATTTGTTACCTTTGTATGGAAAAAATCCTGTTTTATCGTTATTATCCTATTATCGTTAAAACTAATTAAGAACAAATGTTGTAGTGCGATCAAAAATAGCACAAATAATAGTAATTTTTATTTTTACTTTCATAAATGTTTAGAATAAATGCCAACAAATATTTCATTTTTTACTCTCCAATAATGTGATTGGTTGAAATAACTATATATATGTTCTGGGGTGTTATAACTATAGTGTTATCTATAATGATAAGGACATACTTATGTTTAACTAATCAACATTTCTTGCGATTCCTAGAAGAAAACGAAGATTACATCTGAGTATTTAGGTTTAAAAGTGTTATGTTTATATTAATCAGAAACCCTTTTCTAGCTCTCCTAGAAGGTTTACCTGAGCCCTTAAAAAAAAAAGTGAAAATATTATGCTACTAAAAGAAATAAATATAAGCTAATAGTTTTATAAAAAAAATCTGGAGTGGCCTACGCTCAACTTTACTATAAGTAAACATAATAAGAAACTCGTTAACCACCAACTGATATTTTGCGCTCTTAACATTTAATCAGTATGTGTCATTTGTTTAAATTTAACTGTAATCGCTTTATTAGTTATAAGAATCGTGAACATGACATCTGATAACAATGGTTAAACTGAGAGCCTGAAACTCGTCGGATTCGTAGGCTCTGCAGTCATACTGTTGTAACAGCATATGACATACTGCTGTCATGGCATTGTGTAACTCAATTTAACTTCAGATTTTATTTTCATTAATGTAAATAGAGAAGTATTCCTCACTTCTATAGCTTTAGACAAGATTTGATAGAAATCATTGTCCATTATGAGATGATTGATTCGAATACAGATATAATGTGATTAATGGTTTCTACCTTTTCTAGACACAGAGTTTATATTCTTTGTATGATGTCAAATATAGCTTCCATTCGTAGTAATAAAGTAAATAATTTAAAAATAACGATACAGAATAAGAGAAAAAAATAAGAGATAACATTGTTTAAGGCCAGAAATTACTAAGGCAAATTATGAAAAATAGGTATAACTAATAAACGAAATAACTGTTTTCAAAGATATTAAAATACGTTTCTTGAATTATCTTATACAAATAATCATATTGAATCAGTTTGACAAATTCGTTGAGCCTACAAAACTCAATAGGTGAACTTTTGCATTATATACATGGTGGTAATTAAGTATTCTATTTTCCTGGTGAAGTGAAAATAAATATAAATTATATAAGAATTATCAAAATAAGAATGGTATAAAAATAATATAAATGATGTTAAAAATATAATATTACTAGATAAGTGTAGATAGTCTAAAGAACAATTAATGCATTTATAATATTGAAAAGAAAATTAATACAATATTTCAACTAACCGTGACTACGATGTTCAATACCTTCTGTATTCTTGCATTGTCATTTAATCAACGTAAAATCACATTTAAAACATATATTGAACTAAATATTTCAATAAATGTACTCTTTTAAACACAGATATTAAACTAAATTTATCAATAAGACCACATTTGAAATAATTTCAAATTGTTACAAGTAACATGTACGTCAAATAGAAACGCAATTAAAAATTAAAATGACTTGAAAAAATGAGAGCCGATGATTGGTCGAAATAATCATACGATGAAAAAGACATGCGCATTATGTATTGTTGGCGGGAAACTTCACTGTGACAGACACTTCACTCTGCCTGAATAATTATTTATACACTAAATAGACACCTATGAATCTTCAGCTATATTGAATTCAACTATTTTAAAAATTTCTTTTCTCCCAGTTAATACTTTGATAAGAGGAACTTTGTTTTACTGGCACTATTTAATTTGATGGACTCCGTATTATAAAGTTTTCGTTTTATTTGTACCAAATCTTATTACATAGTAACAAATCTGGAGTAGCCTGCACTTAATTTTGCTATAAGTAAAAAAAGTACCAAACTAATTTACAACATAATGATTTTTGTCTCCTCAATAGCATTCACATGCAATCATAGATCAAGATTTTTAAATTTTTCTGAAAAAAAAATACATTTTTATTGTTTTAAAAATTTGACTATTTCTTTCGTTTGTTTCTTCTTCGATTAAATCATGAATATTCACTTTACATCGCTGTCTTAATGTCCTATCTCTTTATCCAATATAGTGGTGTCTAAAATCATTGCATCTTATCCTCTAAAGCTCATTTTAATTTATTATAATCACTATTTAAAAAAAATACAATAATTACCCACAGAAATTAATTACAAAAATGAAATAGTTTAATATATTTATATTCTGCATGCTAAAAATAATAATACAGCTGTAATAATAACAATGCACATATAAATAATAAAACTGTTATTTATGCAATATGGTAACAAATTAATGGAAAAAAAGGTTCAAAAACATATATAAAAATCTAAAGTGGCCTACACTCAACTTTAATATAATTAAACTTAATACCAAACTTCTTGGGTATACAATATATAATGGCTTATTTAAGCATAATGTAAACATCTAAATGAGATGGATTTATTAAGCTTATTTTTGTGTATCACACCACTGATGCAAATAATTTCATTAGTATAACTCAGCAGTAATCACAGTTTTCAAAAACCAAAGTGAAAATTCCTTGATACGAAATAATCTACAAGATAACATGGCTTTTTTTCAAATAGCCAGTGGATTTCTTATATCGTTTACTTGGTCTCCTTCTACATTGAATATATAAGTCAAATTTTCAAATTTATAACAAGAAAATAATCTTATTTTCGCTGAAAAACAACAGAAAAAAAATTTCGTTTTAAGATAATATATAATTAAGGATGTATGATAATTACATGTATTAATCTTCAAACAAATATTTCAATTTTGAATTATGTTTCACATTTTTTGGTTCTTTATAGAATTATTATACTGGGAAAATTTATGGTTCCTTAGTCTTTATAAATAAAATAATGATTTTGTCTGTACATTGCTTAGAACTGACTCATTTCAAGTTTTCTTTACGTTTCATACATTGGAGAAACCGAATCCACCCTTAGAAAAATTTCTGTCGGTTTGTCGGTTTGTCGGTTTGTCCGCAAAACTTTGTCACAGGTAAACTCAGCTACCATAAGACATATAAAGCTGAAACTTTTACAGTAGATTTGTGTAGGTCTAACTTAAAATATAGGCTATGAATTGATTGGAAATTCAACGTAGAAGTGAAGTTATGGACGTTTAAGGCAAAAATGTTTGTCACAAGTAAACTCAGCCACCATAAGACATAGCGAGCTGAAACATTGACACTGGATTTGTGTGTGCCTAACTTAAAATATGGGCTCTAAATAGATTATTAATTCAGTACAGAAGCGTAGTTATGGGGCTTTTAGCTGTATTTTCCTAACTTCACAGACAAGTTTGTTTTGAAAATACACAGGTGTGGCAAGTAGGTATTGTTAGTTGATTTTAATTTCAATTGAGCATATGAATATATTGCGTATTTGACATCATTGAAATGGTGTTTCACAGAGTTAAGGATGTACTATCTATTGAGAATAAATGTTTTGTAAACGAGCAATTCTCAGCCCTTAATATGAACAGGCATAAGAAATCAACAAACAAGTTCTTACGCTATATGAAGCCGAGGAAAGAACTTACAAGTCAGTAAAGAGATTGGATTAGTGATGAAGAAGCAGTTCATTATCTAATTGAATTTCTTGACTCTGAATTTATTTCTGCTGGACTGCCTGCTCATGAGTAAAAACTTAAAGTAGAGCACCAATCATGCTGCAATTTAGTAGCAGTAACAAATTTCATGTTACGAAACATGAGTGCCCCAAAACTGTGCAAGGGGACACGACTCTGAGTTCGTGCTCTACACAGATATGCCATAGAGGCGGACATAATGACTGGATGTGGTATTGGGGAGTCTGTGTGTATACTTCACATACCATTGATTCCGAGCCACTGTCTGTTTACGTTGAAATGATTGCAAAGTCCGGTCAGAGTCTATTTCGCAATGACATTAACTAAGTTGCAAAGGAAGACTTCATCTAACGCAGGAATACAAGGTAGCAAAACCAAGTTTTTCTCACATGGTCAAATGTAGTTTACATGCTCAACGGTCAGAGGTTTCAACTCTTTCTTCTACCATGAACCTGAAGGACAGACAGCTAATGTAGTGTATTAGCTGGAGGCATTTGTTTAACACTGTAGTAATAATGGTATTTTCTACTATTCTATAATTTCTAATGACATTTTGAAATACCAAAAATGACGGAACTTCTGATTCCTCAGTGGTATAGCCAAAAGGCATAGGCACACGGCAATAAAACAAAACAGGAACTTCTGATTCCGTCAAAGACGGGTACATTTGCTATGTATTATATATAACTGTCAACTTTTTTTTAATTTAATATTTGCTTAATAAATACACTGGTAATAATGTAAGGTATGGGACCAGAGTAGCCCAGTGGCTTGCGTGATCGCCGATGACAGTAGTGCAAATGTATTATAAATAAATGTAACAAACAAATATTTTTTTGAATTTAAAATGTGGATAATATAAAAGATGGTAATAAAGTAAAGGGATCTAGCCAGGGTAGCCAGTAGCTTGCTTGCTCGCCGATGAGAGTAGTGCAAATGTATTATAAATAAATACAACAAAAATATTTTTTTTTAATTTAATATTTGCGTAATATAAACACTGGTAATAAAGTATGGTTTGGAACCAGAGTAGCCCAGTGGCTTGCGTGCTAGCTTTTGACTGGGAGCACGTTAATTAGAACTAACTCATTTCAAGTTTTCTTTACGTTTCATAGTTCAGAGTAGCCACATGTACCCTTAGAATAATTTCTGTCTGTCGGTTTGTCCACAAAATATTGCTACCATAAGACATATAAAGCTGAAACATTGATTGTAGATTTGTGTATGTCTAACTTGAAATCTAATCTTTGTATACAGAGGCATTTGTTTAGCACTGTACTAATAATGGTATTTTCTACTATTCTATAACTTCTAATTGTAGTATTAGTATAATACTATAATTTATATTTTGGAATACCAAGTATAATAGAATTTTTGATTCCGTCAAAGACGGGTACGTTTGCTAGTATTTAATAAAATCATTTTCCTTCACCTTGATCGAAAATCATAGATACCAATTTTTTCTGAGCAAGTGTTTGTAATACTTTGCTGTACTTTGTTATAAGGTTGCTCTGAATGTATATTGAGAAAAAATAAATAAGTAATTAGCCAGATTTACACAATCAAATTAGTAATTATAACTGATATTAAGTTTTGTACAAGAGTGCAATGTACAAATTTACTACAGCATTTTAAGAGACAAATCCATCATGCCATGGAAGACAAAAGTGGTTTATTAATGTTTATTGGCGGTGATTTTTTACATGTAAAACTTTATTCCTCTTATATCTCGTATAAGTCAATAAATTATTTAAAGTTTTCCTTTTATAAATATAAATTTTATCTCAGTGGATTTGCTCAAAAAATTTTTAAGTCAATGTAAACATTGTAAAAAATATCAAAAATTCGACAAGTATAGCAGGTGATTTTTTTTATGAATTGCTATTTTTTTATCAATTTTTGGTCAAATTTGCATTATTTTTTATTAAGCCATTTAGCGCCCAAAAAAAACAATTTCTGAAAACAGAAATCGTACTGTAACGCCCCTTTAGCGAATGTAATTTTGAAAAAAAATATCTCAACTCATTTTCCACATAATGTTCTATCTTTAGGCATAGTTTCATTTTTATCCGTCAAAGAGTATGGCTTGTATCGCTCTCACAAGTTTTGAGATTGAATTATAAGTCAAAATTTTTACATTTTATTGAAAAAAAAATATTTCCTGTCGTTTTAAAATTCTAAATATATTTTTCGTTTGTTCTATTTGTAACCTCTAAGATAATGTCAAAATTTAAAAACTCTAGAGTTATCAGTTTTGGAGAAATAAATGTTTAAAAAAAAACGGTTTTTGGCAAAAAAAAGTGACTTTCCCATCATACATAATTCTTCCCAAACAATAGGGATATTCTTCCCTATGAGGCCCATTTTGGTGTAAAATATCAACTTGATCCATCAAAGATTCTGGACCGTAGCGTGGTAACAAGCAATGCTAACACACTCACCCACCCACCCACCCACACACACACACACACACAGACATCATCGAAAAAACTTCATAAAACGACTTCTGGGACCTCAAAACATGTAATTCCGTCAAAATCTCGAGATTGAATTTTTTCACGATCACTATACTTTTACTTATAGTAAAGTAATAACACCATAAAAAAATATTGAACAAGAAAGAGGTTTATAATACCCAGACAAAAAACTAGTTATACGTTATATTTTTGATTTTTAACTAAAATCAAGAATATTTTTCTAGTTTAACTAAAAACTAGAAAAAAAATACATTGTTACCTCGACTTCAATAAACGTATATACATAGGAATATTTTGATTTATAATGTAAATTTCGATTCAAAATTCGTTTCAATATGTGAAGATTTACTCGAAATACAACCTAAGATGAGACGTCGGATAGTGATCGTAATCAAACGAGTACCAATGAAGCAAATAAAAAACAGCCTGAAGTGAGTGAAAGAGAATGGTGAAAATTAAAAAAATAAAAATAATTCTCTCTCTGTACAACGTAATTGACTAAGAATCGTTTACTTTAAGTAAGACGTACAATTTGAAACAAGAAAAATAAACTAAGTTACATATTGTAAATTAGAGTCTATGTTACTGTACGCTCCAAGTCCATCCATCCCCAGCTCCATCTACTACGAACTACTTCTACTTCCGTACAACTGCCATTCTCTAAGGTAAAGCAATGTTCTACGCTTTAGTTCTTATTTATTTATAATATTTCTTTTAAATCTGTCTAATTTAATTGATCTCTATTTATATGTATGTATAATTGTTATTAATACTCCTATTTATGCTTTCCTTAAGGATGAATCGATGGTTTCTGGTCTATGGAGAGATTAATCAAATTATAATATGTTCTTATGGAACAATGTGTCTCGAAATACGTTTACTTTCAGATACGAAGTCGGTCACGGAATGAATTTAATTCGCAGTTCAAGAAACTACTGTAATGCGAAGTTTTGACAAAATACTTTTGTCCACCTTTCATGCATGAGATTACCAAAACCTGTGGTTATGTTTTGGAAAATCAAAGGAAATCCTACTTCATCTTTTGTGACTTCAATAGATTCTGTCCTGAGGAATTTTGTGTAAACAAGTAAATGATATCAGCTATCAATGCAAACAGACATCAAATTCATAGTTTCTGTACACTAGTAAATTTAAACATTCTATTAATATCGAACAAGTATCAGTTCATAAAAAGCGAATTATTATATAACATATAAATTAACTTCTTTAATGAAGTATACTTGTTATAAATATATGAAAGTCTGCTCTGGATTAAAGTCTAAAACCGGATAGGATTCGCTTAAGTGTCTCCTCTCCATTTCACCAGCAGTTGAGGTAATCGGCACGTTTATGGTCCTGAAAATATTCTTCCATTTATACCGCCACCTCGTAATCATCATTACCTCTCTTGAACGTCTTATTCTCTATCTTGAATTCACTTTCAGTTCGAGAAAACATGGAAAAAGTCGAGAGATGTTAGAAATTTTTCCCTTTGTTTTTCTGTTTTTAGTTTTTACTTCATTATCAAGGATGTTAATAATATTTATTAGTTTCATTCGCAATGCAGCTTTTTTTAAAACTTTCTTTAGTTTTAACCGCTAAGGTATATTTATTAATACTTCTTTCTTCATGCATCTGTGTCCAAGAGCTGGTTTGTAATCTGTGTGATGGTTTAATATCAGTATGGCTTCAACAAAGCTGAGCTTTTGCATATAAACTCCGATAGTTCACAGAGTATCCTTTCACACAGCTATCAATCCAAACACTAATGCTCACAGTTTTAATTTATTAATTATTTTTTAATTAATTAATTAATGCTCCTGTGTTAAATCCTTGGTCAGCTCCGCAATCCTGATTCTCATAAAAACGTTAAGAGCTTCAGAAAAAATACAAATTAGTCTTCTAAGGGCTACCACGGCTACCAATGGAGCCAGGTTAGCTCAGCGGTTAACATACTCACATCTGGGCTGGTAGTCCGGGGATCGATCCCCACCTGGCCCTTGATTTATTCACACAGGAGGTAAATAAATCTGAGTATGTCATCCCTCGGAGAGGACGTTAAGGCGTCGGTCCCGAGCCTGTACAATGTCAGGTACTCATTAAACATCCCCTACTCAAAATGCAGAATATGTAGAATCACCGATCAAACAAAAAGTTTGTAAACAGCTGACGTTATCATCAGCAAGGGGATCGGTTTAAACAATAAAGAAAAAAAAAACACTTCCCCTAACTCAACCATTATAGAAAAAATTTTTTCTCAACTCTAATTGGACATAAATCTGCTTTATGGCCAAATTTTATTGTTATTTTATTATATTTATTTTATCCCTTCCTCCGTATATACGTTGACACTGGCTCTCGACTTTGACGGAAAGGTTATAGAACATGGTTTCTTTCGAGTATTGAGTGATTGAGTGAACCAGGGTATGAGTGAGAATAACAAAGGAGATATACATTGAGATCGGGGCGTGAACGAGCATACTAAGCGGTGAAAAGAAATATTTCAATAACATAATAGAAAAGCGGGGAATTCGAAGTAAAAAAAAAGGAGACTATAAGAAAAAGAGCGAGAGGAAGAAACAGTAAGAAAGACTTACAAAGAATGGTAAGTATAGTTAAAAAGGGAGAAGAGATTAATGCGAAAGGCTTAGAGAAAGAGAAAGTATGATCACGAACACATAAAACACCAAAAAATCCTTTACACATAAATCAGTTGATATGAGTTTAGTTTATTTATATACAAAATTTATTTACTCAAAATTCTAATTGAATTTTACATTTAGTGAATATCATTTATTTTTGAAAAATAACTTTTTATTAAATTAAATCAGATTGGGTATACAAAAGAGAATTTTTTTTTATATAGAAATAAAATATATAAAGATGCATCTATCTTAACTAACAACAAGTTATTACTTTATAAATATTTCATAAAGGTTTCTAATAGGAAATATTTGTTTTTTTTTTTGCTTTTAGGAAAGCATGAATTTTCCATTAGATTGCTTGTGGCGAAGGTTATTTATTTTAGGTAGGAGATAGTGCAGAGTCTTGGAAAACAAGCTAGAGGTTTCGTATTCATCAATCCCTTTCTTGCTTTGTAATTCAATAAGTTTACAGGCCTGGTGGTAAACTGGAATGTGCTCCCTTGTCCACTATAGCCTTGCTCAAAGTGCCCTATCTTGAATCTCATAGCCTCGTTTCATGAATTAAACTTCAATAATTAAGTTTAAGTTCTATTTTTTGCATTATTCAATTACACTGTTAGCTTAAAAGTATTTTTTTTATACATAGTATTCGTTTTTAGTGGTTAAACAAACTGAAATCACACAATTAGAAACAATATTTCTAAATTTGGTGTGGCCTACACTCAACTTTACTGTGACTAAAAAAATTTCAAACTCGTTAACAACATAAGTTTTTTAACTCTTCAAAAGCCTTCATATTCAAAAATAAATCAAACCTACTACATTTTATTGAAAAAAAAACATTTATAGTTCTTTTAAAAATTTGAAATTTTTTCATTTATTCTTTCTCTGATTAGATCCTAAATTATCGCTGTTTTAAAGTCTTATCTATATATTCAATATAGAGACGGCTAAAATCATTGCAATTTATTCTAAAAATCTCATTTTAATTTATTATAATCATTATTTAAAAATTTCAATGAAGAAGAATTTCATAAATTAATTACAGAAATGACCTGCAAAAAATAAATTCTTATATATTTTTATTTATATTATGCAGGCTAAATAAAATACTAAAGATGTAATAATAACAATTAATAAAACATCAATTAATTTTAAAGCATAAAATTATATATAATGCACACAGAGAACTAATATTTAAGTAAATGTTAAATAATCAGTTCATATTAAGATGATATATAATTTCTTAGTCACTTGTAAGACTCAGTGAAGACCCTAAAGAAATATGACACACATCGTTATTTCTAACAACCTTATTAGCAAATCGTTGTATTCAAAACACCAAATTCTACTCCAATTCTTATTCAATTAGCGAAGAAGAGAAAATCGTGTAATTTGTTTAAAAAAAAAAGTATAAAAACATTTAATTCCCTAAAGCAATGAAGCCAAACGACATAATTAACTTTTAATTAAATTTTAATATAAGTCTTTAAGGGTATGTCAAACAAAGTGGTGCAATTTAGCAACATCCACAGTTGACGTTATGGCTGGTTAAGATGGAATGCAGATTGGAGTCTGAATTAATTTCAGGACAGGAATTACCTTTAGGAAGAAAATTATAAAGTCATTAGCAATTCTAATGATGAAGTTGAACTCTGAAACAAGAATGCAATAGCAGATTTAATTAAGCCAAAGGGTCAGTTCTTTTTCTATTTATATTTGTTTTGATACTTCAATCATAAATTCGAGGAATTGAGAACAAAATTCCAAATTGATATAAACTGAAAATTAGCAATGAACGATTAACCTACTAGTTTATAGAAGACCTGTTATTAACAGAACGGTATTCATAACGAAAGATATATTCAGCTAAATGAATAAGAACATAGCTAAAGAATATTAAGGAAGACGTTTTATCTGTCCCTTGGGGATATGTTAGCTCAGTGGTTAACGTACTCGCCTCTGGGCTGGTAGTCCGGGGTTCGATCCCCACCTGGTCATCGATTTATTAACGCGGGAGGTGAATAAATCTGAGTAAGTTGTCTCTCGAAGAAGGACGTTAAACCGTCGGTCTTGAGCCTGTCTGATGTCAGGTACTCCTATAGACATTTGAGTTAGGCAAAATTTAGGACTCCCAATGGAGAATCTGTAAAATTCTCCGATCAAACAAAAAGCCGGTAAACAGCTGACGTTATCACCCGCTAGGGGATCAGTTTAATATATATATATATATAAAAATCTGATGCTTATTTCTGAGAGATGGTCTTTATTTCCCTTCAAGTTTACTTATAACAATTTCACGAACTTTCAATATACATATATACAACAGTTTTTTTGAGCTTTATTCTTATGAATGCTGTCATTCTGTATATTATATTTATAAACTACTACTTGGTGAATCTGTTATTACGTAGTAAAATCATGATACATTTTTAACAGTTCACATGTTTAAACTGTGAACTAGTCTTTAACCAGAAGTAAATACTACTTGCTTTCAGGTATGTACAGGGCAAGGCAAAATAATCTGACACATTTTTAGGTTAAATAAAAGGCAAATAAAGTCAATAAACAATAAAGTGTTTTTATTTTCAAAAAGTACTTATAATGCCATTTTGTTTTGTTTCTGTATAATGCTATTGTTTTTTTTTTTAAACATAGTGCATGTAAATATTAAACATAATTATACATAAACACATAATAAATTAAACATAATATGTATTTAACCTACAAATGTGTCATATCATTTTGCCTGACCCTGTATTTATCTATGTAATCTGAAGGGTGTGAGACTATTGTAAATTATGGTGTTAGACACTTAATGAGAAAAAGAAATGGATGAAGATATTGATTGAAATGGTGAAACGTTAGGTTCTATCGGGAGGCAAGTCACATTTGAAGAATATAATGTATAAATTGAATTGTTCAATTGAAATAATTATAAAAGTACAACAGCGAAAGAATTAGCACTGTAAATAACCGGCTTACGATTGTTTTGAGGACTACTTATTGTACCTAATGAACAAAAGAAATAAAACAGGAAAACATAATAGTATGGATTAAATATAACATACTTTCATTAATTATAACAGTAATGGCTTTGTATAAATAATATTTGTTTACCTATCTTTGAGTTACGATGTGTTTACTTGAAACACGTTCCACCATTCAGTGTTTCACATGTGTACATTTATTTCTAAACATGTAAATATATTTTCAAGTTTAACTTTGTTTCAACATGTGTATTTCAAGTTGACAGTATATCATTTTTCCTATTTATATCTTTTTTGTTTTGTGAGGTTGTCCAATTGTATTTTGAAAAATTATGTCGATTTATATGAAAACACATAATATACCCACCCTGTATAAGTCTGTATTAGTTGCTAATATTTTAGTGCAATTTATTCGTTGTTTGACCTACATGTCACATGTTCAGGTTTGTAATTAATGATCTGACCTATTCAATATGCCTCTCTACCCAATTTATTATTCAAAATTGAACTAACAATTCCTGTAATATAATACCATATATTACTTCAGTTTCAATATTTCTCATGTCAGTAAGTTCATCTTATTATTCCACAAAAAAATATTCATACAATATTATTAAAGATAATACTAAAAAATATTGAAAATTTTATCTCATGCAATTCTTTCTGTTGTAAAAGATAAGTGAAATGGTTCATAAATAATTGAATTAAATTATTGAAACGTAAAGCGGAAAATATAAAAATAAAAATATCAAAAGCAATGTAATTTGAAAATAAAATGTTATACTAAGAGCAAAATTATTCTATTAGATCTATGGAAGCGTGGAGAATTACTCATGGGAATAAAATATAAAGTATGAAAAGATAAGCTGTAAAAGAATTGCTTCTATGATCCTGCAGTGTCCCCACATCTACCGTCTTATTAATGATACTGTCATTAGAGGTGCTTTAACTCTATTTCTTTGTCTAGTGCCACAGATGACATTTTTAATTTTCATCTAAGTAATAATAATACTGTAATTAGTTAATTTTGAAAAGCAATCTTGACCATGGTGCAGTATACATCGTTATCTTTATTAAAAAAAATGGCCATATAAATTATAATTTAAAAAAAAAACTTTTTATGTATTCTAAACTATTTTATTACTAATCATGTAAATACGTTTATACATATTAAAATATCAGATGCTGAAAGATATATCGGAAATTATTAAATGAAGGTGATAAGCTCTATATATAAGATGAATTAAAATTAATAAATGTATAAATATATATAATATAACAAACGGAATAAAAAAAAACTGTATGAGAACTTGAAATATGTAGAATTAAAAATCAAGTAGCAAATCTACAGTACTATATAAAACAAGTAAAAATGAAAATTTATCCTATTTAAATGAACGTTAAGTGGATATGTGATAAGCAGGTACTTATATTTCTTCCTATTTGAATTTGAATTTTAAGGATTTCCCAGTCAGTTAATATTTAAAACAGATACTCTGAAATGGACAAACCATCTGCCAGTATATTTAATAATCCAGTCAGTTCATTCTTACTATTTTTGTTTGTCCAGCCATGTAAATTTGTGTATGTAATCCTTGTCTCAATTTATATGTAAATTTGTGTATGCAATCCTTGTCTCATTTTACATGTAAATTTGTGTATGCAATCCTTGTCTCATTTTACATGTAAATTTGTGTATGTAATCCTTGTCTCATTTTACATGTAAATTTGTGTATGTAATCCTTGTCTCATTGTACATGTAAATTTGTGTATGTAATCCTTGTCTCATTTTACATGTAAATTTGTGTATGTAATCCTTGTCTCATTTTACATGTAAATTTGTGTATGTAATCCTTGTCTCATTTTACATGTAAATTTGTGTATGTAATCCTTGTCTCATTGTACATGTAAATTTATGTATGTAATCCTTGTCTCATTTTACATGTAAATTTGTGTATGTAATCCTTGTCTCATTTTATATGTAAATTTGTGTATGTAATCCTTGTCTCATTTTACATGCAAATTTGTGTATGTAATCCTTGTCTCATTGTACATGTAAATTTGTGTATGTAATCCTCGTCTCATCTTACATGTAAATTTGTGTATGTAATCCTTGTCTCATTTAACATGTAAATTTGTGTATGTAATCCTTGTCTCATTGTACATGTAAATTTGTGTATGTAATCCTTGTCTCATTGTACATGTAAATTTGTGTATGTAATCCTTGTCTCATTTTACATGTAAATTTGTGTATGTAATCCTTGTCTCATTTTACATGTAAATTTGTGTATGTAATCCTTGTCTCATTTTACATGTAAATTTGTGTATGTAATCCTTGTCTCATTGTACATGTAAATTTGTGTATGTAATCCTTGTCTCATTTTACATGTAAATTTGTGTGTATATAATCCTTGTCTCATTTTACATGTAAATTTGTGTATGTAATCCTTGTCTCATTTTACATGTAAATTTGTGTATGTAATCCTTGTCTCATTGTACATGTAAATTTGTGTGTATATAATCCTTGTCTCATTTTACATGTAAATTTGTGTTTGTAATCCTTGTCTCAGTTTACATGTAAATTTGTGTATGTAATCCTTGTCTCATTTTACATGTAAAAAATGAATGCTTTCAGATATCTCAAGCAATTTTTTGCAATCTTCATTAAAACAAAATCTAAAGATGTTGCACTTAAAATAATTATTATTAGCCGAAGCTAAATGTTTTTGAGATTGCTTTGTGATATTTTATATATTTTAAAATTTAAATTTTGTGGCAAAGAAGTAACAGTTCTTTTTGCTTTACTACTGAAACAAAATTGCAAATATTAGAGAGAACTACATATATTCTATATTTTTTCGTGTTATCGTATAATTGAGTTTGGCATATGTAATGCGTTATCTTCAATATGTAGTTAAAATGCCTCCTTTAATACAATTCTTCCCCCTCTATTCGCGAGGGTTACATTCCTTATCCAAGAAACCACCAAAAATCCGTGAATTATTGATCCGAATTATTAAAACCTCTATGCATGATGTTGTATAATCTAAAATATTTTTTCTCAACTTAATTTAAAGACTGTTTTACTCATTAATACAGTAATATTGTAGAAATAAGTAATAAAGATGAATTAGCACTCATAATAATGCATATGAAAGTGTCTGTGATGTCAATCAGTAGGAAGGAGAAATAAAATCTGACAACTATCATTATTATATTGGAATATATTACCAAGTCACACTGTCATACAGTATTTATACTGTTATATGGCTATACAGTATTACCAGTTATACTGTATCATATCTGTTTTCTATTTTCATTCAAATCAAATGATATTGTTATTTTAAAAATATATACAGGTTGTGTACACGAACTCTATCATCTCAGTTCTCTGTTTTATTTTATTTTTTATTAACAGAGATTAAAACTTTAAGACTATTCACCAGTTAGGTGGAATTATTTTATGGTATTTCTGAATTTCATTTGTGGTTTCAGTATGACAGTCATAATGACATACTAGAACACAGAATCATGTAAAAATTAAAAACAACTTTTAAATAACTCTTATGGAAATAATTTAATATAGGAAAAGGCATCAAATGAATTCCCTCAATCACAAATAATTACAAATACTAACCAATAACTTGCATATAAAAATAAACCACTGCACTTGTAAAAGTACTTATGTAAATTGCAAACATAAATGAACCTTTCTTTATATTATTTAAAGAAAGAATTATTTTGAATAATTCTTTATTTATTAAAAATCTTCAATTCAAAGAATTAAATAAAAAAAACATGAAACTTAATAAATGTAAGTTGTTTCAAAAAATATTATGAAATGAGACTAAATGCAGTAAAATAAATGAAGCAAAACATTGTTTTATTTAGCTTATAAAAAGTGATCGCCAAAATTTATAATCATAATAGCCAAGTATTGTCAATTTATGTATGTTGTTTGAGAAAAAAGCTCTTCATAATAATTATAATGCAAACATAACTTCAGTTATAATATTATTATTATAAATTATAGTAATTTTAAAACAATGTGAGGTTATGGTTATAAATATTTGGTAATACATGTATTTATAATATATATTTATGAAACATGTTTAATAATATATAGAAATATTGTTAGCAATTGTATTAGATAAATATGATCTTAACATGCAATTTCAATGAAATTAGAAAAAATAATCATCCTAGTTTACTCCTTAAATGAAATAATGGTACCAGAAGTATTATTGGAGACATAAACATGAATTGACAATTCATCTCTTATGATTATAAATTTTGGCGATCACTTTTTTTAAGCTAAACAAAATAATGTTTTGCTTTATTTATTTTACTAAATTTAGTCTCGTTTTATAAAATTTTTGAAACAACTTACATTTATTAAGACTCATGTTTTTTTTATTTAATTTTTACCTAAATTCTTTGAATTGAAGATTTTTATAAATAAAGAATTATTCAAAATAATTCTTTCTTTAAATAATATAAAGAAAGGTTCATTTGTGTATGCAATTTAAATAAGTACTTTTACAAGTGCAGTGGTTTATTTTTCTTTACAAGTTACAAGTTTATAAACAAGTTATTGGGGACAAAAATTATCAGCTTGCATTGAATTTCAAGGTTTTTTTTTTTAAAATCAGTAAGGATGGGAACATATCAAACGTGTTATTGGTTGAGCAATCCACAATTGTGTAGTATTTACCCCAGTATAATTAATAAAATTATTTATAAATACATTTTTCAAGTAAAGTTTTCAAAAATTGTATTTTTTTTTAGATTATGCACATTAAAACAGAATGTAACTGATTTAATTCTAATTTTTGTTATGATTTATTGTATTCTACTTATCTATGTTTTCAAAACAGGCTTCTTTAATTAACAAATGCTTGTTTCTTCATTTATTATTTAACCAACTTGGATAAATACCACATAGAAACTGATTTCCCATCCTTTCAAGTAAATTATAAATCTCTGTTTAATGCAATTCATTCCTCGCATATAATAGAGAAGAAAATTCACTATAGTAACTAGATAATTTCTTACAGATGAGAAGAATCATTGCAATAATGCTACTCAATTATTAAACCTTGTCTGCTTTTGCACAGGAAAATTTAGAATAGCCTTAATTTGAGAATATACAACTGTTGTAATGATAACTTCATATTTATCGTAAACATTTAATTTTTCACAAAATTTAAAAATA
This sequence comes from Hermatobates lingyangjiaoensis, assembly GCA_026182355.1. Taxonomy (NCBI): domain Eukaryota; kingdom Metazoa; phylum Arthropoda; class Insecta; order Hemiptera; family Hermatobatidae; genus Hermatobates; species Hermatobates lingyangjiaoensis. The sequence continues at coordinate 1,688,389 of JAPFBL010001921.1, read as the reverse complement.
ATTAAGAATGAAAAATGTAAGAAAGGGTTAGGATTTTATAAAAAAAAAAAGGCATCCTTTTAGTTTTTATACCATAACTAGCTGATCTACGCGGGAAACAATTTAATTCCAACTCTGATAATAAATTACATATAAGGAAAACAATTTAAATTTTCTATAGTTTGTTTTTTGAGATAAACGAACTTAATACAGAATTAAAATTATAGATTAGGCAAAAAAGATATAATCAAACACTGATCATAAATTACACACATTGTCTAATACAATTGATAGTTGGTAGATTAGATTAAACAAATAATAAAAAGAATATTTTTTGCCGAACAATACATCAAGAAATGTTGAAAAAAGTATAAGCTCATTAAATGTGATATGTATTATCTCTTAAATATAATGATGTGAATTTTAAACCCACAAATCGTTTCAATAGGAGCCAGTTAGTTGAAGAGGCTAAACCATATCACATTACATTTCATCAATAATTTCAATTTGAAGACTTCACACAGTTTTAAATGTTTAATTAAAATTATATCAGTATAAAAAATTGTCTCTTAAAAGTTTGAATAACAATATTTTGATGAAATATTATTTGTTTATGAAGAAGCATTGTATCGAAAAGTGTCAATTGAGTTCCAAATGTTAAATTCAAAATATATTTTTCATTATGTAATGATAAGAGTTGTTATGTTAAAAACTGTATTTATACCCACAAATACATACAGTGTTTAAGTTTTCTATATGTACATTTTGATTTGAATATTTCTTCATCCATTTTTTATGCTGTATATATTCCCTTATAAGTTTTACTGATTTAGACATTCATAAACGTCTTCTAGTTAGATATCATCGATATATATAATAACTTATCATTTTGCCTATATGGAGTAGGGTCGGATACTAATTACTAATAATTAAATATTTTAAACAAACGAGTCAGGAATAAGTTAATAAAGAAGCCTTACAATTATTTAACTGTTCTTTTAACATTGTAATTAATGGTTCAAATACTATCATTATTATTCGTAATACTATAATATCAATACTAGTTAAAGTAATACTATAACTTTAATATCAATCTGAAAACAATAATAAAATTTCTGGTACCTGGTTATTTCCAATTGAACAAAGCATGTGGAATTATCATAAAGAATAACCTACTTGTACTTGTGGCCGTCATTACCAATTAAAGTCAAAATGTAAACAAACAGGTTATGCAGCAAACCTTATCTATTTAATATTTTTGGTATATTACCTGAACCACAACTCTGATTTTCAAAAAACTTTACATAAACCTTCCCGGGGATATACCTAATAATTTCCTAAATTGGTTTTTGAATCTATCGAGTACAAACACACAGACATACATTAATTTTTATATATTAAGGTATAGATTATTATTAAACTTAGTTCTTGTCATAAGCAAAATATCATAATTATGTGAAGATTTTTGCACAATCTATGAACTTATATAAGCTTTTGATAAATATTTAGTTTTTAGATTAAGATCTATAACTCTGAAAAGTTTTCAATATTATAGCAAAACTTTAGAAGCAAAAGTAAAAGAAATTAACTATTTTTTTTTATTGTAAGAATTGAGTTTACTTATAGTACGAGTAAAGTCAAGTGTAAGGTCATTTCATTTGGATTTAGCCCATTAAAGTTTTTTTCTATTGGTAACTAATTAATAATTCCTGATTCCTGATTGAAAACTGAGGAAGACAGTTCAACAAAGCTTTCTACCTACCTAATGCATGGAGTATTAAATAAAATAACTTTTCTTTTGTGAAATATAGCTCTAGTTATTATTTGGTATTTCATCATTCGTAGTTCCATTGCTGATCTCAAGGGTGATAGTTAATTCAGGGAAACTTTGTTCATTCCATGATTAGTTCTCATACCAAAGGAGGTTGACTATACAAACTTTATGCTCAAGTCCTTCAACAGGATTCAGACTTTACTGAACAAAGGAATTGGATAAAACTTTGCAACAATAGTATGACGAATCCTTCGAATGTACTGCTTTTGATGAATTGTTACCCAAGTTTCTATCTGATAATACAATATTAACAACGACATGGCATCATCAATTTAAATAGATTATATAGATTTTATTTATTATATATACATTTATAATTAGAATCAAATGATCAAAAGTATAATATGATAAATATAAAAGTTGTTAAACATACAATTAACCATAAGCACCTAATTGGTAGCTATTTAAGCATGCAACAAGTATAAAAAACAAACACATAGGAAATCACGTTCATGTATGAATAGGAACAAAACCTGAGACATCTAAAACAACAAAGTCAAACAAATTTGTACAGACAATATTTGCAAATAACTGTTTGTGGGATACACCTGAAATGTTCAGCAAATTAGCCCTTTTGGAACATATTTATGTGCAACAAACGACAGAATACACTTCTTTATCACCATAAAAGGTAATATTTAAAAGATGTTTGACTCAAGATGAAGATAATTCTACTAAATAGCATTAAACGTACCATACCAATATTATTTTACCTCACATCCTACAAAAAAGATTCTCGCTGCTAATAAATCACTCTGATTCTGTCTATATGTTCATTTATATTGCTTGAAACGAATGCAAATTGAATAATTTAAATTAAAGTCATAAGTAACCATTTTTAGTAATTATTATTATAAGTAACCATACTAAAAATTATTAATTAATATTAAATGAACTTGAATTCCACTGAAATAGTGAATCAATGAATTGTGAGCAAACATTCTTAAAGAAGGGAAGTCTATGTTTATTCTTTGATAGTAAGGAAGAACAACTTGTTGAAGTGGTCCATGGAATATTAGCCAAGACCCAATAGGCAACATGCCAAAATGAAATTGCAATATTCATTGAGAATTTTAGTAGCCAATAAATATTACTTGCAGTAATAATTTTTTTGTATGTCAATTAGAATATTTTATTTCTTTTGACCCTCATATTTTGTTTATTTCTTCTTCAGTGTTTTTACAAAATAAACTTTGGCATATGTGTTATCATTTATTTTTAGTTTTGTGTAAAACTCATTATTTTTTTCCACAGTAAATTGTGATTCAAAGTATTGTTTTAATGAAATCCATTAAATAAATTATATTTAACTGATTCCTTATTTATATCCTTGATACAGATGGTTGTGCGTCCCGTTTGAGAAACAATAAGCATATCTTTTTCTCATATCATTCAAACACCAATTCAATAACATATAATTATACAAAGGCAGTTCAGTTACTCTTATCTCACTTTCAATGCACTCGTGCAAAAAAAACAAAATGCATATTCACTTATGCATATCCATTATCAACTATATTTTTTTTATTTAAGGGTGACTACAGCACTGCATCTTAAAAACTATTGTACTTCCTCCTTTCTGTACCAAAGTACCCCAGCAGTTAGCCTCAACGCCTCAAAGAAGCTCAGCACTTTTGCTGGGTCCAGCAGTAAAACGTTGTTCTATGGTTTTATTGCTTCAATATAATGAACAAAACCCCCTGGTAACTCCAAAATATCAAAACCATTATTGGTTTTTTTTTTCAGAGTACTTGCACAGTCATAAATATACTTATTCTTGAAAAGAATAGTATTACATAAACAAACATTATTTGAAGAAATGTATTTATGGTAGTCTGGGATTCGATTTCCACGCGGGAGGGGAATAAATCTGAGCACATCGTTCCTCGGAGAGGACGTTAAGCCATCGGTCCCGAGCCTGTACGATGGCCGGTACTCGTTAAAGATCTCTACTCAAAATGCACATAAGTAAGGCAAAATTTAGGACTCACAATGTAAAATCTGTAGAATTGCCAATTAAACAAAAAGTCGATAAACGGCTGACGTTATCACTTGCCAAGGGATCGGTTTAAACAATAAAAAAAAGTATTAAGCAAAATGCATTTTGAAAAAAAAAACAGATTTGATAGGTCATCAAAACTATTGTACCTTACTTTATGGCCTAAAATATATGGTAGATGTTATGCATGGTGTTCTTCAATAAAATGCTAGAGTATATATCAGTATAAGTTTAAACCATATAAGCCAATAATTTTTAAATTCCATAAAAACTATTACTTATGTCTTGAACACCCTATTCTGATAGAACATACAAATATAAACACTCACAAGCACACACAAATTCACATAACAATTAGAACACTAGTTTAATCTTCTTTCATTTTTCAAATAAAATCTTTTCTAAGGAGCCTTTGTAAGTAAAGAATATTCTAAAATAAGGCAGAGAAAATTCTTTTCGCTCTATTTCATTCATAGAATTATCTTAATAAAGGAAATAGTAGATTGAACTATGTTCGTTGATACAACACCAATATAGTCAATGACTGTGATTATTTATGAATGTAGTGATTAGTTCAATCAGACAATATTGAATTATTCATTTTTGAGGAAAATTAATTATTAATAATTTTTTTAAAGTTTATATAGTAGTATAAAATCGTTACTTATTAAATGCTTATAATAAATTAACACTGGTGTAAGAAAAACAAAATATCAAGATAATAATTTTTAATAATTACTGGAGCAAACAGTTTTTTTTTTAACAAAATGTAGATAGAATCAATTCTCTGCAGTGAAAATAATATGCCGTTTGAGAATAATATAGCAAACATGTTTTTTTTATTGGTATTTAAGAGGGAGATATTCCTGGTTGCAGGTTGGTAGGTGGAAAAAAATCATTATGGGGGAAATTTAAAATGAATTTGAACAATAGTCTCTGGTGGGAGAGAGATTAATAAATCTAGTTAATTTAATTCAAAGGCGTGGGGTCGGGAGCGTGGTTTTGAGTTAATTGGTTATCGTGTAGCTCGGCTTTGACTGTACACCTGGTCTGCTACATGGAGGCAGGATCAGCAACGATTAATCTCTCCCAAGATTACTTGGACATTGTCTCCTTCTAGTGTTACCTATCGCCAGCAAGCATTAAACACCCTTCACGTTCTTTGTTAACCAACAGTGTACCATGTATAACACGATTTCTGAACGATCAACTCTTGTGATATATCCTACGAAAACCTGCACAGTTTAGTCAAGTAATAATATTTAAACTATGCAAAATTTTTTTAGTGTTCTATTTCTGTTTTCTGCTATATATTAACATGATTTTCTTTTAAGGATTATCAAAAGAAAAGCGCGATTACATGGCGTATTCTATAAGCTTCTACGATGAAAAAAAGAACTGAAACAGGCAAATAAAGTCAAATTAGGTAAAGAAACATAGACAAAATCAAAACATACACTTCAGTTTCAAAATTTCAGTTTGATATGTTATCAGGAGAGATAAGGGAGGGAAACCAAAAATTAAAGCAAATGGCAGTTTTTAATTTCTCTATGTTTCTTTTTCTACATTGAACTATGTATAAAAAGATATCACATAAACACGTGAAATAACAATCAATGATCAAACCACAATAAAAAAAATGGGAAAACAAGACTAAGATCTTTCAACCGTAACAAACGGTCTTCGTCAGAGTCAAAAACCCAACTTGATTGAACTATGTATATATGTATATGAAATTCGGAAACCGTCCTCCGTTTTAACATATTTCACTGAGTAATTAACGTGCCCAACGAGAGTTTGATTTTGAACATAAATAATTGACGAAATCTCAATTAGATAAAACACTTATGCCATTATATATAGATTAGTATTATCTATTTTGTACAAGTTTTTACTTGTTTATGCCAACTTTATCATACAAATGATTTTAAAGAATTCATATTGAGGTTACCTACGTTTTTAGATAACAAGTACTGATAACGTCTTATTTTGTACCTTGCTTTTAGAGACATTGAGACAATTTTTGAACAACATCAAATATATATCATTAGTTGTGCAATCCCTAATTGTGTGGTATTTACTCATTCTGAATACCCGAAGCCTTTGTCACCTTTTCTCCTAAATGCCTATCCCCACTCTTTCGCAACGGATCTGTTTCCTACTAGTTGTGTTCATTGGACCAACCCGTCAGTACCACATCCTTGGGTATGTCTTGAATTCTCTTAATTGAATTTTATTATTTCACTCTAATTTTTGTAACTAATTAGATATAATTTGTATGATAGTGTCTTCCTGATGATGAACACAAAGTGTTTGAAACGCGTTGAATAAAACTTCATTTCTGTGGAGACTTTTGTTAGTTTATCCATTTTACCTCAGAAATATATATCAATATATTTGAATGATATATGTATCCTGAGATAACAAATACAACTCAAATCTTCTGTAAAATTAGCATAAATATTTTTGTAAATGTTAAAACGTAAACCCTTAAATATCTTGATTAAGAAAGCAACTTATGCGACTTTCAAAATATATGGTTCATATGTTAACCATTATTAAATTTTAACATTTCAGTTATTAAAGAAAAACAATTATGATAAATTATTTTAAATTTGACCATCATTAGGCCTATCAGAATTTTTTTTAAATTAACATGTTTAATTACATCATGAACAGAAACAGGTGTTCTTTAAAACATATTTTCGTTCTTGAAAAGATATATAATTTGATACGTAATTGACATTTTCACTGAAAAGTTCCATAGACAATTTTTTATTTTTTGTTTACTTGATAACTATTTAATCATTTGTTTCCAAAATAACTGCATAATTATAATTGCATGACAATTGAGATGTCTATAGTAAAACATACCATACTTTAATAGTTGACAGAATGATCTGTCGAGCGATTAAGTGCCCTGATGATAAAAAAACCGAATGATTATATGCCAATGATTAAATATCACTTGATGGACTGTAGTGTGATTAAAAGTAGCGTAAGTGATTTCAGATTAACGAATTCTACTTCTTGCTTGGGATATTATAGTTAGTGGAATGTTATAATATTTATTTGAATAGGATAAATTTAATTTTTGATAAACAACGCAAATAAACCGTATTGGATTAATAGTATGAAATAAATATTCGTCTTTAACAGAGAGAATTAAAGCAGATGATACATTGCTGTAAAATTCCTCAGATATTACAGCAATATCTGCTCTGCTGCTGTTACTGGAGTGAATAAATAGTATTCATTCTAACCAGAAGATATAAGTAACTAAAATAAATTAAATACAAGCATATTGTTAATACCACTGAGGTTAGTATGATTTATATTAGATATAGGTAAAACCGTCATACCTCGTAAGATGATCATGGAGTTGGAGCGCTTTCGAACGTTGTCCATCTTCGATCGCAACAAACCTCTTTGTTTGTTTGCGATCGAAGATGGACAACGTCCGAAAACGCTCCAACTCCATGATCATCTTACGAGGTATGACGGTTTTACCTATATCTAATATAAAATAAATTACTTCTTGAGAATAAACTAGTGCACTTATGCAAGGATACTTCAACAGTATATTGTTGGGTTAAAATTGAATGACAGAATGTTATTCATTCTTGAGGATAGCATAATTCGTGCTCAGTAGTTGTTATTTCTTTTTGTGCATACATTTGAAATGACTTTCAGTGAAGATATTACTACTTATTTTAAAGATGATAATATACTCTTCAAGCAATGTATCATACTAGGCACTTCTAAGTACATTTGAGTATCAAAAATACACATCATTAATTACGTGATTTTTTTTAGGAACCTTTTAATTGTGATAAAAACATAAATCGTATACAGTTCAACATTACTTTTATAGACTTCATTAAGAAATTAATGTTAACAAAAATTTACATTAATTTTAAACAAATTATAGAATCAAGAAAGACTATATGTAGAAATATGAAAGAAAAATAGAATTTTGTAGAATTTAGTAGTAAATGTGAAGGCACAAAATCACTTGTTTTAAACTTGTTTTCTATTTAGTTTGGTTGAAAATTAAACTCGGATCATTAACTATGATTAAACGATAAAAAGAGGAAATTGATGTTGAGAAGAGCGTTTAATCTGGGAAAAGAAAGAAGAAAAGCGATTGGAAAGGCTTTAAATAATGTACCATTGAAAGAAGAGTCAATGTGCTGGTGGCAAAGAGTGAAGGGAACTTAATGACTCCAATCATGAAGACAAAAAAGAATTTTTAAAGTATTCATATCATGTTAGAAACTATATCTTATAAGATTTTAATTTTAGCGTTTGTTCAAACTTATCATTATTACATTATAGAAAAAATTATCTGCAGAAAAAGTAATTTATTTTTATTTTACTATTATTTCTTTCTCACTTTCTTCTACTTCTATAAATATTTCTATTACTTCTTTTTGTTTTAGTTCTGCCCAACAAGCGCATTTCCTACCTTTTTCATCTCACTGATTCATTTTATGAAAATGATGGATGACGGGTCAAAATAGTATTGAAAATGAGTACTAGTATATATATCTACGTCCTAAAAAATTTGGAGTGATATACACTCAATTATAATATAAGTAGTAAACATAATTTCAAAATCATTAACAACTAAATGATATTTTGTGTTATTATATTTTAATCAAAATATATTATATGTTAACATGTAACTATAACTACTTTTTCAGTTATAAAAAACGTGAAATCATTGACCAATCTGATATTTATTATTCAGTGAAAATTATTAGACTGAAGGTCTGAATCATAACGAACTTGAATGTTCCTGCAGCCATACCTGTCAAATAAGACTGTCAAAATAAAACCTGTACAATTTAATGTATTCAAATCTCAGTTCCAACTGAAGTGAATGTGTTAAATTCGGGATAAATCAAACCTTTATGAGAACATGGCAAATTCTATTAGACAGAAGAAGAGGTAATAATGCCAAAAGTGTATTCATGAAAGAGGGAACAAACTGAGTTCATTTGATTTTTTAGAATCAGTACCTAAGTAAAAATTTAAAAAAAAAGGAAATTTTCTCTGAAAAAAGTTATTTTCTATTGTTATATAGTAAAATTAAAATGCAAAAATAGAGATGACCTTTTATTTAAAGAGATATGACTCTTAAACCTACCAACTTCTAGTCTTTGAAGAAACTTAATACGCAGTGTTAATCTACATATCTTTTATGATATATTACAGTTGTCATATTAATGGGTCATATTTCTTTTTTAACTCAACTGCTTCATATCGTAGTGTTATTATTCAAAACATTCAAATTAAGAGAAAGTTTCACGTTCAAAGATTAGGAAATGCATACTGTTCAAAGTTTTTTTTTTATCCAGTACATCAGTTGATTTAAAACTAAACAGCTGTGTTTATAATGTTCAACATAGCACAATATAGATGAGAGTCAATAAAAGCTTTAACATGACGCAAATCGCTGGCCCTTTTAATGAAAGGGTTAATCACTTCTTTGCTTTAAAAATGTTAGCGAACCCTCGTTCTAGAGCTCGCAGTCATTTAATTGATCAACTTCCCAAATTCAAAGGATACTTGCTTTTTAATCATTTCCCAGACACCCTTTCTGTTCAATAACTACTTTTTCAACTCAAACAACTACAAAAACCTAATTTATATTTCACACTGCTCTTTGATAGTTTATCATTGCTTTTGTTTATTAATGACATGTGGTTCCTTAAAATGTTTATTCATATTATTTTTCTGTTTTTTTACATAACATTATTTTGGCAGCTTGACTATACATATGCAAATTTTTCCAGGAATGAATTACGTGAACAAGAAAAATCTGGAGTGGCCTACACTCAATTTTACTATAAGTAAGCATAATATCAGACATCTTGGGTGCATAATGTATAATGTCCCATTAAGCATAATATACATTACTATAATGGGAGATGTTTATTAGTCTTTCATTCCTGGTATACAGATAGTGATTGATCCACTTAACAGTATATATGCTTATTATTGTTCCAATAGCCAGTGGATCTCTTACATATTTTTTCTGACATACTTTTACATTGAAGATTTAAGACAGTGTATATCATTTAAAACTTGAAAATATTTATTTCTATTTTGTCTGAAAAATATCAAAAATATGTAAGAAAAAATGTCGTTTTAGTAATTAGCCAGTTTTACATACTCAAATCAAATTCAAAGCCGGCTCTTTAGTATAATTAAAACTTTTATTACTGAAAGATTGAACTTTTTGAAAATAATAAATATGAACTATTAAAACTGGATATTTGTCAATATAATAAAAAAGAGTCCATTCATCACACTTCAATATTACCCAAAATTAATATAATTCATAAATGCAAAAAAAAACATCTGATATTAAGGTTTGTACAAGGGTGCACAAAGTAACTTAGTTTTATTTTGTTTTTACATTGCTTGCTTCACTAAAATTGAAAGAAAACCTGGTTACCACGTTTGCACAAAGAGAGAATTTTTTTATTTGTTAATTTCTTTTTTACTTTTCTTTACTTTTCATTCTAATTTTCACTTTGTTCTTCTTCACTTCACCCACTTCAAGCATTTTGTTTCTTTCCTTTACTTCTACTCGTTTCATTATGATCTCGATGTTGCTCTTCATCGTATATTGTATATCGAGCAAATTTTCGTATATTGAGTCGTATTTGCCTTTGAAATTTACATCAGATCTGGAAATATTCGCATATCGGTATGTTCGTAAGTCGATGTACCACTGTATTTATATTGAGTCAAAAGGCAAGAGAAATGATTTTTATGTCAATCTGTTCAGCATTTATAGAGTTTGTTATGAGTTGTTTAAGTTAATATAGATGAGAGTAGTTGATGTAAGTAGAATCCCCATAAGCATGTTAAAATTTAATCTTCATATGTGGATAAATATGCGATCAATGATGAGCTATCCTTAAAACTCTAGAAGAACTTTAATAACAATCAATGAAAAAACTGATAAACAAACAGACATTGCAACTGTATTGTTTCGAATATCAATTATATCTGAACTATTTAAAAATTCATTAAAAGTAAAAAAGTTAATAAAAAACATTTATAAATAATTGCTAATTGCGCTTTGTTTGATGTGACATGTGGAATAGTCATCAATAACTAACTGTTTATGGTAGTATTGCATAAAAAAAATAACTATTTTCATTTAGATATAGTAGTTACTTATAGAGGTAGTTACACCAAAGTGAAATCACTTAGATGAAACATTTGTGAGAAGAACACAGGTTCAGAAATAGATTTATATGTTACTTCGTTATGACTCTAGATCAAACAAGAATAAACATCTAAATATCTAACTTCAAAGGAAAAGCCTTCTGTAAATCGAAAATAGAGGTCATTGAAATAAAATTTCTAATTTTGCATTATATCTCTAAAACGGCATTATTACTTATAGACCATATGGTATGGTGCTTTCTGCTTAAGAATAAAAAAATCTGGTGTAGGACGCTACAAAAACTTTTTTCATTACATTATGTACTTGTAAAAGGCGCTGTCATTATGAGGGTGAAGAATTAATAATAATTGACCGGCTGCTTCTTTTATAAATTCAGATATACTTTTTTTTATTTTTCTGTAGTATAGTATCTATGCTCAATTTCAAGGAAATTTAAATTTGATAGAGCCAAACTAATAGGTAAAAAGCAGTATAATTCACAAAAAGGTGTCAATGAATATATATATAAATATCAATAAATGCAAAAGAGAATATTTTGTACTAATTAATATCATCAAAAATTGACTTACAATTTCATCATTGAAAATAAGTTCATACAATATAAAACAATATACTCAGAAAAAATTTAAATCACAGAAAAGTGAATAAAATAGTTATTATCAAAGCTAATATAATGGTAGGAATTATTTTATAATTATGATACCTAAAAAGAAAAAATATTGCACCAATTTTATAGAACAATTATTTCTTTCTACGAAGACATATATATATATATATGATCAAACCACAATATGAAATGGGAAAACAAGACTAAGATCTTTCAACCGTAACAAGTGGTCCTCGTCAGAGTCAAAAAACCCAGAGTCAAAATTGTGGTTTAATCATTGACTGTTATTTCACCTGTTCATGTGAAATTTTATATATATATATATTTGATTGAAATAAACGGCAGCTTCCGCATTCACGACTTTAATACTCGTCCTTTCCAGTCTCCTGACTATTTCTCTTTCAGTGGAGGGAAGTTTCCACAAAAGTTGTCCCAATGACATGTTATAATACTTTAGGCACTCGGTCACTGTTTAAAAACACTTCAGTAAAAATGTTGCATTCATATAAAAATTACTAACTAGCTTTCGATTTTCATAAAATTGAAACTAGCTGTACTGCAAAATATGTAACGATCAATAGCTTTGTAAATTCTTCTTCTTATTCTAACGATCTTGGATCATATCCACCATCCAGAGTAAAAGATCTTTCTTTCTTACTAAGGAAGATGAACAAAACCAGAAACAGGTGGTATCAGGAAGAACTCTAGGATGTAAGAAGTTTTGTTCTTTTTTTTTAACCGCATTAACTTCTGTTATTGTTATAACCTACTTAGGGAAATACTTCATTTGCAAAAAAAATTGAACAACTCTTGCCATAAATATGAAAGGTCATATTTACAACTGGTATATTTATAGTTGTCAATGTTGTCCAACCTGTTTTCTCATTAGTCTCTCCCCCTCACTCGCACATTACATATCCTGCCGTAAAGGTGGCACCCCTGATAAAATCCATCTTGAGTCAGACCTCCGCTCTTGTAAGTCTAAAAACTGTGTTTATGTCTTTAATGTACTAGATGTAATTCATTCTACATGAGTCAGGCATTATTATACTAAGTCTACATATGAACAGTTATAAAGTAAATAAGTTTAATATAATGAGTTTTGTTTAATTCACAAAATTATTTAAAAATTGCAATAAGTTTAATGTACTTAGAGGTAAACTGATTCAAAATATTGGAACAAAGTTTCTAGCCGACGTAATCTCTCCCAACTTCTAAGATAGTTTCATAAGTCGTAGTAAACTAGTAAAATACGATAGATATTATCCAAACTTTAAGAACACTGTCCTTTAACCTTAAAGATCTCACCTTCGTAACTTAAAGAAGAAGGCTGAAAGAACTTTGTTCAAATCTTGTTGTTTTTTCTTTAATAATAAGAGTTCATTATTTTAATTTGATAATATTTACATTTTTTTTAGTTAATATTATATTGTACATTGTTTCTTCAACATTTTTATACTAATGATATGTCTATAACATAAAACAAAATAATATTTTATCAAGACTCGGTCAGTTCTGACAGTGTCCTGTTAAACTTTTATTTTGTTTCTACTTGACAGTCAATACTTTATTAATCTGTAATATTATATATAATATCTCATTAACTGTCAAGATATTTTTGTTTCTAGTTATTAACTTCTATGAATGCAAATCAACTAAAACTTTGGAATTATGTGTCACAGTTGTCATGTATATTACGTCATATATATTGAATATTCACTTCAGTGCATTCAACAACTAAACTAGTATAATGTAATACTAATACAATACCAACAAAATAAATTAATACAAATGTGGAAATGAATACAATCCCCTACATATCTTAGCGATTCATCACTTACTCAAGTGCCTTTGCGCATCATCCGGGAATGTATATATTTGTTCTTAATATACATTTACAACAACCTTATAACAGAGTACAGCAGGGAAAAGATAACACTCGCTCAGAGTACATTAGTTGTTTATGATTTTTTTACATTTTAAAGAAAAGTGATTTTTTTAGACTGGCATGCCATAAAAATCCCAGTATAATAATTTTATAAAAGACCAAAAATATAAAACATAATTCAAAATTAAAAACATTCTTTGAATAATAATATATATGAAATTATCCTAGATCTTAAATTAAAAATTTTCTTAAAACAACATTTTTTCTTACGTTTTTGACATTTTTCAGACGAAATAGGAATATTTCCAAGTTTTAATTGGGAAACTTTGTCTTAAATCTTCAATGTATCTAGAAGGAGTCAGATAAACTATGTAAGAGATCTACTAGCTATTGGAAGAGAAGCCGTGTTCTCCTGTAAGAGATTATTTAGTAACACGAAATCTAATTTTTCAAAAATGTTATTACCACAATAGTTATATTAATGATATTATATACATCAGTGGTGTGATACACTAAAAGAAGCATATATATTGATAAGTGGATCATTCACTATCTTTACTACCTCCAGGAATGAAAGACTAAAAAAACCTCTCCCACTTAGACATTTATATTATGCCAAAATGGGACATTATATATTATATATCCAAGAAGTTTGATATTAAGATTACTTATAGTAAAGTTAAGTGTAGGACATTCCAGATTTTTTTCTTTCATTTCAATATGAAAATGCCTGAATTTCATTTTGCGGAACAAAATGTAGTAGATCAAACAACTTATTGGTCAGAGAAAATAAATACTGCAGCCATTATACATAAAATAGAATTTATTCGGTTAATTAAAAAAGCAGGACAACTTATTTGATATTACAATTGTTGTTGTTTTTTTAAATATATCCGTTAATACAATTTGTGCAGTTTGGTAAATATATTGTTTTGTGTAATCGGTTAGACTATATTCGTGAAAATAATGGGAAACTGCGTTCTATAGTCGCTTGTTAAATGACTTAAACATGAACTCCTGGTATTTCAAATATATTGCAACATGGTTATTTTGCATAAAGACTTTGTCGTGTTTTCAATATAAACTCCTATAATGTACTAGTTTGTAAATATAAATATTTCTGAATTATTTCTGTACATTGTTTTAAATTCATCACTTAATCATTTATTTCTTTATCAATGTATTATTTTTTATCATATGTATGTTTTTCTTTTTATCAATGTATTATTTATTGAACACTTTTTTGTTGATTTGAGAAAAACCACTAGTTATCAATGTATCAACAAAGATAAAAAAATTTTTATAAGTACTTTATTACTGTAAGTAAAGTATAGTGATCATGAAGAAACGCGATTTCGAGACAACTGAGCGTTTAAATGTTTTGAAGTTCCAGAAGTTATTTTTTTTCTTCTTTGAATGATGTATGTGTGTGTGTTTGGGTGAGTGGGTAGCTGTAGCTGTATATACAAAAGTTTGTAGGTCCTCTGTTGTCTACATCGTTTGATATATCTAATTCATAGTTCACATAGAAATGGTTCTTCTTATATTGTAGATGTGCATTTGGGGCAATCTTGCGTGATGGTAAAGTAATTTTTTTCGTAAAAGTATTCTGATCAGATTATACGAGACAACTTTTTTCTCCTATTAATAATTTCAGAATCTTGAAATTTTGGAATTACCATGGGAGTAACAGAAGCAATAAAAAAAACCTTCAAATTTTTAAAATAACTGAAATGGTATTATTTTTAATAAAATGTATAAATTTTGACATATGGTTGAATGTAAAAAATTGTAAGGAGGATTCAAGCGATCCAATTTGATGACTTAGAATAAAATTATATAAAAAAAAACAAGTGCTAAAATATTTTTCAGAATGGCATTAGCATGTAAGGGCATCATTGTAGGTTTAATAATATCTGAATTTTTTTTTGTTCTAAATAGCAATCTAAGTCAATGGCATTAAGCGAAAAAATTAAACATTTTAATAAGAATTTAAAAAATCATTTGTTCTGATTACTGCATAGATTAATTAAGTTATTCAAACTCAAAATTTACCATGAAATAATTTCACTACTTGTAATATTCCGCTGTATTTGCATTTGTTTACAATGCTTCGGTTGACCTAGATATTTTAAAGCAGGTTTTAAAATAGTCAAAACGGTTATAAAGAGGTCTTAAAAAAATTATAAGTTATGAAAAAAATTAGTGTTCTAATCAGTTAGAGTGATATATACGAAGAAAGTAATAAATGGCTATCAAACTGATACTTTCTAATGCTATCCTTTGTATGATGGATGGTTGTCTAACAAAGTACATGTTGCACCCTGTAACAAAACCTGTTGGTACAGATGGTTTTTGGTGTCTTTATGACAGGATGTCTTTATTAGAGACAGTAAGTGTGTTTGTTCCTTTGTTCTGTGTTTTTATTTTACCGTGAAAGGTTTTTTGTCCTTTTGGATCGTTTTCCTGTTTACAATATATATATATATATATATATATATATATATATATATATATATATATATATATATATATATATATATATATATATATATATATATATATATATATATATATATATAGTAATATATATATATATATATACAATTAGAGGAAACGATTCTTCGAACTGAATAAACTAGTTTATATATATATATATTGGTGAAATTTGGTAGCAATCCTTCTTGCAACATGTTTCTAAAAATTGTATGCCAATTTCATGCTTGGTTTTTGAGAGTTTCTCTAATTTCCTACAGGCTCTCCTCAGTTCCACGGGAATAAAAAAATCAACTGGCCCAAACTTTTCGTTTAAAGTTTGTTTGTTTAAACACACAGTAAGTGTGTTTGTTTCTTAGTTCTGTGTTTGTGATTCATCGTGAAACGTTTCTTGTCCTTTTGGATCGTTTTCCTGTTTACAATATATATATATATATATATATATATATATATATATATATATATTTGAACCGTCTTCAGGAGAGATAAGAGCTATGATAAGAGCTAAGATAAGAGGGTCTCCAACCGTCTCTGAACCAGTGCGCTTTGATTCCCTAACTTTTCTCCCTTGAAGACGGTTCAAACAGAAAATTAGAGACTGTAAGTGTGTGCTTTTAATTTCTCTATGTTTCTTTTCTACATTGAACTATAATATATATATATATATATTAATTAACAATAGACCGAGAGTTAACGCTATGGAGCTTCACTGAAGTCATCTGATATACCAATATTTATGTCAAAATGGGAACTGTGCAGTTCAGCAATCGAGGTATATTCGACTGACTAGATAGAAGTCATCGAGACTTTGATTCTTACTGCGAGTGCTGCTGCTAAAAAAACGCACTGAAGATTGCTACATGCTAACAGAATGTGCTATAACATTGCAGTGACTCCAAAAGAGTTTCATTTTTAGAAGCTCTTTATACTAAAGACCAAAACCGAAAGCCTAAAATTTAGATAAGTTGTTTTAATATAGTACCTAGTCGTATGAATTTTCCCAGTGACTTTAAGTTAGCCAAATAATTAGAATAGTGCTGGCTTGTTGGGAGAGGCGAACAGAAAGAGCAAGTCATAGTTTATTGCACCCCCACCCTCCCCTACCATGACCTTCCTACTTCCATTTTAGTTAGTAAGCCTTACTATTGCAAGTGTTTCATTATTTTTAAATCTCTATCTTACCAAGGGTGTTCCTAAAAACACACACTGAAGATTGCCACGGAATGAAAATCATGCATCATATGCTAATAGAAGCAACCACAGTGCTAAATTTTAAATAATTTTTCTTATATTTGTATAATTTATTAAATTAAAACCTATGCATGACTTATGCATAGGCCAAAAGATTGTGTTATGTTACTTATAGTAATTAAAAACATTTATTTATGGAATATAAAATTTAGTTAAACGGGTTAAAAATATAGTTGACCAGCAAATTTTATTTGGTATAATCGACCCCGACCTTTGGATTACAGTGTAATGTGTTGCGATACTGAATTATGAATGTCTCTGGCCAACTTAATATGGATGTTACAGTCAACCGAGAGTAAAGCAGTACGAAAATGAAAGCAACCAACAAAAGATTAGTCAATGCAGAAGCTCTTTCAAAATTTAATACTATATTTTTTTAAAGTAAAAATTTGCTACCTACTTATATTTACAAAAATATTGATAAAAGTATCGACCATGGAATAGAAACAAAACTATAGTTTATCAGGAACTGACCGAGTCCCGATAAACTATAGTTTTGTTTTCGTTTTATATATATATATATATATATATATATATATATATATATATATATACAACTAAAAGAAACGGTCCAGCGGACTTTTTTAAAATAAAATAAATTCAAAACGAAGGAAACACACAGAAAGACACAGACAGAACTCACATCGATATTTCGACCATCGTCGTCATCAGGAGGTGCGAAGAGCGAAGAGTCCTGCAGGAAGACAGGGTGGTAAGACAGTACCGCCCTGTCTTCCTGCGGGACTCTTCGCTCTTCGCACCTCCTGATGACGACGATGGTTGAAATATCGATGTGAGTTATGTCTGTGTCTTTCTGTGTGTTTCCTTCGTTTTGAATTTATTTTATTTTATATATATATATATATATATATATATATATATTATATATGCAAAATTAAAGTTCATCAGAACTCGGTCATTTCTTCAGGTTCCCCAAATACATATAAATATTGATAAAAACTTTTCACATAAACACGTGAAATAACAATCAACGATCAAACCACAATATGAAATGGGAAAACAAGACTAAGATCTTTCAACCGTAACAAGCGGTCTTCGTCAGGTGAGGGGTTGAGAAGAGTGGGATGGAAGAGTGGTATTTTAAAAGGGCGAAAGTGCAGGAAAGGACAAATGCCCAGAATGGGATGTTTGGGGAAACAAAAGAGTACGGTAAGAAAAAGTAAAAAACTATCCGCTAGCTGTCAACCCTCTTAGAAAGGCTATTGCCCTCGTAACGAAAGTATCAAGTTTGAAGGGACCTTTACTAATTCTTTATGATTATTAGATCAATTATTATAAACATTAAAAACGGTCTCTAAATTCCCCACTCTTCTCAAGCCCTCACCAGATGTTTCCTGCTTCTAGTGTTTCAGTTGGTTTTTGCCACTGACTAAGACCGCTTATTACGGTTGAAAGATGTTAGTCTTGTTTTTTCATTTCATATATTTAGTTATGTATAGCCTAATTATAATTTTCAAAGAAAATAATACTTTACTTTTGTGTATATCATACTGTATATACTATGTATTACAATATAAATATTTGTTATGAATGATTAGTATCATATAGTATCCGTATACCTGTTAGAATTGTGAAACCACTAACCTTTTTTTCAATTAGATGTTATTCTTTTTAAGTTCTGCGTCACTTCATTCTCAGAAACCACTAGAACACAGAAAACAAATTTTAATCTCATGTATAGAATATTTAAACACCTCAAACACAATACAAATTTTTGTTCCTGTTATACTAACATCATATAAATTGTGGGCCAGGTTAGCTCAGAGGTTAACGTACTCCCTCAGGGCTGTTAGTCCGGGGTTCGATTCCCACCTGGCCCTCAATTTATTCACGCGAGAGGTGAATAATTCTGTCTAAGTCGTCCCTCAGAGAGGACGTTAAGCCATTGGTTCCGAGCCTCGTAGATTTCAGGTACTTGTTAAAGATCCCTACTCGAAATGCACTTAAGTTAGGCAAAATTTAGGACTCCCAACGTAGAATCTGTTGTTGAATAACCGATCAAACAAAAAGCTGGTAAACGGCTGGCGTTATCGCCCACTAGGAAATTAGTTAAAACAATAAAAAAAATCATATAAACATTATAAACTATCTGTATATACTATATGGTATATTAAGTACTATATGCTGTATTATGCACATTATTCTAGACAAATTACAAGATAAATTATACATTACATTATGAAATTATTTTAGGAAATCCTTGTACAATTCACTAGGAAGATATCTCAAGTATCTTGAAAACATTCCGACGTTGACTCTTTTCTCGTTGAGCAGTATACTCTGAAAACTGATGCGTCAAATCAAACTAAAAAAAAATATGTCTCTAAGGTACTTACAATAAAGTGGATAAATTTAAATTACATGTTGTTTTAAATGTGTTTTTTATTACAAACACTTATTTAATAAGAACAGAAGACAAAGCCAATTACATGTTCCCTTGAATCAAGTATAACATGAGACGGGTGGATGTTATTTAGCTAGAGCAAAAGATGGATGATATGCATATTGCATGCTACTTAAGACCAGTTCATCTTACCTAAGATATTTTACACAGTATGACGGATATTACTTAATACACTAACGCTCACCACTATTATCGTAAATATTTCATTAAGTTATAATATAAAAATTACTAAATTATTTTACATACAAAGCATTAAAGAGGTATTCTATCATCATAGAACTTAAATTAAATACTCAAGTATTTGTATTATTGTTATATATATATAAATTTTTGAATTATATGTATTTGTCAGATGTGGAGGATCTTTGTCTAATTGAAAGTTGGTTATTAAGCACAAAACCACTCTTGTGAGATATTCAATCAATGCAGTTTTATATCTCCATTACGACTGACTTGACTCCAATAGACTCAAAGTAATAATAACGGTATAAAAAATCAAAAATATTTCCAAAACTTGTATTTCTAACCTTCGTCATAGGAATTTTTTTTGTGGTGTTGAGTCAAAAAAAAAATTACTTGAAAAAATTTTGAAGTTTAATAATAATTAATAGCATATGTAAGGAATTAAGAATCAAAAATCTATGAAAGCATTAAAATAACAATCATATATTTATAGTTTGTCTCTTCATTTGCTTTTGAAATGATCAAAAAAAAAAAAAAAGAGTTTTCAACAGAAATGCATGTTCTGAAATACTCTAGCTTAATATAATAAGGCTTCAGAATCAAACTTTCCTGTGTAGATGTAAGTCGGATATTTATTAAAAAAACTATAGTCACCAAAATGTATGTCTCACTTCTCCCTGTCAATGAATTAGAACGTGATGCTCTGAACCGGAATGATTTATTTTTTATGAGTTCATTACATGTAAAAATATTTTATTTCTATTTGTCCAAGAGTTTAATAATTAAACTTCTTTGTTTATGGGTTTTTAGTTAAAAATTTCTATATGAATGTTGTAATACGCACAGAAATCATACCATTAATGATAATATTTTTTTTAATTGCGTTAAATAGTTAGCACAATTAGTATGGAAGTTAAATAAACTTCCATAGTGTTTTTTTTCCTTTATACTAGGAAAGACTGTAAATTATACATACTAGTATGAAATCAGGTTGAATGGAATGACATAGAGAAAGAAAACATAGAAAATAATACGTAATAAAAGAATTAACATCACTTCTGTGATATAAGTAGCATTATCGTAACAAAGCTACGAACATTTAAAATTAGGTAAATCAAAGTCACATAGCATCTAGACCAGAGTTTTTACTTTACTGTAAGTGAAGTGTAGTAATCATAGAAAAAATCGATCTCGAGATTTTGACGGAGTTATATGTTTTGAGGTCCTAGAAGTTGTTTTATGATGTTTTTCGATGATGTCTGTGTGTGTATGTGTGTGTGTGTGTGTGTGTGTGTGTGTGTGTGTGTGTGTGTGTGTGTGTGTTGTGTGTGTGTGTGTGTGTGTGTGTGTGTGTGTGTGTGTGTGTGTGTGTGTGTGTGTGTGTGTGTGAGTGGGTGAGTATGTATCCAAAGTTTATTACCACGTTACGGTCCAGAATCTTAGATGGATCAAATTCACATTTTACACAAAAATGTGCATTAGTGTGCAGCTAAGCCTTATTCTTTGGGAGCAGTTATGCATGATACTTTTTTTGACAAAAACCTGTTTTCAGACAAAATTTTTTTTCTCCTAAAGTACCAATTATAGAGTTTCGAAATATCGGCATTATCTTTGAGGTTACAAATACAATAAACAAAAAAATATATTCAAATTTTTAAAACAACCGGAAATACTTTTCTTGCAACTAAACATAAAAATGTTGACTTATAATTCAATCTGAAAGCTTGTGAGAGTGACTTATTTCATTTACAAGTGGCACGTGTTCATTCAAACTAGACAGTTATTGTTAAAATCCACAGACTATTTTTCGTTGTAAAATAATCTTTAATGTAATACTTTGTTTTTCTTTTTCACAATTCTATACCTCTGTCTATGAAAAAGGTTTTAAATAAAAACCGAAACATTAGCAATGAGAGTTTAAGTTGAACCTGAAGAACTGACTGAGTCCTGATAAATTTTAATATTGTTTCTATTTTACGGTCCATAATTTATTCATATATATATATATATATATATATATATATATAAAGATTTCACATAAACACGTGAAATAACAATAAATGATCAAACCACAATAAAAAATGGGAAAACAAGACTAAGATCTTTCAACCGTAACAAGCGGTCTTCGTCAGAGTCAAAAACCCAACTGACAAAGACCGCTTGTTACGGTTGAAAGATCTTAGTCTTGTTTTCCCATTTCTTATTGTGGTTTGATCATTTATATATATATATGTTATATGTATAAAGAATAGTCAGCAAAAATGAAAATAACTTTTTTGGGTGGAATGTGTGATTTAAAATTAGTGCTTTACAGTGGGTATTACAGCCGTGACTTATATTGACTTGTTTACAGAAGAGTCTGCTTGGAGGGCGAGATGTAGCGACAGGTGGAAGACTTGATTTCAGAAACAATGCTCCACATGTCTGGACAGAGGTCTTACTGGCGATTCCCTTGTCCAAACAACTTGTCACATTGTGTTTGTATGTCTTTTATCAAACTGAATAACCAAAACCAGTAATCAATACACGATTCTAAAGCAAAAGTTTTAGAAAACATTTTGCTTCTCCACGCAAATTATTATGACAGTAAGTAAAAAAAAAAAAAAAAAAAAAAAAAAGAGATTAAAGGTGAACATAAGAAATCGTATTTTAAAATTATATAAACTACAGATTTTTTTTTTTTTGTTTAAAGTCACAACAATGTAAGTGTTACATTACCAGTGACACTGGTATGAGGAAACACAGGAGGGAAGAAGCAATCCAGTGACTACACTTCCTGGCGTGGGTCTAAACTACAGATTGTTTATATTTTTCTAAATTATAAAACACACCTTTCCTTCTGATTAAGATATATAGGTATAGGGTATATTTACCATATAGGAGAATGAGAGAGAATGGGAGAGAGAACTTGTAGGGCAATAGACAGAAAGAGAAAGAAAAGAATAAGCGTAGGAGAAAGAGAGGAGCATGTGACGTACATAAGGCTACAAACCGCAGCGTCTAGCCAATTACGCCATCATTTTACCTACATATCCACATATGTTCATTTTTGCGATTTCATCCAATAAATTTCTCGGGCTCGGATCACAAATATTTATTCTAAGTCCAACTACAAACTAAATGTCTTCGCTGTTTAAATTAGTCACCCTGAGCCGGCTATGATTTCGATTCTCTTCTTCTATTAATTTCACCTCCAAATTGTGTTTGCTCCCCTATATATGTCTATAGTAAGGTATTGTTTTCTTGACCACAATTTACTAATAAAAACTTTTTCTTCTTCTTGGAGTTTGATCAGGGTTAATATACGGGAATCACCTTTTCCTAATTTTAATACATCCTCAGGGCTATAAACTAACAAAGAACAATTAACATTTGTCATATCTACTTTACAATCATCATAACAAATTGAAAAAACTTGCTTACTCAAGGCTAGCTTGAATCCAATCAATATGATGATCATCATCATATTGATTGGACAGGAGCTAAATTTATTACCTATGAAAAATCAATGTTGTTAAGAAATATTATTGAATCGTCTCTAATTAAATTTAATAAAACAAATATTATAAACATTAGTAACGGTCTCTTCAAACTTCAAGCTTCTTCTAAGAATGTTGACAGCTAGCGGATAGTTTTTTACTCTTTCTTACTGTAATCCATTTGTTTCCCCAAACATTCCTTTCTGGACATTCGTCCTATCCTGCGCTTTCAATCTTTTAAAATATCACTCTTCCCTCCCACTCTTCTCAACTCCTCACCAGATGTTTTCTGCATCTAGTGTTTCAGTTGGGTTTTTGAATCTGACCAAGACCGCTTGTTACGGTTGAAAGATCTTAGTCTTGTTTTCCCATTTCTTATTGTGGTTTGATCATTGATTGTTGTTTCACGTGTTTATGTGTAATCTTTATATATATATATATATATATATATATATATATATATATATATCGGGGATTGCTCCCCTATGTAATGGTGATTGCTCCCCTATACAATTCTATGTTTTAGAACCCTGTTCATGAATAGCTGCAGTATAAATTACTATCACAAATAACAATTTTATAAAAAAATTTTAATATATAAAAATTAGTTTAGATTTATCAAATAAAACACAATAAAATTACAATCAGAATATTCATATTTAATATTGCTATTTTTTTATACTTGGTTCACAGTTAATTAAATTTAAGAGATAGTACATACCATAATTTAAGAGTATATTGCTTTGGCAGAGTGAATATAAAATTGACAATGGTAAACGAAAGATTAAGTAGTAGTTATGTACTTTTTTAATCTCCAATTAATCAATTGGTTCTTTTTCGCTCGCTGTAATATTAGACAATTTCAAAAAGTTAGATATTTCTATGACTATCACTTATTATGTGTAAATAAGGGATGAAGAAAAACAAAAAATAGTTTACAAATAGCTTTGATAAAACACCGAACATTGTCGCATTCTTAAACCGCCAACAGAACAGGGTCATTTTTTTCGTTTCTATTAGGAAGCACTATGTTTTTTATTACTTTGACTGATAACATTTTTAAATATTACTAAACAATCCTACTAAAATAAGACTCTCACACTAAAATAGATGGATATAAAATAACTTATTGACTTAGCATGAGAAAAATGTGCAAAAAATGACTATTGAATTTAAAATACATACTGGAAGGATTTCCCTTCTAACTAGCCATCTTAATGTATACTGCGATGCTAACAAACTGAGTCTATCAATATTTTATTGCATGTTTTTATGTACAAATCATGTGCTTTGTAATGAAGAAATGAATTCCAAAGAAAACCTTATGTAAAAGGCAGTATCTTAGACAGAACAGTCAGAAAAAATATTTTTTTTTCTATTTTATCGCAAGATTGAGTCAAAATAGGAACATTTAAAATGATTGGAAGGAGAGATGGCTGAATGATTTGAACTCATTAGCTATGCAATCCGTAATCGTATGGCATTTAATCATGCCGGGGTAGATGGATAAAACGAAGTTTCTACACAGGTAAACTATCGTCAGGTAAACTTCTACAATACAAGTATCAAAAGAAGTTCCGGAATTATATACAATAAAAATGAAAAAAGAATGACATACCCAGTAGAAGGAGTGGAGGTACGAACAGTCTAACGTTCACTGAAGTAATTAAGTCATGTGCGATAGAGTGGGTAGGGGGAGTCAAGAGATAAGGTGACCGAAGTCCAAATGCATGCACTCTTTTATCCAACACAGTGTCTTTGATCATTTGTCAGAGTTATTACTTGAATGAGAATGCTTAGAGTAGCTCATGTCAGTGTAAAAATGGGACAACGATGAACGTAAAAAGTAATCTGAAAGAATTACATTTCTTGTACGCTTTTAATTATTAAAATACTATGTTGCACTTCTGGCTTTGCTCTAAATGTTACCACATTAAAAACAAGGCAGATATTAAATATATTACCCATAAATAAATAATTTATGCATTCAATTTTAATTTAATTGACAATTTGAGAATGCATTACTATTACAATTTCTATATTATTGTAGTTTTTAATGTTGTATAAATAAAATCAAATGAAAATTTCTAAAGATTAACTGTAGCATGAGTTTGTGACAGAGCAGGACTTAGTAAAGTTGCTTTCTAAGTAGAAGCTTCTGAGAAACTAAGTTTAATAATAGAGGGGAGCAAAACGTAAGGGATGCGAGTGAAATGGAGTTTTAAGGGAGGAGAATGGTTGGAGACAGAGGAGAAAAGGGTAACGTGTTGCCTAAGGCTAGGATGCCTTCACTACCAGTCCTTTAAGACATACTTGAAAAACTTGACAAATAAAGTAAGACATGGAGCTCAGCAGTCACCCTGAACTGAATAAATGTATTGCTAAAATGTTTACTCTTAATTAAAATTGTAAACATAAAACAATTATATTAATATTAAAACCAAATATTGAAATACAAAATAAGGATTGTTTCTCGTATATTATAAAGAAATTCTCTGTTAACTGTCTAGTTAAATGTGAAGAGAATTCAGTAAAAACATTTTTGGAAAGTAAAAAAATAGTTATAAATTTATTTCATACATATTAGAAATCTACTTATAATTTACATAATTTTATTGTTAGTCATTGTTAAAGATCTCTTGTTTACCAGACTAAGAATTACTATTGTATGTGTCCGTATTTCATTTAGTAAATTATGAGATAAATAACAAATAAAAGTAATAAATTTTAAAAAAGTAATAAAAGACGTTCGAAATTTTAGAAAATTATTGTTTTCTTGTTTTTAAGACTGTAAATTATTTCTAGGGATGAAGAAAAACAAAAAATAGTTTACAAATAGCTTTGATAAAACCCAAACATTGTTGCATTCTTAAACCACCAACAGAACAGGGTCATTTTTTCTCGTTTCTATTAGGAATCACTATGTTTGTTATTACTTTGACTGATAACATTTTTAAATATTACTAAACAATCCTACTAAAATAAGACTCTCACACTAAAATAGACGGATATAAAATAACTTATTGACTTAGCATGAGAAAAATGTGCAAAACATTGAGGCCTTTTTTTCTTTAGGGTTCACTAAATTAAATTGTTCAACAACAATGATTCAGTAACATATATTTTAGAGACCAAAAGTTTTAAAGAATGATGGGATAGAGTAGAGGCATTAATTAAAGAGTATTTGTTCTTTGTTTGGAATTCTTTTGTTCCAGCTTGCTAAGTAATGGACAGAACTGGACTCACGTCTCACATATATCAATTCGAAAAAGCTCTGCTCGTGAAGGAAAAGCCCATCGTACCTTGCTTTTATTTCCCTTCCAACATTTTTCTTTATGTTATACATGTCTATACAATATCATATTTCTCCAAATAGTATTATTTTTTTCCGAGAGTATTCTTTTACTTTACTATAAGTACATATATTAATTCTAGCATAGTGCAATCACTTATTATGTGTAAATACCACATATATTAATAAACTAATATAACATTTACACATAAGGAAAGTAATAAGGAAAAAAATAACTTTATTGATTCTGAAACCTTTTTAGATGTGAGTATCTGTGAGAGAGAGAGAGAGAATGTGTGTGAGTGTGTGTGTGTGTGTGTGTATATGTATGTGTGAGGTGTGTCTGTGTGTGTTTCTTTGTTTTTTTTTTTAATAAACGTTTATTCTGCATGCGCTATACAAATATTACATACATGTTACAACTTTTACAACATTTTATCAAAGTTCAAACTATTTACAAAATGTTCGAAGATCCTGCACAGATCTGTTTCGCTTAAGTTTTCTGGTGGCCACTTCATTCCTATTGTTACTGCTTCTCTTATTAAACGCTTCTACATTCCAGAAGTATGTGAGGCTAAATCTGTGCGCATGTGTGTGTGTGTGTGTGTTGGGAGGATCTGTTTAGGCATGCTATGTGGATAGTTCACTTGCGTACTAGCTGCAAGAGACATCATTTAATTTACGAAATTCGTATTTTCCAACGAAATCTTCCTTATAGATAGTAGATAACGAAACCTTCCAAGTGTTGATAGCTTGTATTAATTTGACGATTGTGTTGCATCATGAGAGGTCTACTTTATTACTCTTTACAGGTCTTTTTTTTTTAAATATAATGAACAAAAGCTACATGTTTATAATAACAGATACAAATAAATATTCAGATTTACATAAAACTAGGATGTATAGTTTATATAGTATTCAATATGGTGGTATACATAGCGAATAAAAATAACAAATTATTTTGTTATACAACAAAAAATACAATGTCTTGTTCCAGGAGATCACATACACCCCACTATAGGGAAGTACAAATTTGGACCAACACAATAAGCATGACTGAACAAGTCGTTGTAGCTAAGAGAAAGATAGATTTCCAATGTTTACAAACATTCTGCATCAACTATCTCAAGTAGACACTGACATTATGCAACATATACATTCTCTAGTTCAGTTACTTCTAACTTTGTAACTTCTAAGTTCATTCATGTATATCCGATTCATTTCTTCATTAACTAATATTGAAACTAAACATAATGATAACAAAACTAAGTTAACCGAAGTTTCTAAGTCTGCATTCAGTTGGTTTAATAGATGTTTACATAAATTTACTTATCAGGCAGTTCAATTTCTTTATTTTATGCAAATACATATTCATAGTTCGTATGTATGCCTAATATAGGTCTGTCTAATATATCTGTATGATGTAAGAATTATAACATATTTATTTGCATTAGAACATTTGTTTTACAAATGTTAAAACATCTTTTTGCTAAATATAGGACAATTCTTTGACAGCCTCTAAATATCGTAGATATTAGTATTCAAAATATCTTTAAAACTAATCCTTTTCCTTGATGAACTGTAATCGAGATATCTAAAATATAACAACATTTCTAGTATTAATGACCATGAAAGTACAAACATGTTTCTGGTCAAAAGATAGTTTATTATCAATAAGCTACTACTTCTGTAATCAATTTTCCCTCTGTAATCTGTTCATTGACAATGATTTCCCAGGAATAGTTTTAAAAAAATCCTGAAATACTTATTGTTACTTTAAAAATCACAGTAGGCTGCTGGGTTTTGGGTGTTAAAGCAGTTTTAATAATAAGGTTACAAATCTATTGAATCACAACTAAAATGTAGATTTTTAAATTCACATACTATCAGAACATTTATTTCTTTTGTTTTCCTTTTTCCTTGTGGTTCAGACTTCATATCTTACATATACATCGACATACATATTAAACAAAAAGTCATCCTGACAGTTTTTATAAATAAATGCGCACTATCAAATAATAAAAAAACAAATGTATATATTTGGAATCTCAAATGCCAAACGCTTACAATTACAGAAAATAAACCCGAATAATGTTAATAACAATGTCAACAAAATTTATTTTAGCAAATTAAGTGAACAATTTTTTATATATAAATTGATTATTTATACAACTTAATTTATATAATTGTATAGAAAGAAATAATTTAATTTACTGGGAAGAATATGATTTTGAAGCTTAAGGATTGAAACAGAATGGTAATTAGATAAGGGGACAGTTGAAGTGTACATTTGTTATTCGAAATGAAATTAGATGTGGTGTAGTTTTTGCATCAAATTAGAGAAAATGATCAAAGATGATTTATCCTTAATGGTATTGAATTTGTAGCAGCTTCTATTTTATATAGTAAAGTCAAATGTTCAAATATTTTCTTTGTTCATTCTAAGTATAAACTTGTTTTTAAAGGAATCGTGTTTTCGCTATCAAAACTTTAAGTTCTGAGCTTGACAATGATTGACGATGATAGATAATGTTGTTATTGCTATACTGGTAAGTGACAAATTTTCTTAATGAAAGATTGTTGTGCTCTGCAAACTAAAATATTTTACTCAAAAAGGGTTTTACTTTGACTTCACCAATATCGTCTTATTAACACTCATTATATATCTGTTTCTCATATTTGGAAAAAGACTAAGAATTAGAAATCACATCTGTGATTTCTACGCTGCGAGAAACTACGCTAATAGTTTCTCATACGTTCCATTTATTTTAAAAAGCTTTGGCTTTAGAGTGGTTTATGTTTGTTCAGCTTTATTTTTAAATAAACGAGAACCAATAATCTGATATTGTTGCAATAGTTTCTAGAAATCTTTTCTAACCTAATGTTATCATTCGAATAATCAATGATTTAGTTCTTCTTCAAAGCAGGAACTAAACATTGGCCTTATCGTTACTGCACTAAGAGAGATAGCGATAACAGGATGTCACAATTTTTATCAGTGTACAACTCCAGGCATACTCCTCTGAGCTGAAATTGATACCGAGTCATAATAACACATCTTGTGAGTACATGATTCAACAATTCAAACTCCAACCATGGCACCTTCCGATTAATGGTTTAGATACTCAGCTCAAATTTAATTTTATTCTAGGCGTACTTCTTATTTAGTACGGGGGTATTATTAGTACAGTCCATAATTGTCATTAGATCTGGAGTTCTTTCATGTGCTGTATCTTTAGATACTCAGCTCAAATTTGATTTTATTCTAGGCGTACTTCTTATTTAGTACGCGGGTATTATTAGTATAGTCCATAATTGTCATTAGATCTGGAGTTCTTTAATGTGCTGTATCTTTAGATACTCAGCTCAAATTTGATTTTATTCTAGGCATACTTCTTATTTAGTACGCGGGTATTATTAGTACAGTCCATAATTGTCATTAGATCTGGAGTTCTTTAATGTGCTGTATCTTTAGATACTCAGCTCAAATTTGATTTTATTCTAGGCATACTTCTTATTTAGTACGCGGGTATTATTAGTACAGTCCATAATTGTCATTAGATCTGGAGTTCTTTCATGTGCTGTATCTTTAGATACTCAGCTCAAATTTGATTTTATTCTAGGCATACTAATATTGCCTTAGTACCATTAATAAGTTTTTGTTTAAATAAAAATGATATTACTTCATGAGGAAAATTGACAAATAATATTGAAAAGTGAGTAATATTGAAGAGCACTACGAAGGAATGAGCCGTTTTTATTGTGAAGCGAATATTAAAAAAATATTGTTCGAGTACCCACTCAACTTGTCTGCTAAAATGTCCTTTTACATTTTTCCATATTGAAATTGAATAACAAGAGTTGTTTTAGTATCTTTGAAAAGAGATACCTCATTATTTGGCAAAGTTACTTGGTAATGTTGACATTCCCATATAGACTTATTTCAGAGATTTCAGTGCACTTAATTTCTATTTTCCATTTGGTATTTATAAAGAAACCTAGTGAGTTTTATTACTAAAAGGCCATCTATTGCTTTGAGTTTCCTAAGTATTTTTACAATAGCATTCAATATTACATTCGAAGTATCAAATTTGTAATAAATAAACTATATTGATTGGAATATATCTATTGAAGAAAACCAACTATTGAATAGATATTTTTGCAATATCTTGCAGAAATACATATTTTCTCCTTCTTCATTAATTAGCTTGCAATATATATATATTGCATAAATATTTATACATTTAAATAAATATTCATAAATATAAATAAATAACGTCACCATTGTAACGAATCATATTTGTTCCCAGGACAACTCATGGATTAGTGTATTTCCCGACCCAACATATTAGTGTATTTCGGCAGCAAGTCCTCTTTCAAGGATGTATTATATGCTTGATGACGGATGACCCATGGGGCCGAAAGCTTGTTATATTAGTTTAATCTAGTGTAGTGATTAATTAAATATAGTTATCCCCAATAAAGTGTTTATTTAGTGTTTCAGCCTTCTGAATGTCTTATGCTAGTTTGCTTTGGCAATTATCACCTGCTCAAAAGAAAATTGTAAGAAAAATAGAAGCTATAAATAGGAAAATCGTGAATGCAGAATCTGCTATCAAATTCAATAATATATATATAAAGATTTCACATAAATACGTGAAATAACAATCAATGATCAAACCATAGTATGAAATGGGAAAAAAATACTAAGATCTTTCAACCGTAACAAGCGGTCTTCGTTAGAGTCAAAAACCCAACACTTGGGTTTTTGACTCTGACGTAGACCGCTTGTTACGGTTGAAAGACCTTAGTCTTTTTTTCCCATTTCATATATATATATATATATATATAGTTTTAGAAAATTAGAAACATTTTCTAACAAATTAAATAGTGTGAAATCAGACATTCATTTTTTAAACGCATATATATATATATATATATACTGTGTGCTATATTAATGTTTCAGAATTATTTATATTATTGTTATTACTCACATAATGAAAAGTTTTATTCATATCTCATTATTTCATAATGATAATGAAGTAATTACGACAACCCAATTCTGAAAGATTTGTATTGTCATACAAAAGAAAGACTAGCGTATTTCCGACACAAAATTCTTTTGGCCCGATGCACCAAAATATCTTTCTCATCTCCAGGTTACTCTTTTTTGACATCGAAGATTGATGTCGGTGCCAGGTGATTTTCAAGAAATATCCTTTTGGTCATTTTCTAATGAATTCTGGCCTCATAGATAGTTTTCTTTAAGCAAGTCTGTTTTGCTTTTAAACATTATATAAACCGCAACAGTTCCAATGTTTTGTTCCTCTAAGGACATTGTTAATGAGTCCTTCAGTCTCAACTTGCATCACTTCTTATGATTATGAATGTTGCCATAGACTTGCAGGTTAGAGCACCCGTTATGAATAATAACTTGAGTTCAAATTGTCAACTCATTGTGAATATATGAGTTAGAATATAATGCAAAACAGAATAGAATTTAAAAAGTAATGTAATTGTGACAAGCGTTAGTTTAGTTTGTTTTTAGGGACATAAATTCTTAATTTTATTTTAAACCCTGATCTTTATTTGAGAGAAGTGAAATGGTAAACAGGGATAACCTAAAGGTACCTATTACTGAATACAGGACTAAGAAGGTTGTGTGATTGACTGACAGTGGTTTCCGATTGATAACTTCTATAAAGAATAACAAAGTAATCATAATATTATCTGACAGTCAGGGTAACCAACACACAATTTAATATAAATAAAATTTAACAGTCAGATTGAACGCCAGCAAATTGATTAACTTCCCGTAAAACATCAACTTAAAGGTTACACAACTATCGGAACAACATTATACTCATCTTGCGATTAAACTTGAATTAACTCTCAAGTTTAGTTAAAGTGCCGGCATTATTGATTTACTAACTTAACTTTGTTAACTTGTGCTCTTTTGTTATTATGTAGTTTGACCCTTATTGTGTTACCACTTGAATATTCATGCTTGTCGTCAGATCATTGTTGATGATAGCCTTGGCTATTTTGAGTCAGTACAATCAATTTATCTGCTAACTATAATTAAATTACAAACACCTGTTAGTTTTAATCAATGATATTATTAATATTTTATTATATAGATAGCCAATTTTACCTACGTTGTGCTCAAGCAGTTTGGTATTCAATTTTAATGATTAACCCGTTTAATATATATAAATGTTTGGGAATGTGTACATAGAATCTTCCATATACTATTCACCAGTTCATTAGAAAACAATATACTTAAAATAATAAATTACCTACACTATTATCATCAGAGAAACACTATATTGAAATGAAGATTACGAGTAAGGTAAAGGGCACAATGGCTCTTGAAAGGTAAAACAATGCCATTTATATTAAACTCAAAAATAATAGTGAATATTTTTCAGAAATCTTTGATGTTTTTTAATAGGAGAGGCGAGTTATTCTATCGAGTTAGCATCAGGAGTAATTTGAATTGAATCATTAATAAATTCATTGAAAACAAAACTGAGTAAAAAGTGATCAACTGCTAAAAAAATGTAAAATCAGATATTTTATCATAGCTTTGATAAGATAAACGAAAATGGATACAAACAAGTAGGCATTTGTAAGTTTTCTACTTGCATAAAAACGTAACTCTTTATGGAAGCTATGTAAAACGACACGCCCGTCTATTGCAGTGGTCCCACAAAATTTTTTTTATTGTTGCATGCCTAAAATAATTGTGCTCTGACCTGGCACCCTCTACATTTTATAAATTGTTCAAAGATAAAAGATGTGGATTCATACTAAATTGTATCGAAAAATATATTTATTTCACTTTCAATATATGTAAAAAGGATCAGACCTTTAATCAGACAAGAAAGAAGACAGATTGATATTTGAACAAATTTTACGAAAATAATAACACTTATTATTTTTGATGAAAATAACATATATGTTATATAAATATATATATATGTATATACTTTTTTGTTGGAAATAACAATCAATGATCAAACCACAATAAGAAATGGGAAAACAACACTAAGATCTTTCAACCGTAATAAGCGGTCTTCGTCAGAGTCAAAAACCAAACTGAAACACTAGATGCAGAGAACATCTGGTTAGGGGTTGAGAAGAGTGGGAGGGAAGAGTGGTATTTTAAAAGGGTGAGAGCGCTGGAAAGGACTAATGTCCAGAAAGGAATGTTTGGGGAAACAAAGGAGAACAGTAAGAAAGAGTAAAAAACTATCTGCTAGCTGTCAACCCTCTTAGAAGAGGCTATTGCCCTCGTAACGAAAGTATCAAGTTCGATGAGACCGTTACTATGTTTATAATATTTGATCTATTAAATTTAATTAGAGCCGATTCAATAATATTTCATAACAACATTGATTTTTCATATGTAGTAAATAGATCTTTATATATAAATAAGATCTTCATCTTAGTCTTGTTTTCCCATTTCTTATTGTGGTTTGATTATATTATATATATATATATAAACCAATTAAAAAAGATAGCAGACAGATTGACACAGGAATAACTCACTTCTATATTTCGACCATCGTCGTCATATAGAAGTGAGTTATTCCTGTGTCAATCAGTGTGCTATCTTTTTTAATTGGTTTTTATTTAAAAGTCCGTTGGACCGTTTCATTTAATTATATATATATATATATATAAAACAGCTCAAAAACCAGGAGAAGCAACACACAGAGAAAGAGACACACTTACAAAGTCAAATTTTTGGCTGATCCGTCTTCAGGAGAAAATTTGAGTTTGTAAATGTGCCTCTTTTTCTATGTGTTGCTTTTCTTCGTTTTTGAGCTGTTTTGCGTCCAGTTTTGATTGTTTTTTTTTCGAATTTTGAGTGATATATATATATATATATATATAAATATACTATATAATATATATATATATAATATACTTCAATGTACATAAAAAAACATAGAGAAGTTAAAACACAAACTTACAGTCTCTAATTTTCGGTTGAACCGTCTTCAGGAGAGATAAGAGAGGGAAACCAAGCGCACTGGTACAGAGACGGTTGGAGACCAACAATGTTGCCACATACGCGCCCGGTCATAGAGAATAAGGTAGACAAGAATCAATTTAAATTAAAATAGGAATATGACGAATAATGGTAAATACAAAAAAAGGGACTATGAATATTAAATAGTAAATACGAAAATTAGAGACTGTAAGTTTGTGTTTTTAATTCCTCTATGTTTCTTTATGTACATTGAAGTGTATTTGTCCATTTCGGATCGTATTTTCATAGAAAAAGTGTATATATATATGTTTATATATATATATTCATCAATGATCAAACTACAATAAGAAATGGGAAAACAACACTAAGATCTTTCAACCGTAACAAGCGGTCTTCGTCAGAGTCAAGAACCCAACTGAAATAGTAAAATCTATAACTACCTTCAAAACGATTAAAAAGGAATTTGATATTTTATTATGTAAGAAAAATAGCAGAAATATGGACAAGAAAGGATATGCTGAGATTACCGTAAACTAAGGAAAGTTCTTAAAGTTACAGGGTTGCTTCTCCTACCCTTGCTTGGAAACCTCTAGTACATTGTGTTTTTTTTTAGAGAAATCTATTAATGTAATGTATATGATATGGAACAAATATTGTGCTGTCATAGTATGTACTTTTCAACATGAAACTAAATTGCAAAATACACTAGATATGTAAATTTTTTTTTATTTGTTTCTATCATTCTTGTGGTTGAAGCAATTTAACTTAATTGGGTCGTAATGTAACTTAGAAATTTTGTTTTGGTAATAGAATATCTTAATAACTCAGACGGATAAAAATCAATTACTCACAGTAAGACCGTATTTTGTTTGAAATTAACATTGAAATTAATAATTTAAAATCAACCATACATATTTTAATTAACTTAATAATCATTAGTTGTGCAATCCGTAATTGTGTGGTATTTACTCATTCTGAGGTAAAATGGATAAACCAACAAAAGTCTCCACACAAATGAAGTTTTATTCAACGCGTTTCGAACACTTTGTGTTCATCATCAGGAAGACACCAAGGATGTGGTACTGACGGGTTGGTCCAGTGAACACAACTAGTGTTGTGTTCACTGGACCAAACCGTCAGTACCACATCCTTGGTGTCTTCCTGATGATGAACACAAAGTGTTCGAAACGGGTTGAATAAAACTTCATTTGTGTGGAGACTTTTGTTGGTTTATCCATTTTACCTCAGAATAACTTAATAATGTTGTCAGAAAGTTAAAACTAAATTGTTAAGGATATATGTTATTGTTATTTCTAAAACAGGAGGAGAAAATTATTGAATAATTAAAAAAATGATTTATCTTATTGGAAGAACACTAGTATAAAAGTTCATTAATTAATTATTGAATAAATTTGTAATTATTAGAAAAAGAATCCTTGAAACAAATTTTAAGATTATCAGCAAAGAATAAAGTTTAATAGTTGATAAATATTGGATACAAGAATTGACCAATATAAAGCGCTTGTTTTATTACAG
Organism: Hermatobates lingyangjiaoensis; assembly: GCA_026182355.1. Taxonomy (NCBI): domain Eukaryota; kingdom Metazoa; phylum Arthropoda; class Insecta; order Hemiptera; family Hermatobatidae; genus Hermatobates; species Hermatobates lingyangjiaoensis. Next base: position 1,652,208 of record JAPFBL010001921.1, on the reverse strand, counting down.
ATGTTTCAAAGAATTAATTTGAAAGTTGTAATTCTACCTAAATGACTTCAGTTTTGTAAGTTAACTTTGCAGCCAAGCAAATATGTTAGCTATTTGTTTAGTATTTTATCTGAAATATTAACAGCTTGAAGTTTATTCATGAGTATACCGAAAGATATCAAGGGCTTTGGCAAAATTAGTATAAATCTTATGAACTGGTAAACAAGAGTTCCCGTATTCTTCTACAATGTTTAGCGTTCTTGTTAAACATTACAGCTGTATTGATGTTCCTATTCCATAACTTTATTGTTTCATGAAATTTCAAAATCCAATAGTTCTTTCTATAAAAAAAAAAGATAAATAAAACAGAAACTTCAGCTTTTAATATTTGATATGAACCTTAAGTCTTATAAAATAAAATTGAATTTCTCACATGAAACTTATTTTCCGTTTTCTTAAATATACGTACTGTGATTATATCTTGAATCATGTTATGAATACTATATTCCAAGAAATGGGTTTCTTCTTTTCATGACTTAATAGCAATGAATAGCAAGAACAATAATTCCTGCCAAGGACATCAGTGAATTTATTTCATTAACTGTTGCTATAATTTTTAAAGACTGATTGACCGAAGTTGTGACTATTATAATTTATGGTTTTAATTTTTGCTACTACTGAGATAAAATAATTATTACTAATACCATTTTGGTTTATGTGGTATTTTTTTTTAATTTTCTGAGATTGCCTGAGTTTATTATTTCTACTTCCAATTTCTCATATGATTCACAGTCTAAGTTCGATGAACTTAGTATCATTCTTTAGCTGTCTGTGAATCGCTTTGCTTCTTGACTCTTTTGTATTCTATACTTTCATTGAAGATTCCAGATATCTGTATTCACGAGAAGTGAATTTTTGAAAATCTTTAGTGTTTGTAAGCCTCAACTTCATTCATCATTTGTCTTGACAGATATAACTATTTTCCCTGCCTAAGGACCCACTATTTCCGGTCATATGATGTGTCCGGAGAAAACTTTTCGACACGAATGCTCACTTGTATTAGCCGATGGGACAATGTAGACGTAGTAAATTACCACCTGAGAATGTACAGAGAATATTTTAATGTTCTCCATTCTCTTCAATCATCAAGCGTCAGCCCGAAAAGTCAAAGAAAACATTATTGCTATTCTCTAAATAATGTTTTCCTTGCTCTAATCTAGAACTCCCGGCATAAAATTAACTCGATAATAGCTTTTTTACTAACTAAAATGGATAGAAAAATATTTTTTTCTATATCTAAACACTCAAACCGAATCATGTAAACATGAGCTATGATTCAAAAAAGATTGTTCTTAACAAAATCATAACTTTTCTAGATGAAAATTTTCACTATGAGATAGTTAATTAAAAATCAATTTCTCATGAAATACCGAAATTTAGTTTCACATATTTGATCATGTATATATTATGGTGTACTAGTTATCTTTATAAACCAACGTATCACAGTGGTAATGAGCAGACAGAGTTATGCCTCATACTTTTATTTTAAAATGACACCCACAGTATCTATCGAACATAAAGAAATGAACCCATTGTTTTCCATTCAGTTTGTAATTGTAGAGAGTAATCAATATTAGTGAAAGGATTTTTCGAGGCACATGCTAAAAATAGTTGCTCGAGCAGGGCTCTTTCAATTAGTGGAGGTAGTGGAATACGTCCGGGATAAATGTATATTCATTTAGTCTTTATTGAAAATTGGTTATAGCACATTATGAAATAATCTATAAACTTAAATATTATACCTAATTACTTGATTCTATAGCAATTATTTGCCATATTAGGTTTTAAATTATAAACAAAATCTAAATAATAAAAATTCTACAAAATTTCAAATAACTTTTATCGAAAACTTATTTAAATTTTCTCTAAAAACAAAATTTTCACACATATGAATTTAAAATACTTCTTATCTAAATCTACTTGACGTTTTATGAGTGATTTGCATTTTGTTTCTGATCCATTAAATACAAAATAAGAAATATTCAGTTAAGTTATTAAAGTATGAGAGAATTTTTCTTAAAAGAACTAAACTATTTTCTTATTGTCATTCAATTTTTAAAAATTCTAGTAAAGTCTACACTCAGCTTTGCTGCGTCTACATAAATTATAAAACTGGCAAATAATTAGTTTAAATTTATTTTTATTTGGATGTAGCAATCTTGCAGTTATATTATTTCAGTGCTAAAAGTGTCCTTAACACATAGACATTTAATAATACCATTTATTTTAATGTGGCTAATATCTACATTATATTATATAATTATGTAGCAGATATAATAAATGTTATTAAAACTGACACTATATTTCTAGAACGGTCAGGTCAATTGCTGCTTAACGGTGTTATTTTCCATGTGTTTCTTAATCACCTTCAAATTTCACAGCTCAAAAAATTTCTCTTTTTACAATGCAATAAAATATTTCTGGAATATTATTATTAAAACAACATTTAATGCAACATTTATATGTTAGTAGACTCTACGAAAATATGGGGTAACTTTACCATTTTTCCAAGTTACACAAATATAATAATAATAAAAAGATTTCACATAAACACGTGAAATAACAATCAATGATCAAACCACAATAAGAAATGGGAAAACAAGACTAAGATCTTTCAACCGTAACAAGCAGTCTTCGTCAGAGTCAAAAACCCAACTGAGTTTGGGTTTTTGACTCTGACTATGACCGCTTGTTACGGTTGAAAGATCTTAGTTTTGTTTCCCCATTTCTTATTGTGGTTTGGTCATTAAATATAATAATGAATACATATCAAGATGTCTAAATTAATCAAAACCTCAAGAGCAAATGGTTTCATGATTACTACATTTAAATTAGAAAAAAAGTAAAACACGGTACTTATAATAGTTCGTCATAGCAAATAAATTGGATTACTAATTAAGGTTACATTATAAAACTGCACTCCACATTGATGATAACTATGTTTGAGAATGATTTTTTTAACGTTGTAACCAATATCAGATCACAAACTATTATTAGAACAACCACCCAGCACACTTACTTATATACAACACCTACATATACACACACACGCTCAAAAACACAATTATATAAGGAAAAGTTATTATATATTACTGTATATGTATGTTAATATGTTAGGTTAAAGATATCAGGTTGCAGTGGCAGTCCCACAAGGAAACACACGTAGGCCAAGCATTGGCCCTTTGTGATACCACACAATGAAGATTAGTTCTACAATGGGAGTCCTAAATTTTGCCTAACTCAAATGTATTTAGAGTAGGGATCTTTAACGAGTACCTGACATCGTACAGGCTCGGGACCGACGGTTTAACGTCCTTCTCCGAGGTACGACATGCTCAGATTTATTCACCTCCCGCGTGAATAAATCGAGGGCCAGGTGAGGATTGAACCCCGGTCCTACCAGTTCAGAGGTGAGCACGTAACCACTGAGCTAGCCTGGCCCTCTATGTTAATATGTTACTATAGAAAATATATTGATAATTTACATATTGGTAATTAATATTAATACAAGTTTGTGTAGAGATAGTAACATTATCTAGAAATAGTAACATGTAAAAAAAATATAACAATCTAATTTCTGAATTGAGTGTTGTTTAGATAAGACTTATTATCGATGAAAATAAACCATTTAGATTTCTAAGCAATATTGCTAATGGATGTTTAGAGAAAGGTTCACTTGTTTTTATTATGAAATTAAATGTTATTTAACTGGAGTTTCTACTGAAGAAAATAGCATTTCTATACTATTGCTGAGTTGTGTGAAGTTTAGACTGTGTTTTTAATGAAACAAGCGTCTACATGTAGAACGTAATCATTATTCCTTTTAATGAAATAATTTAATTTAAGTTTAAAGTGATTTAATATTCACTGTTCATGATATATTAAGCATGCAAAATACTTTTTTGCAACAATATCTAATACAAAATTTGGGTGTCCTAAAATCGTTAAATGTTTGGACCAAATCTTGTTTTGTAATGCCATATGATAATAAATTATTTCTCTACTCAAATTTTTCTATTCTTCAGACATAATATTGTTTGTTCACACCAAAGGCTATTTTTTTGCTTAAAATTATAACAATTGTTAAACAGTTTGGCTTAAAAATCATTAATACTATTCATTCAGTCTTACATATGCTTATACCATACCATACCATGGTAGCCACTCATTCCGAAATTGACTATTTTTAGGAGGTGAAAAAACCTCAGCTTTCCTAACAGAGGACGTTAATGCTGCTTTGACTCTCTGTGTACCTAATAGAGGATGTTAAGCCTGCTTTGACACTCTGTATACCTAACAGAGGACGTTAGGCCTGCTTTGACTCTCTGTGTACCTAACAGAGGACGTTAAGCCTGCTTTGACTATCTCTGTACCTAACAGAGGACGTTAAGCCCGCTTTGACTCTCTGTGTACCTAACAGAGGACGTTAAGCCCGCTTTGACTCTCTGTGTACCTAACAGAGGACGTTAAGCCTCCTTTGACTCTATGTGTACCTAAGACATTCGGCCATAACACAAAGAGGACGTTAAGCCTTCACTACCGGGCCTCTACATTATCACGTTCTCATTGAATATTCCTACGATAACTATACTTGAGTTAGGCAAATGTAGGACATTCAATGTAGAATCATTAAGAAGATGAAATATTTCCATGAAAAATTAACTTCAAAAGCCTGGCTTTCTTGTAAATTCTCAATCGTACCCTAGAAAGCAAATAAGTCTTAAAAGAAACATTTAACAATTAGCGTTAAGCAGACCTCAAAACATTGAAGTCCGTAAATATTCAATATAAAAGTTTTAATCATTAGAAGGTTTTATGTATATGTAATTATTGAGCAGCCAAAAGTTATCTACTTATTTATTTGTTAAGACAACACTTTTTATATAGTTAATGGGTTATTTCCACTGAGGTTAGTAATATTAGAATTAGTAATAATACAATCCATCGTACCTCGTAAAGTCTCAGAAAAGCTCGACCGGTTTCGGGTCCGTCTGGATCCCATCTTCAAGAGCACCTAACTGACTGTGAATGTTATTTTCCTATAACCTACCTATATGAAGATGGGATCCAGACGGACCCGAAACCGGTCGAGCTTTTCTGAGACTTTACGAGGTATGACGGATTGTATTATTAATAATTCTAACACTTTTTATGTTTGTCATGACAAAGATCATACCATACACATAACACAATTATAGTTTTACCTGTAATTCATAAACATCATAAGGGGGGCCTTCTGCTTCAAGTTCTGATGCCCTTAAAGTGGCATTATCAGTAGTTTCATTAATCTGTCTAAGAACCTATGCTTGGAAACAGTTGTTGAAACTGAGTCCGTGAGAACTGGCATGAGTGTCAGCGGGAAGATCACTTGTTAGACCTTAGAAACACTTATTAGTCTTCTGGGAGGTACATGTGCTCCTGGGCTTAATGCCAATCGTTAATTGTACTTTTTATTTAATTTAGTCCCACTTGTTTACTTCAGAATACTTTAAAATTAAAAAAAAACTACTTCACAAAGGTTTAGGTAAAAATGTTATCTAAAAACAAAATTTTGGGAAATATTAAGTTTCCCATCATGCGTAGTAGTGGTACTAATCATGCTATAACGAAACTTGAGTGCCCCAAAAATATGCAACGGGATACGACTCCGATTTCATGTTCTGCACAGATACGTCATAGAAGTGGACATCACGACTAGGTATGGTTTATTACATTTACTTATAGTCATGTTGAGTGTAGCCACTCCAAATTTTTTTGACTAATACTCACTTAAGCAAACACAGCTATCATCAAATAAACTTTAAAAATTGACTCAGCTGACCTCAGAAAAAATACTATATCTAAATATGGAAGTATATTTCTTTCATTATCCCTACACTATGCCTACAAATAAAAATATTCATTCAAATGAAGGTCCGTGACAAATAATGTTGACAGATAAAAACTCAGCCCTACCAAGCTCAGTAGTTTAAAAAAAAATATTTTCCAGTCTTTTATCTTTTTGCAAAAAAAAAAAAAAATGAATACGGGAATTTACATATTACAAAGAAAAAATATTACATGGTGTCAAACAAATGCAAACATTTCATGTTCAGAAAGTTTTAAAAGGATTGAATAAGATTAAAAATATACAATATATTGAAAAAAAAGACGGCAAAAGAATGAAACATTATAAAGGAAACAATAAGAAATGAAAATATAAATCGAGAAAAGATCTAAAATTCATTAGTTGAGCTTTTGACTCCTTCAAATCTTTAACAAAGACACAACCAGATTAAATAGAAGAAACTTTCATCTCTATATCAAGCTATTTTTTTCGTTGTATGAAGAAAATTGTATTCAAACGCATTTCTAATGAAATTATTTTTTTTCAAAACTGTAATTTAAAACAAAATGAAACATACTATTATATATATATATATTATATATATATATATATATATATATATATATATATATATATAATGATCAAACGACAATAAGAAATGGGAAAACAAGACTAAGATCTTTCAACCGTAACAAGCGGTCTTCGTCAGAGTCAAAAACCCAACAGTTGGGTTTTTTGACTCTGACGAAGACCGCTTGTTACGGTTGAAAGATCTTAGTCTTGTTTTCCCATTTCTTATTGTGGTTTGATCATTGATTGTTATTTCACGTGTTTATGTGAAAGCTTTATATATATATACAGAGTCGCTGCCCTGTGTTCCTGCGGGACTCTTCGCTCTTCGCACCTCCTGATGACGACGATGGTCGAAATATCGATGTGAATTATGTCTGTGTCTTTCTGTGTGTTTCCTTCGTTTTGAATTTATTTTATTTAAAAAAGTCCGCTGAACCGTTTCTTTTAATTGTGGTATATATATATTCGTAAATTTTTGTAGCAGTCCTTCTTTGACACACACATTATTGAAAATGACACCAAATTTAGCTGATACCTGTTTCTTAACAAGTTTCTCAATTTTTCTAAATAACACTCTCGTTATTTCGTCTACACAATAAAGTACATCTCCTATGGTCGACATGTTTCGAGTGATCAACATTCATCATCAGGACATGAATAAGATCTAAAGTGAAATATCTGGTTTATATATGCATGGAGAAGGTAGAAGGGGTTGTTTTCCATAATTGAGAAACTTGTTAAGAAACAGGTATCAGCTAAATTTGGTGTC